>CM072514.1:72851010-73128510 GCA_036898135.1 Oncomelania hupensis | reverse complement strand
CACTTCCGCCATTATACTTGGTTAATTTAATGTCTCTGTGAACTAATACTTCCGCCATTATACTTGGTTAATTTAATGTCTCTGTGAACTAATACTTCCGCCATTACACTTGGTTAATGTAATGCTCCTGTGAACTAACGCTTTCAACATTCTACATGGTTAATGTAATGCCCCTGTGAACTAACGCTTCCGCCATTATACTTGGTTAATGTAATGCCCCTGTGAACTAACGCTTCCGCCATTATACTTGGTTAATGTAATGCCCCTGTGAACTAACGCTTCCGCCCTTATACTTGGTTAATGTAATGCCCCTGTGAACTAACGCTTCCGCCCTTATACTTGGTTAATGTAATGCCCCTGTGAACTAACACTTCCGCCATTACACTTGGTTAATGTAATGCCCCTGTGAACTAACACTTTCAACATTCTACATGGTTAATGTAATGCCCCTGTGAACTAACACTTTCAACATTCTACATGGTTAATGTAATGCCCCTGTGAACTAACACTTCCGCCCTTATACTTGGTTAATGTAATGCCCCTGTGAACTAACACTTCCGCCATTACACTTGGTTAATGTAATGCCCCTGTGAACTAACACTTTCAACATTCTACATGGTTAATGTAATGCCCCTGTGAACTAACACTTTCAACATTCTACATGGTTAATGTAATGCCCTTGTGAACTAACACTTTCACTATTAACATCATTCAGCTGATTCCACCGGACATAGAAAGCACTCATCGCCTGTGTGTAGAAAGGGCCGCAAACCAGTCATGGCCACAGTGAGATGTATCAGGGACAAATAGAATAACAGTTACAACAACAACAAACAAGAAGAAGAAGAAGAAGAAGACTCATAACTTGTACAGCGCACAACCAATATGTTGACACAAATCAAAAAGCACTTGCATTTAATACTAACAGATTAGTAATAAATACATTGCTGGTTGTTTTTGTTTTTTTACACCATTGTGAATTATGTTATACACGTAACACATCACATCAACATTTTATTTCTATATATGTGAGTGTGACTGTCAATGATTGTTGTACACTGACTGTATTTTGTGAGTGTGACTGTCAATGATTGTTGTGCACTGACTGTATAGTGTGAGTGTGACTGTCAATGATTGTTGTACACTGACTGTATTGTGTGAGTGTGACTGTCAATGATTGTTGTACACTGACTGTATTGTGTGAGTGAGATTGTCAAGTATTGTTCAAAAAAGGTCGGTGACTGGTCTAGCGAAGAAGATAGTAAATTGATAGGACACATTATATTTTATTAGGAAAGAGAACGAACAAATGAGAATGACAGAAACAGTGGTAATTTAAAGCAATAAATTTCCACAAAATGGATATAGAAAACCCGGCACCTCAACGGGTGTATCTATATTGTGTGTGTGGACAAAAAAAAACCTTAATAAATATATAAACAAATAAAATAATGTATACCGTTTTGCATACACAATAACATTCTCTGACAACAACAACAAAAACAGCAATTATTTTTAAACACACGTGACACAGCAACTAAGGGGCAATAATAGCGTTCCGATTAACCGCATTGTATGAGTTCTCGAACTTGGTTCATTGCAAAGACTCGGGCATTTTAGTTTCAGTCGCCTGTACAGACAATAGCGCTGCGGTAAATAATATTTATTTTTTACACATCCTCTTGGAGGTGTCTCTTCTGTTTCATAAGTGAGAATCACGTTCCATAATCAGAATTTGTTTGATTAAATTCATACTCATACACACAAAACAACGAATTAATGGCGCATGCATTAAGTGCGATAAAAAAAAAGAAAAAAGAAAGAAGTAGAAAGCTTAAACACAATCTTCAGCAATCTTGGTGCTCTACGCACATACGCACGCACGCACCCACAGAGAACACATTTTCTTTCAAATTGACAACAAAATTTTAAAATTCATCCTTTACATAGACGTACTCAATAATAATAATAATAATAATAATAATAATAATAATAATAATAATAATAATAATAATAATACAGGAAGGTATGTACGCGCCTTTCCCCAAATCAATCAGGCTCAAAGCACGGCGATCTGTACCAACATACACTCTCACCTGTCTCATCCACCCTCACACACACAACACGTACACATCCATCACTCAAACAGGTGGTGTAAAGGCAGGGAGATCGCTATTGGAAGACGGAAAGAAAATCGAATTTTTATTTTGAAAATTGTGTATTGACTGCATCCAGTACCATTATTGAAGGGAGGGAGGAAACTGGAGTGCCCGGAGAAAACCCTCGGTGACCTCAATACATGGGCGGTTCGAGTTAGATCGTGTATTGGCCAGCGCTTTGAGCGGCTCTTGAGTTGGTAAAGCGCTATATAAAAAGTGATTTTTTAAAAAAGTGATGAAATTAACATAAATATTCATATAGAAACAAGGGTGTGTCCCATTTTGTAAAATTCTTATTTAAAATGTTTTAAAATCAATTTGAACAGATCTTGATGCAAGAAAATGGACTTCAAGGAAGTTATCACCAATAATATTATATTTACAAGTATTTAATTTCACAAAGCTTTCCTACAGCAAATGCACGAATTAAAAGTATTTACATCGTTAAATGAATATTCAAGTAAACAATGCGCTAAAACGTCAATGAACGAGTCTGCTGTAACAAGAATGCGCGTTCCTCACTCAGTTGTCTCCCTTACTTAATACAATAAAACAAAATAACAAAATAATGAAATAATATTAAACTAAAAAAAGCATTAAAATGTCAATAATGAACAAGTTTGCTTTAAAATAGCCGCTCGTTTTTGTAATGAGTTGTCTCTTTCGTAATACAATAACATTACAAACTACTAATGAAATTTTGAGGGGAAAAAAAAGTGAAATGTGTAATTTGCGATTGGCATATTTTTCACACTTGCCTGTTTTCTTTCCCTAAGGTTAGGCGTAACCTACACACAGGCAACGGTAATCCTCGTGATCCGTACTACAGACGCAGGAGCCAATAAAAATGGATCCTCGGCAAGAATTTTGTATTATATAATTATGTCCATACTAAGGCCACTACAGGGGTATTGCGAATCGCAAAATTATCTCCCTTGCTGTTTACGTAATCGTTTACTTACAGAACTATTTTTCGTTATTTTACACGCCATTACATTTTGACAAACAGCACTCAGTGCTTTCATAATGTTTTTATTTATCTATGAATTTACAAACAATGTAATAGAAGTTCATAAATCAAAGCATCTTTCAGCGCTTTTAACTACTTCTGCTAAACAAGCGTACTAATTAATGCATTGTTTTTTCAAACTTTCTCTTTTGTAATTGTTAAACCTGCTTTTGATTCTAAGTGAACCGTTGTCACTGGTTTTCTTTTACATAATATGTACTGCAATTTGTTTTA
Organism: Oncomelania hupensis; assembly: GCA_036898135.1. NCBI lineage: Eukaryota > Metazoa > Mollusca > Gastropoda > Littorinimorpha > Pomatiopsidae > Oncomelania > Oncomelania hupensis. The sequence continues at coordinate 73,125,108 of CM072514.1, read as the reverse complement.
GTACTGGTCAGCAAAGCATGTATTTAATTTCTCTACTTGAGTTAAAAAAAATATAGTTGAATTTTGAATACCGAATTCTTTTGCAGTCCTGGCTAAGTTAAACAAGTTGACGTAAAAGTACAGTAGCAGATGTTCATCACTTATCATACGCGCACAGTGTAATTATAATGCCAGAAAAGTGAACTAAGAAAACAACACATTAACACAAAATATACCTTAGCATGCTGCAATGGTAGTACATTCAGATCAAATGTTGGTGTACAATTATATCGATAACAGGACATCGGAATAATAACAAACACACGCGCTAAGCTTCTTCATTCAATGAAGCTCTAAGAGCAAAGATAAAACAGACAATCGCTATTGTAGACGGCAGAGAGAAATCAATGTTCACATATAACAAAATTAATTTAATGATCAAAAGTATAGAATGAATCACCGTATCATACCTACCGTAACACAACTCTGAACTTAATTCACGTTGCCAGCAACGGAAACATTTACAGATTGAAAATGAACAAATGGCGAACACAAACAAAAAGAATGAACATTGATTGACAAGAAAAAGGCTTCAAGCATTTCTAGGCCTATTCAACCATCCTTGCATTTCTTTTCTATGCAACAAGTGTTACAACTTACAGGTGTTTCATTTAATAGTCTGTTGCATTATACAATACATTTTTGAAGATTCAGAGACCACATTATAGATTATTTGTGGCAAGAATAGCAAAAACGATCACAGCAAAACAGATCCTGTCAATTTGTTTTCCTTCTAGATCGTCCAGAACCTTCCATTAAAGTAAATTTTTTTACATCATTGTCACAATCATTTGCTTTTGCATCGACGCAACCACTTACATCACAAACAATTTTCCAATCAACATCGAAAACGTCCTCAATAGCTATTACGTTTAGTTTTCATAAACATCAAACGTCGCTTCACACCACATTTTAACGATCTCAGAAAAAATATCATCAACAAAGATTTTTATTTTGAACGTATTTTTACCTAACATCGTTCATCAAGGTCATAATAATTACGTTCCCCCATAATCAAACAGAGATTTTGTCCATCTTCGTCGCAGAGTAAACAACAAAATTTCATAGGTGGCTATTTATGGTACAGAATCCAGATCCTGCTTGAAGGCGGGGTTCATGTGGCCTCCAGACTGCGCCATAACCTCCTCATAAGATGGCGGCGCTTGGTAGACTCCTGGCGGAAGTGACGTGTTTAGAGGTGCACTATGGGAGCCATGCATGTGTGGTGCCGATGGGTATTCTGGTGGATAGTCTGTCGTAGACTGAGTGGATGCTGAAAAAAAATTATAGTAATATTAATGATGATACGATGATGATGATGAACATCAAACGTGATGATGATGATGATGATGATGATGATGATGATGATGATGATGATGATGATGGTGATGATGATGATGGTGATGATGATGATGATGATGATGATGATGATGATGATAATAATAATAATAATAATAATAATAATAATAATAATGCTAAACGTCTTAATCATAAACTTGTATATACAGTGCACAGCAGATCAGTCAGGAAGCGCATTTTAAAATTGTAATGAACTGAATCGTGTTGTGTCGTTTTGTGTTGTACTATATTGTATTGCATAGTACTGTGGTATTGTATTGTATTGTACTGTATTGTAGTGTATTGTATTGCATTGTAATGTACTGTTTATTACTCACTGCTGGACACGGTAACGTTAGCCCCAGGGTACCGTAGCACTCTGCCTGTTTGAGTGGAACTGGGGTTATTACGCCGGTAGCAGCAACAGCAGCAACACACCGCCAACACCAGCAACGTCAGGCACAACAAACCACCTACCACCAGGCCCACAATCAACCCGGCCCTTTCAGGATAGACAGACAAATGAAACTCAGTTTTCTGCGAACATTACATTACCAAGCATCAAATCAATTTAATATCAAATCTATGTTTGTTTCTTTGTTCGTTTTATTTTATATCATTTCCCGTTAGTGATATTTGACAAATGACATTTGTTTAAAATCAACAAAAGGCACATTTTTGACAGGCCTGCTGTTGATATTGCACAATATCATACTATTATCGGGTTATATAATATAGAGATAATATTCTCTTAATTCTATATAAACAGACACAACAATCTGTCTTTGTAATCAATATAGTATTCATTCTTAAACAGACATTATAATCAGTAATTTAATCAATTACAAATTAACAGTATTAATTCTTAACTAGATATCCTAATCAGTATTTTAATCAACAACAAATTAAACGTATTATTTTTCCATAGAAAAGGGTATCAAATCATCAAGTTATATATCCAAGTTTAATCCCTTCACTCGATTAATCAAGACCAAGATGTCAGATATTATGTTGAAGTGAGCAGACGTACAAATTAATGAAAGAACTGAATTGAATTATTATTAATTCATTAAAAAATCAAGACATAAAACCAACTTTTTTTCCACTCATGCACAAAATAATAAACATCATTCTTTTGTTTTAGTATAAAATCCTTATCAAATCATTATCATGCTATATCATTTTGTTTTAAATGTACAAGATTATTCTTGTAATACAACACAACTAGGCTTCACATCAGGGTTGTTTATATGTATGTAGCCGACTGCTGTTCGCTACTGGTGCGGTATTTCTATCCCTAAACCTTACTAGTCATGTAGTATGCTATCTTGACCGTTTTCGTGTAACGTGTTTAGCCGACGCGTCGTCTGCTACACGCACAGCCTTTGTTTAAACTTACTGCCAAATGCGACACCTTGTCAGAGCCGTACACTAGCCCCCTTTTATTTCTGTCCATCAAATAATTATTATGTAGCTAGCCTTAGATATTATTCTTATGGAATGTTGTATGAATTTAGTTTATATTAGAGTAGTTAAGGCCGAGATCGCTAGTCCCAGTGATGTAACCTGCGATAACACTGTGTTTGTAGCTTGTGTTAGTGTGTACATAGAGATTCATGATTTGTAAGAGTTACAGATAAGTCATGCATTTTATTTGTATATAGTTAGCCCGATTGGACATTAAGCTTTTAGAGCATGTAATACGTATGGGTTTTTGGTATGTCTTAAATGTATCATTTGTATCTTTTTGTGAACTTGTGTGCTTAAGGTCGTACTTTGAGTCGCGTATTTTCGAAGTTTATTATTTATCTGTACCTTGTATGAATAATTCATGTACATATTTGGGAAGCTTGTTTTATGCCCTTTCTGGTGATGTGTATTATGTTATGTTTTGATTTGTATTAGGCCAAAGGCGAGCGGGATTTGTAAATTGAAAATAACACAAACTTGGCCCACAGGCACTTACTTAAGGCTCCGCGAGTGGCTCGCGCATGTGCGTCTCCGCTAAGGCTGGCGCTGTATGATAAAAACCGACTGACCCCCCAGTTGGAGGGGCAACATCAATAGCAACACATTCGCTTGGTGACTGCTGAGTGAAGAGGACGGTTTTATTATATGTCTTAGCTTGGAATTTTACATTGTGTTTTGCGCTGCTTTGGTGGTGTTTGACTGTTGGCGGTTTCTCGTTTTTATTTCATAACAAGGACTACGGCAGCCATGTGATTCTCCGTGCCGGGACAGTTGTGTTGGAATTGTGTTTACGGAGATTGTTTACTGTGCCGTGTTGCCGCCATTTTGGCTGTCAGTGTGTAAATTTTCGCCTGGACACTTGTGCGAGGGCTGTGCTTTACAGAGACTATTTTGAGTGTCGCAGCCGCCATTTTGACTGTTGTGCTCGTGCATTTGGTGGTTGGACAGGCGTCTGTCGTCCTTTGACTGACGGCTGGAGGTTTGAGAGTGTTTTATTTATTTATGTAAATTCTTAACTCAAAATTTTTATCGCGTTTTAGGTCCTGATTAGGATTTTAATTTTGCCACGTAGTCTGTCTCTCGGTCATACCCCCCCCCCCCTTTTTTCCCCTTGTGGTCCCTTTGGTTGACTGAATATGTCTTTTGTCATTAAGTCTGCCAGGAAGCGCCGGCGTAGGCGTCATGGCGCTGCTGGGAGACTTGACTCTCCTGTGGTTAAAAATACCACTGAATCGGTTATGCCGAGTGCTGAGAGCTCAAGTGATGAGCAGCTGACCCCTAGGCTACCCATGGTTGTTGACCTGATGGCCTCTGCGGGTGCATGCGCTATGTCACCCAATAGGAAGAGGGCCTTTGAGACGCTTTCTGATACATCTTCATCTGTCTCTGCTGGGGACATAGTTGAGATATCTGGGGTGGAGCGCGACTCTTCCCTTGGCCCCTTGGGTGGTGATGGGGCCTTGGGGGCTAGTACTCCCCTGGACGTTGGTGAACCTGTGCGTCAGGTGACCCCCCCTCTCCCTCCCCCACCGCCTGGTGTTGACCAGGTGGGGGAGGGTCAGGCCTGGACGGCCGTGGCGGGTGGACGTAGGAAAGGGAGGGGGGGGTCAGTTCCCCAGTGAAAGGCCCATGCCTAATTACGGGCTTTGTCAACATCCTGTGATATTGAAGCAAAAGTGTGAGACTGATGCGGCAGCCCTAAAGTCCTTGGGATGGCGAATGCCTGATATTTTGCGGGAGGCCGTCGGCACGGTTGATCGTGTGAGGCCCCTCAAGGATGGGTTTTTGGTGGGCTGTAAAACTAGCGCCCAGCAGGGCAAGCTGGTGGCCCTCACCAGTTTGGGGGCGGTTCAAATCGTGGGCAATATCCCGAAGCCAACGGTAGATGGGGTGATTCGTGGCATCCCTGTCGGCATTTCCGATGAGGAAATAGGCGATAGGTATGGGGGAGTTGTTGGTGAGGACGGGGCGGTCAGTGAATGTAACGTAAAAAGTTTCCGCCGTATGAAGTGTAGCGATGGACAGTTTTCGACTGCCGTCAGGGTCACCTTCTTGTCCTCTTTGTTGCCCACGACGGTGTTGGTTAATGCACGCGAGTATGCGGTGGTGCCTTTTGTGGCCTCTGTCCTGCGTTGTTATCAATGTCAACGATATGGACACATCCGGAAAAACTGCGTGCAAAAACAAACTTGCCCCTCTTGTGGCGTGATTGGCCATACGGGTGCCGAGTGTCGGGCCGTTAAGCGCAGGTGTTTTAATTGCCAGGGTGAGCATTCGGCTGCCAGTCACCTATGCCCGGTCAAGAAGGAACGTATGCTTGCCAATAGTTTACGTGCGGCTACCTTTATGCCCCAGGCGCAGGCCATCAGCTTGGCCAAGAACCAGATACGCTCGGAAGCGACCCGGGGGCTGTCATATGCTGCTGCGGTTTCTTCCGCGCGGCGTCCTGATGTGGCCACCGGTGGCGCAGTGGTGGTGGATCCACTTGGAGCTGGCGCACCGGTTCGGGGCGGTGGCACTGTTGTCGGGCAGGGCGCTGCTGTTGCGGTGCATGCTTTGGGTGGTCGAGATGATGGCCCTTTGCACGATTTGGGCGACCGCGTTGCAGCGGCCGACAGAGCTGGGGACCCCTGGGTGGTTATCCGGGGGTTGGAGGGGACCATTGAGCGGCTAACTCGGACCGTAACAGCATTGTCGGCGACCGTGGATGCCCTAACTAAGTGTCTGGAGGCAGCCTCCTCGGCCGAGGGGCCTGACGAAGATGAAACTCCTATGGAGGTACCGGTCAAGGTTACTAGGTGTGATCGGTCCATTCAGGCTTCGACGCCTGCGCCGGTGCTGAAAGAAAAGATCTTGGGCGTGTTGGCCCCGGTACTTGATGAACTAGGCCAAGACACAGTCACTTACTTAGAGAAGGCCTTGGTGAAATGCTTTCGGGAGCTGGCATCGCAGGTCGTCTCTCTGGACAGGCTTGTGTCTGCGGCCAATGATACCGGCTGATCTGGCCCATATGTGTATGTAATTTTAGAATTATTTTATGGGGTTTGTTTGATGGGTGGAAATGCGCCGGGTTGCCTAGCGCCTGCCCGGTTTAATTGTAAGATATTATGTTGTTTATTAATGTAATTATATGTTATTTTAAAGTGTTTATGGGTTGATTCGGCTGGTTTTTGCCGCTTTGTGGTCATAGTATACCTCCTTGCCCGGTGTATGCGGGGTTGGGGTGGGGGGGTCGTGGCTGATTCACTGACTATGTGGCATGTCCGTAACTTTTTACTCTGTTGGCTGGCCTTGCTGGCCTTACCCTTGTTGAGCTTCGGCAGTTTTTTATTATAGCATTTTTGCTGGTTTATTGTCCCTAATATTTATATTGGGACGTAAAATTTCCCTCTCCCCCCCTTCCCAGTCCCCTATTCGCTAACGTGACGTGGGACTTTAATTTATTAAACTAAACTAAGTTGGAGGGGCAGTGAGACGGCAGACACGGGCCGACACAGAATGTACATACTACTGCAAATGACTGTCTGTTCCGTGGCTCAAAATTATTCACTCAGAAATAAATGCTGGAAATAGAACCACATCTTCGATTGGTGTGCGAGTGTGAAAGAAAAAGGAAAAGAGAGTCTTCTTCTTCTGTACTCCTACTACCAGCCTCCTCTAGAGCGCTCCGCTCTTCTTCCTACTTCTACCACCTACCCTCCACTCCGCTACATCGATCTGGCGCTGCGAGCAGGATCCCAGCTAACACGGAGCAGCAGTCATTGAAAGACCAAGACCAAGACTAACAACGGCGACCTCAAGAATTTTAACCAGAAGCCAAACAAGGATGGCGGAGCAGGACAGCAGTGTGCAACTCCCAGCTAGCACTGGACCGTCGGTTGCTGTGGCCACAGCTAACAACAGTCAACCTCCCTCCCAGGTGGACGGCAGCGGACCATCGAGTGACCGAGTGAGCGGCGTCCAAGACGTCAACGGCCCACCAGCCCTCACGCCACGCCTCTACGTGATGCCGCCTCCCAAGCTACCTTCTTTTTCGGGTGAGGACGGGCAGGACTTCGAAGATTTTCAAATGGAGGCCACCCGAATCCTGAAGAACTGTCACCTAGACACTGGCGCGGCGGTGGAGTGGCTGCTGCAAGCACTGACGGGGTGTGCCCGACAGGAAGTTCTGCGGAGAGCAGACACCGCTGTTACGGCAGACGGCATCATGGAAGTCCTGACTGCGGCGTTTAGCGACCAACGGGGCACGTCAACCCAACCTGACGCCAGGCAGGACATCTGGGACTAAAGATCTAGCGTCCCAAGTGTCGACACCACGCCCGGGTCCTGCGCCAAGGAGATCACTGCGTCTAGCACAGAAAACAGTCTCCGATACCTAGCCTCTGGTATGTACATAATGACACTGTAAAGTAGTATGGGAATGCTCTCAGATACGGACTTTTATTTTAATGAGACAACTAAACAATTCTGTGTAGATATGATTTTTTTTAAATTGTCTGTGTAAATACTGTTTTTTTTGTGCTATTTTAATAAAGTATCATGCGTTAGTTATGTCCATCGATTTTGAGCATTGTTGCTAAACATATGCAGTTTTGTAGAAATTAACATGTGTACGGTGTACGTGTAGAATAGAATAGATATTAGGGAAATAGTACTGTTTAGAGCTTTGATGTTTACGGCAGGATGTTTTGTAAAGGCAGGTAAACTGTACATGATTCGCATTTTGTTATGATGTTAAATATGGACCTTTTTGAGATACTGGACTCCCTGTCAAATACATAGTCAGTCATCCCATTAGGCGATGCCAAGTTCATATTTTAACGTTTTCTGGTTAGGTCAGATTCGTGTCGTAAAGGACGAGTCATAGGGATTGTTGTTGTTATCCTGACTTAAGATGTCGGATGGTTTCCACGGGCAAGTTAATGCCTTGGCCCAGTGATGCTATTCAAGTAGCAGCACATCTGCTCTTGAGTACAGTTTCTCAGCGCGGACGCTGAGTGGTTAAAAAGCCGGTGCGAATGTAGCCGACTGCTGTTCGCTACTGGTGCGGTATTTCTATCCCTAAACCTTACTAGTCATGTAGTATGCTATCTTGACCGTTTTCGTGTAACGTGTTTAGCCGACGCGTCGTCTGCTACACGCACAGCCTTTGTTTAAACTTACTGCCAAATGCGACACCTTGTCAGAGCCGTACACTAGCCCCCTTTTATTTCTGTCCATCAAATAATTATTATGTAGCTAGCCTTAGATATTATTCTTATGGAATGTTGTATGAATTTAGTTTATATTAGAGTAGTTAAGGCCGAGATCGCTAGTCCCAGTGATGTAACCTGCGATAACACTGTGTTTGTAGCTTGTGTTAGTGTGTACATAGAGATTCATGATTTGTAAGAGTTACAGATAAGTCATGCATTTTATTTGTATATAGTTAGCCAGATTGGACATTAAGCTTTTAGAGCATGTAATACGTATGGGTTTTTGGTATGTCTTAAATGTATCATTTGTATCTTTTTGTGAACTTGTGTGCTTAAGGTCGTACTTTGAGTCGCGTATTTTCGAAGTTTATTATTTATCTGTACCTTGTATGAATAATTCATGTACATATTTGGGAAGCTTGTTTTATGCCCTTTCTGGTGATGTGTATTATGTTATGTTTTGATTTGTATTAGGCCAAAGGCGAGCGGGATTTGTAAATTGAAAATAACACAAACTTGGCCCACAGGCACTTACTTAAGGCTCCGCGAGTGGCTCGCGCATGTGCGTCTCCGCTAAGGCTGGCGCTGTATGATAAAAACCGACTGACCCCCCAGTTGGAGGGGCAGTGAGACGGCAGACACGGGCCGACACAGAATGTACATACTACTGCAAATGACTGTCTGTTCCGTGGCTCAAAATTATTCACTCAGAAATAAATGCTGGAAATAGAACCACATCTTCGATTGGTGTGCGAGTGTGAAAGAAAAAGGAAAAGAGAGTCTTCTTCTTCTGTACTCCTACTACCAGCCTCCTCTAGAGCGCTCCGCTCTTCTTCCTACTTCTACCACCTACCCTCCACTCCGCTACATGTACTATAATTATTTAATTATTTTATGTATAACCATTATTCTATCAATTTCTATATGACATTATGATAGCAAATCCTATCATTTCACTTTGTTTTCTTTACAATAACACCAGTACGTTATCTTTGTAATCATCAACTAATTAATTGTGAATTTTGCAAAGGCGTATTCATAACTTACACAAAATTTAGGAAATAACAAGAGAGAGAGAAGAGGAAAATGGAGAGAGAGGGGGAGAGAGAGAGAAGAAGGAATAGTGAGAGTGGGAGAGAGGAAGGTGGGAAGGAAGGAAGGAAGAACACATAGCAAAGGTGACCATTTAGAAAGGAAGTAAAGGAGTCTTAAGGACTAGCTACAAAGAAGTGCTAGCTACTACAAGTAGTTTTGGGACTGTACAGCCAGAACCGGTATCGGCACTATACCTGTACACTACGCTCGTAACGGGATTTTCTAGCGATACACCGATACCGGTACTATACCGGTATGTAACGTTAATGACGGTATTTTACTAGCAATAAACCAGTACCGGTATTACACCGGCATATTACGTTCGTAACGGTATTTTGTACGGTGGCCTACTGGTAGAGCTTTGGCTTGCGGATCTGAAGGTCCCCGGTTCGAGTCCAGGCCGGGGCATTGTGTTGTGTCCTTGGGAAAGACACTTTACTCCCGTTTCCTACTCCTTCGGATGAGAGTATAAACCGAGGTCTAGTCTGCGTCGCATACATTCCATCATAACGGACTTTAAAGATCCTGTCGCTCGTGTTCCGACAAGAACACACCCAGCATGCACCTAGGTCCTTCTCCCCAATCCCTGGCTGCCCAGAATTGTGCTCAGTTGTCTGGAGCGTTAATACGATGCGCCCAAAGGCTGCAAGTTGGCGCCTTGGGCGGCTTGAGTTAGATCCTATATCGGCCAGCGCCTTGAGCAGCTCTTGAGCTGGGAAATGCGTTATATAAGAACGATTAAATAATAATATGGTTCTACTTCCAGTGTGTTTGTAATTTCACCCTACATTGCGCTGCTTCCTACGGAGCTATATTTACGAGAGAGTGTGCGCAGGCTCGCCAATCCAGCGCTCAGGCTTCAACCGTTAGGATTCAGTCACGCTTGACCAAGACTCCAATTATTATATAGCTTACTTTCTTTGACTGCTCTATCTTGCGTCTTGTATCTTGAAAGAAAGGTGTAAAGGTATTTCTTGTGCCACTGGTCAACCACAAACGGCATAATTCAAAGCTGGGTGCCTGTAGTTATCCAATATAGCAAAGCGGACATAGATTGCACACAGCCTTGGACCTTTCGCAGTTGCGTTGTGCTGGATAGCATTCATGTGCTTGCGCACCACTACCAGCTCCTGCCTTCTGGAAGGCGCTACCGAACACCAAGGGTCAGAACTCTCAGAACTAAAAACAGTTTTATCCCGAAGGTTGTTTCATTACTCAATAAATGACATGTGTGTGTGGAGGGGGGTGGGTGGGGGGTGAGTGTGTGTGTTTGTATTTGTTTAAAATAATTCAATTTAACATTTGCTGTCGCTTAATGTTAGCATGCATAAGTGTAATTATATTAATGTGTGACAGTTTTTATCCTCATTGTCATTATCATTGTTGTTGATATTATTATTGTTGTGTTTATTCCTTATTGATTGTAATTGTACACCACAATGTAATTTCTTGTAAAAGATAATAAAGTTGTCTTAACTTATCTTATCTTATCTTCGCACGTCATAACAGAAGATAACACAGAAAAATTAAAAAGAGATAAAACCGCTGCTGTTTATATAAAATTAATGTTCTCAATAAATGCCAGCCTGTATGCTTACTTCATCAGGAGTTCACAAGCCAAACTCTTACGTAAGGCTGTCCGTTATCTATCACTAGATATACGGTATCTGCTACAAGCACCCAACTAATGTCCCGGTGGTTTAAGAAAGGAGAACGACAAGCATAATTAAGGGAAAATGTTAAGTTTTCGTCGAAGTATTATTTCCTCGAGAACAACAGTTTCGGAGATTTTCATGGGAGAGCCGCAGTTTTATCAAGAGTATCGACGGTACGCGGAATCCGTAGGCCTATACCTGTATACCCAATTGCCATTACACAAGCAAAGTGGATTCTCGGTAGCACAGCGGTAATGGATCCCCAAAGCCAAGAGGTAGCAGCCCTTTTCCATGACAGGTATACCTAAGGCTGTATATACCGAGGATCCACAATATAATGTTCTGTGTTGTATACCGTACTGAACGAATTGAGCATCGACCGCTGTATACGCCTACCAGTATTTTGACTAAACCTACCCTTTACCGTCCCATCACCACGGATATTCCGTAAAGAATGAAGATAAATCTATGAGCAGTAGGAGCTAGAGAAGCAGGCAGGGATTCAAGCAATGCCAAGAAAAACAGGATAGCATGGAGAGAAAAAAAAAAAGAGAAAAGTTTTTTTTTTGTTTTTTTTTTTACAGTCAGTCTATTAGTTTCAGAGAAAATTGCGCAAAAGTGACAGTCGGACGGACAGACGGACAAAGCCAAAAACAATAATTCCTGACAGCTATAATAAATAGCTCTGGAACTAATAATAATAAAACGATTTTCCTGTATTCTTGCCCTGGTAGAGAATAGTTAGATAAATAGATCTGTTATTTTAATGTCAGCTTCATTAAAGCGGTGTCCTCCTCCTCCTCCTCCTCCTTCTTCTTCTCGCTGCTTCACTTTCTCCGATCGCTGGAAGGGAAGAGAAGGATTAGAGATCTCTTTTTTCACAGCCTGCTTCATGAGGGCGGTCTTCTTCTTCTTCTCCTTCTTTCTACTACTTCTTCTTCTCCTCTTTCTCCTCTTCGACGCTGCTTCACCTTCTCCGATCCTCACGAGATAATCAGGTGGTGTCCACTCACAGTTGAGTGACGTTGGATGATTGTTGAGTGACGTTTTGTCTCTCATCACGTCCAGTCTGCCCAGGATGCCAACAACCAGCTGGAATGGGCTCTGCTTCACCACTAGTAGCAGCAGCAGTAGCAACAGCAATAGCAGCAGCAGAAATAGGAAGCGTGGTAGTGGCTCTGTGGTGACAGCGGAGTAGTAGTAGTAGTAGTAGTAGTAGTAGCAGTAGTAGTAGGCTATGGCACTGCCACTGGGTCACCCAAATAAGGGAGTTTTACTGCATGCCAGTATCCACTAACATCTACATTTCAACCAAGGGTGGTGGTAAGAATTAGGCTAGCTGCAGCCCGTGTTGGTTAAAGACTGAACAAGCCTTAATGGGAAGTAATCGAAAATGTGTACGCCTTTTAACAAGAGTTATCATCCCTGTCCCCACTTGCCAGTGCTTTTAATACATTGTGGTTGTTGTCCTGAACACTCACGGCGGAGAGCAGCAAGGTTCGACGTACTCGTGGCAGCATCCCCACTGACACATTTTGTAGCTGTAGTGACGAGGTTGAGGACTCTCATTCCATGTGATACCGGAAGTGTCATCCTCATCCAACTCAAATGGACACAATTTTTCTGCTGCAGCGGCTGTAAGCGAACAGAGAAATAAAGACAGAAGAATGAAAAGACTAGCAAGCGAATAAAGTAATAATGCGAAAGTCAAGCTGCCCAAACACACTTACAGTTGAATCCGCATAGTCGAAGCCCGTTTATGGAGGCTATTGCAGACGCAGGTACAGTCGAATCTGTTTATTCGATATTAAATTTTTTTTTTAAACTGAAGGCTGCCCTTGGCACATGTAAGTCGAATCCGCTTATTTAATACATGTTTATTGAGGCTGTCCAGCTGATGTACAGGAATCTGTGCATTCGGTAATCGTTTACAAGAAGCTGTTTAGCGTGTCAGTCATATTTAATTTACAGTCTAATCTGCTTCTTTTATAGTCATGTATGCAAAACTCATAGCTTTAAAAAATAAAAAACTCCACACGCAAGGATACAGTTTCTTTCCTAAAATCAATATTTAATATATTGTCTATTCACATATTCAGGTGATATTAGACACTAATTAATAACACCAACAATATAAATCAAATCACAATAAGAAATTGTTTCTTTCCTACTCCTCCAATGGGTACTGACAAACAGATGGCAGAACTAGACGATAAGCAAACATTCAAACAAGTAAGAAAATGTATTATTGGTGATACTAATGTGCCAGTCATGATACTCAAAGTCGATTACTACAGTCAAACTCACTTATTTGACATTTGTTTACGCACAAAAATATACTGTTTGTAAAAGAAATGAAAGGGCTGCTTGAAATAGGTTTTTCCTGCAGTTGCCAAAAGTTGCTAAAACTATTTTAAAAAAATCTAATATTTAGAATCAAGCAGAAAAGTATGCAAAAACGTGAATAGCTTTCAAGCACATCTACTGTAGCTAATAGTCAAGCCTGTATATCAGCAGATATCGCACAAACACAAACAAACCAATAAGTATACCAGTATCACACAAGCAAGCTTGTATTGCTCAGGCCAACAAACAAATTGTAAGTAGACGAGACAGAACTAAAAGCTAAAGAACACACTAGATTAAAATGTTCTTTATACTATACATATATATTTTGCTAAAAGCTCTTTCAGCAGTTAAAAGCCAACTCAGAAGTCAATGCAAATGATACTTAACTACCTGAAAAGGCAATGAGAAGCATAAAAAAAATATCTAACAGTAATTGCAAACTGCGACACCGAAAGAAGCAGCACCTACATAGAAAACGGCAGCGTTTGATTGTAATACTCTCTTTTGTTCAGGCAGTAAGGGGTTGATGGTGGGTAAACGGTGAGAGGGATTAGGTGGACAGCAGAGGGAGAAATGGTTAGTGAAGAAAACTTCCATATGCAGAAAGAAGATGGGGGCGGAGGAAGGGAGGGAGGGGGGGATAAGAAGAAGAAGGAGATGATGATGTTGATGATGATGATGATAATGTGATGATGATGATGATGATGATGATGATGATGATGATGATGATGATGATGATGATGATGATGATGATGATGATGGCGTAGGGGTGGGGGAGAACTCACGGCACTGGACAGCATGGGTCAGGGCCATAAGTGTTGCAGCAACCCCAGTAGCATTCTTTCTCTTCACTGTCGGAGTAGCCTCTGGGAGTATAACTGTACTCGCATTCCTCACCCTTCACCACTGTGATCAATGAAATACACTGGTTACATATAGCACAGAGATATTAAACAACAACACAAACTACAAATTAAATACAAATACAAATAAGACAGACAAAATTAATTTTAAAAAAAGGATCATTGTCTTGTTTACAACACCACAGTTAGTAGCATAGTCGGCAGCATAAAGTCAGATAATAATAATAATAATCATCATCATCATCATCATCATCATCATCATCATCATCATCATCATTATAATAATCATAATAATAACATTACATTACATTATTATTGCTTTAGGTCCAGCGGACTCTTCCGAGCCAAATCAGGACCGGACAACCCCCGATCCGCATAAAAGATCTGCTGAAACAACCCTAGTGGTAAAACCGAAAGCTCTCCACCAGCCAGTCACTTTACAATAAAGACATCCCACGCAGGGGACGGCAGAGGCTTCACCCCAACTTATCGAACCCCCGTTTACAAAAACAAAATAGAATACAAACATCATTATAAATTATCAACAAAACACATACATATAAAATGCCTACATTGCTAAATAATAACATCATAGGAAGCCCTAGTGACCACCTGGCAGAAAGCGTCCAATATTCCCAAGCTGATCCAACAGACCTCATACACAAACAAGGAGTCTTGTCCCGGAAGAGTTTTCAAGAAAAAAGGTAGGAGACTGGTCTAGCGAAGAAGAAGATAGTATAGCAGATTGATAGAACAGAGCAGGAATGAGAAAGAGCAAATGAGAAAGACAGCGACAGTGGGAATTTAAAGCACTAAATTTCCAGAAAGTGGGAATACTATTTATACTGAAACCCCAGGCACCCGAACGGATCGAAAAAGTCAGATAATAATAATAATAATAATAATAATAATAATAATAATAATAATAATAATAATAATAATAATAATAATAATAATAATAATAATAATAACAATAACAATAATAATAATTTATAATAAGGCGCTTCTCCTAGTAAGAAACAGTTAAAAGCGCTCCCTCACGCATTCACACACTCATTAATATTAGTACAGTACATATAGGAAATGACTGAGAGCGGAAGAAATCAAAGCAGATATATATTGTCTTGTCTAGTCTTGTTGAGAAAACAGGCTGCTAATATTATAGTCTTCAGCAAAACGCCCTATGAAATAACCCCAGTAATTTATCTGGGTCAGCCAAAAATTATGTTGGCATGGTAGCGTGTAGCAAAATGACTGAAAGCAAAATAGCTGCAGTCCTGACAGAAAAGAACCACACTGGTTGCCATTACAGCAATGCATTGACCACAATGTCCCATACCTTTGCTACAACTCCTTGCGTCCACGCTGCTCATGTACGTGTTATGCCCACTACGTCTAAAAGTTAACCAAACACACACACACACACGCTCGCACACACACATACACGCACACACACACAATCATACACAACAACACGCACGCACGCACACCGAGCGTGAAGTGCAAACGTTAGTATGCCTAATATTCAAAATAATAATTCAATATATAGGGAGATAAAATTACAATCATAACAATATTCAAAGTGCACGTACTACTACTACTATTACTACTACTAAAACCTACTACTACTACTACTAAAATCTACTACTACATTAATCATCATCATCATCATCATCATCATCATTATTATTATTATTATTATTATTATTATTATTATTATTATTATTATTATTATTATTATTATTATTATTATATAAAAATGTCTCAATATATTATTTACTGCAAAGTTTTATTTCATTTCTAAATTTCAGTGTTAGTCTACTAGATATTATACCACACAAATGACGTGATCTTGTAAGTCCTGTAACAGAATCCATGTCTTTGGAATCCTACAAAGTTAATGAAAATGACACAGGGTGGAATTGTATGCCTATAACCTATATGTGCGTAGTCTACCAGGCAACATCTCTCTCTTCTCTATCTCTCTCCCTCTCACACACATACACACACACGCACGCAGCATACACACATATAACAGAGGGAGGGACGGCTGCACGGTTATAAGCACTCCTCATTTCCGTTGTTACTATTTATAGTTTTCTTCACACGACGTGCTACTAGGAATAGTCTCTTCTTTGCGTGATATTGGTAGTTTTCTTCACACGACCACCCGGTACACATTGGTCGAAGGCTGCCAGAAGCATGTTTTACTTGTCCCCTCAACAGGCGATAAAGCATGCTCTTATGCTTCAGAGCACTGCTTCCTACACGCTTCAAGCGCTATAGTGACGGAAAAAGCGCAATCTCACTGTAAATATATATACAGAATGTTGCTCTACAACATTCCGCTCTTTCCGTCTCAAAAACCCAATTGCCTTGTTGGGTTCTTAAATTGCATGAAACCAAGTGAGGACACTATCCGGCGTCAACAAACGGTTCAAAAACATTGTCAAACGGTTCGTAAATGACAGTTGACCTAGAAACTAATACAGTTTGACCTAATTCGTCCCCTAGAGGAGACGAAACTTACATTTTTCTATTTTCATGAGTTCACTGCAGTGAAATTGCGCTTTTCCCGTGACTATAGAGCTTGAAACGTATAGAAAGCAGTGCTCTGAAGCATGGGAGCATGCTTTATCGCCTGTTGAAGCGACTGATAACGCATGCTTCTGGTAGCGTTGGACCAATGTGTATCGGGTGACACGACATACTAATAGGAATATTCTCTTCTTTGTGTGAAATTGATATTTTTCTTCACTCGACGTACTTGCGAGGAATATTCTCTTCTTTGCGTGATAGTTTTCTTCACACGACGTGTTAATAGGAATAGTCTTTTTGCGTAATATTGCTTTTTTTTTTACATACGACGGGTAAAATAAGATGAAAACTAGCGACGTGTAGTGAAAGTTAATACTATTAATAGCCATGCTACCAAACATGCTAAGTGCAACAATAAATCCACGCTTTAATCCAATATCATTGTACATAATCCCTCCGCTTAATATTCAGGTCGACAGTCCATCTTTGTCAGAAACATCAGTGACTTCATCTGTCATATAGCCTCATGATGAACCTGACATCTCTTGACTCCCGCCTACAACACACAGTCATGCAGGTATACACCTACGGACACACACTGGCAACCATGAACACACACACAGTCACACACACACAGCCGAGGTTACACAGTATTATCATGACTTTCCCGAAACGCCACATACGTTGTGCTGACAATGGGTCATATTTCGTCCCCATTTTTAAGTACTTTGAAGTGTTCGAACCTTAACCCTAACCCAAACCCTAACCCAGCCCTAACCCTAACAGATCATTGTTCTGACGTCAAAACAAGTAGGCATGTCAATACAAGTTATGTAGATGTTCACTGATTTGTCCCGATAACACTATGTAAGTGTGCCCAAATCTGCAAGTACATACACGAAAACACACACACGCACACACACACACATACTCGCACGCAAGCGTAGCGTACACGTACACACACACACACAAACTCTTTTTCTCTCTTTATCTCAAACCTGCCCTTGCGCATTAACCCCTCCAACATCCTACATACACACAAACACACAAACACAAGACACAGATTTATGGGGGAGAGGTGGTGGTGGTGGTGGTGGTGGTGGGGGGGGGGGGGGGGTAATATTTAATATTTTCAATGCTAATAAATCTAAGTAACGATGACTCGTGTCACGTGCACTTTGCAAGTGAAGGGGTACAGTCAGGTCTCTTGAGGGGAACCAACGACCGAGTGAACGAAACTAACCACAGTATACATTCCAGGTAACTTTGGTGCTACACGATTGTTAGGGAAAACAATAATTTGTATGCTTTTGTATTGGAATTATCTTGCTGTTAAGGAAGCTCAAGACAATTATAATTTGTATGCGTTTGTATCGTAATTATTCTTTTATTAACAAAACTGATAATAAGGAACGTGTTCGAAAATCTTTGTAGCACATTGTCTCACACATAACAAGAGTATGTTTCTTGGAGCCATTTCTGTTAAAGGTCTTTCTTCTCCGGGGAAAAGTAAACTTCATCTCTCACTGCGTCAAACGCCCAAATTCTTCCTCTTTTTACGACTCTGCCCTTCCAAAAAAATACTATCATCTCTTTCCAAGAAAACTGATTAGCCTACTTCCTTTGCAACACCTCAATTTGAACGTCAGACAATTAATGTATAAGTATAGTCTTTATTTAATTAATAGTGTTTTGGTAGTAAACCGGATTGCCGGCTACTAGTGTCACGACACTCTCTGCAAAGTCACACCCACTGACTTGCATAAAATGCCTGCCGACAATGTAGTCCTGCTCACCACCAAAAGCAGAAGACGAATCAGCCGGGGAGAAAAAATGTCGTGTAGCCTTGTCCTGCATAACCCAATGGCCACTCCAAAGGATTCTGCACAGCAGGAGCCACCCAAGGCCAGTCTAACCAAAATATGAAAGGTAGACAACCTCTCTCCGACGCCTGCACCAGTTGCCTCCCATTTTGCCACATTATTATTATTATTATTATTATTATTATTATTATTATTATTATTATTATTATTATTATTATTATTATTATTATTATTATTTAGTTAGTTAGTTATTTCATTATTTATTGTAATAATTAGGTTATTTATTTATTTCATTATTTATTGTAATATTTCATTAATTAATTAATTTTTTTGTTTATTTTTAATACAGAAAGTACAATTCACTTTAAAATGTTGTTACAAAATCTTTTTCTTCTTCTTCTAAATTTATTTATTTATTTATTTATTTATTTATTTATTTATTTATTTATTTATTAGTTTATTTTAATAAGTACAAATCACTTTAAAATGTTGTTACAAAATCTTTTTCTTCTTCTTTTGATGATGATGATGATGATGATGATGATGATGATGATGATGATGATGATGATGATGATGATGATGATGATGATGATGATGATGATGATGATGATGATGATGATTGCCTATGACTGAATTCAGGCGATAAACACGGTGGCTTTGCCAACAGGATGTAACCTAAACGTACGCAATTACCACAGAGCGAGTGACGCGGTATCCAATCTCTTCTAAATTTTCATACAAGCCTCTGAGTACATAATAAAACTGTTTTACATTCGAACGTGAGGGGCCGGGTAGCTCAGTTGGTAGAGCGTCATACTAGTAACCGAAAGGTACCTGGTTCGAATCCCGGATTGGCCAATGTGTGACCATATTATTTTCCCCTTACCATCAACTGGTTCGCTGGTGTCAGAATAATGTAACCAGTAGTCGCCTATACGCTTCGGTGTCGTGTAACTATAATCTACAATTACACATTTTTTATTCGAACGTGATGCCTAGGTGTACCAAACCTCCATTAATTTAGGTGTGTCGACTGATCAGTCAATGCAAACTTCAAACAGAAAAATCTTCATGTGTTAGCAATAAGAAATCATGTTAGCTTTAGCAATCGATTGTCTAACTTCTAAATATAGCTAGCAATACGAGCCACGAGGGAGTTGGGAGATGGGGGGGGGGGGGAAGGTAGGGAGGGGGCCAAGCCAAACCAAAATTGTTTCTTCACACGACGTGCTAATAGGAATTGTGCCTGATTATGGGAATTAATAAATGAATGAGCCTCAACACCCACCATTGGCGATATGGCAGACGGGGATAACCATCCCAGGGAAAAAGGCATAGGGACCTAAATCAACACTGAACCGCCAAAGCAATCAGCAAGCAGTATGCTAAAATGGACAGTAAAAATGGCCACGTTTTACTTCGCCCACCACGGGATTTGAACCTTGATCATAGGTGGCGGACGCTCAACCACTTGAACGCTCTACCACTTGAGCTACGGCGGTGGGTGCATTATGGAAGCGGTGATAAATGAAAGCACCGATCAGCAATGCAATTCTACCACTGTAAGTATAATATGTGTAAAATATATTTGCGATTCTGTTCGGTGTTTTTTTTTTTTAATTAATTAATTTATTTATTTATTTGTGTGCACTTTCACGTTTCAGCTAAGTAATTTTGTTATTTATGAGCATATTATCTAAATAATCATTTGTTTACAAACAACATAAGATTTCCCTAAATAATATATTTTCTCTGTAAATAATTTAGGTAAAATAAATCATCATATAGTAAATAAGGTATTGTTGCTGCTAAAAAAAATGATTTGAATGCATTATTTAGCAGAATGTGTGAAATAATGCATTAAATAGAAATGTTTCTAAATAATGATTTGTTTACCTATACAATGCATTATTTAGCAGAATTTGCTAATTAAAGTATTATTTAGAAGATGTTGCTAAATAATGCATTATTTACGTAAACACATCATTGTTTAGAGACCGCAATTTTCATTATTTAGGGGATTCCAAAATTCGCTTTAAAACATGTTTTCAAAAAAATAATTTGACTGCTTTCAATGCAAGGTCTTTTAAAAAAGTGTATATCCAAAATGTGTTTTAATTATTTATTTTTCCACATAAACGATTCCACAAATCAGAAGATAAAATGTCTGGAACGTCTCGAACACAAACGAAATGACAAGCTCAATTTTGTGCGGGAGTGTTCAGTGTTTTAAGTATCTCCGTCAGAAGAAATAAAGTATGCTTTTGTTACGTTGAAACGCTAATGGTGCGTATGAAATGCGCACGATATTATGTGTGAAGCGCGTGCAATGGTAGGCTTGTGAGTGACGCGCGCGATAGATCTGTTCGTTTTATTTTGCAACGCATGCAGTAATAGAGTGTGTTGTTGTTGATAGTGATTTGGAAAGTAAATTTGAGAGTTGCTGTGAAAGTTGTTGAGTTGAGTTGAGAATTGTATGCAGTTGTTGATGTGTGCTGAATAAAAGTGGAAAACTTCATACGTCGACTTTGTGACTTGTATGCTGTTTGGACGGGCTGCGTGGATAAACGAATCTGAGTTACACAACTATCAGGAATTCAAGCATCGGGGCTGAATCAGATACTGATAGAAAACACCAACATCAAACTGAGTGTAACATTTTGGGGGCCAAGCCGGGATTCACGCCATAGCCAAGGGTTCAACTGCTACAACAAGCGAATCAACGTTACGAGAGGCAGTCATCGAGGGTAGCCGCCAACGAGTTGCGTCGAGAGGGGCCAACATACTGGGACTACATCACCGATAGGTTCGGGTTGACTGCAAGGGCGTGTAGTCGCTGAAGAGTTGCTTCGTGAGCGAACAACAGATCGGGACTACGTGGCTGCCGCAGGACTACGTCGAGGGACAGTCTCGGAGCTACATCGCCAGTATTAGAGAGAGCGACGTGCGGACGTCGAGTCTACTTCAGCACAGGAGCGTATACATCAACACCAGCGTGGTGCAGCGTCGCATACGACGAGGACAGCGGGGCCTGCGTCAGCGAAGGCGACTAGTGACAAGCATCAGCGCTACTGCAGAAAGCGTGCTGTTCTAGAACAGTCTAGAAAGGTACAGCACAGCCAAGAACCTTCTAGAAAAAGAACTTTCCAGAAAAGAACTTTCCAGAAAAGCATCAAGATGGCTGACTTCTGGCAGAAAGGGATTCAACTGAATCTAAAAGGGAAACAGTTGACGGAGTACGTCAAGTCCCAGGAGAGAATACAAGAACGAGAATTAGAAGAACAACGACGCCGAGAAGAAAGAGAATTAGAAGAGCGGCGTCAAGAAAAAGAAGAGCAGCGTCGCCGAGAAGAAAGAGAAGAGCGGCGTCAAGAAAGAGAAGCAGAAGAGCAGCGACGCCGAGAAGAAAGAGAGATGGAAGAGAGACGATTAGAGGCTGAGCGTCAATTCCAGTTAGAAATGGCGCGCATCCAACAACAGCAGCGCGCGCCACATGTTATCAGCGACTTCAAAGCTCCAAAATTGCCAGCATTCGTCGACGAAAAGGACCAGATCGACAGCTATCTGGCGAGGTTTGAAAGGTTCGCCGAAAGCGTTAAATGGCAACGTCAAGACTGGGCGATCATACTCAGCGCACTACTGACGGGGAAGGCGCTCGATGTCTACAGTAGACTGTCGAATAATGACGCCAAAGACTACGACGTTTTGAAAGCGGCCCTATTGCAGTGCTACAACTTTACAGAGAAGGGCTACCGTAAACGCTTCCGTGAATGCCGGCCTAAGTCAGACGAGACGCCAAAGCAATTTGTGGAGCGCCTGTCGTCATACTTACACAAATGGGTGGAACTATCAGGCAGAGGAAAGTCTTACGATAGTCTCCATGACCTGATCGTGAAGGAACAATTTCTCAATGCCTGTCACAAGGATCTAGCGACCCACTTAGAAGAACAAAAGCTGCAGACGCTTAAAGATGTGACTGAGGCTGCTGAAAGATATCTCATCGCTCATGGGAAGACCCTGGGGCCACCCAGCGCGACGAAACATTTTCAGAAGACTGGAAACCATGGGAACCAGATCCAGGGAAGCCAGACGAACCAGAAACAGACGGACTCCACGCCTCCTCCCAGGGAAGGGCATTCAAGAGGCTGTTTCACCTGCAACGCTACAGACCACAGAGCGGCTAACTGTCCTCAAAACAAAAGTAGCGGACAGCGGGGCAGTACGGACAATGCAGCGGTGGGCAACCGACAGAGACGTTTCTCCAATCAACGGCAAACCAGTAGATCTGACCATCAGGTGTGCGGCGGGAGCGTCATCCTTCCGAGTGAAACCAAGCGCACAGCTACTCCTGCGGACGTGCAAGAGTGCATGACCGATGGCCAACTTCTCCTTGCCAACGGAAAATCCATCCCCGTCGTCGCCAGCGCAGCTGTGACCGTCCAGAACATGCCTGTTTCAAAGGGACGCGTCGGAAATCATGAAGTGACTGTTTTAAGAGACTCTGGCTGCAGTGGGGTCGTCGTCAGAGAAGACCTAATCGCTAAAGAACAATTCACTGGCGATTCTAAATGGACACTCATGGCCGACAGCAAATGTGTGAGAGCGCCAGTTGCGAAGATTTATGTCAACACCCCTTTCTACATAGGCGAAGTCGAAGCGGTTTGCCTGAAGAAGCCGCTGTATGATTTGATGATCGGGAATATCGACGGCGCGAGACGACCCGACGACCCCGATCCAGAGTGGAGTCCTGCCTCAACCCAATGCGTCGAAGTTGTGGAGGAGGATCCATTGCCGTTTCCCGATGGAGACCTTACAGAGCTGCTACGGGACAATGTGGTTACTCCGGCTCAGCCCTGCCGACCAGAGATCGTCAGTGCTGTTACTACCAGGGCCCAGGCCAAGAGAGACAAGATGTCTACGCCACTGAAGGTCGCCGACAACTCCAAAGCTGCCATCGTGGACAGAGATAAGCTGATCCAGCTCCAGGAAGCTGATAGCACTTTAAACAAGTACAGGAACCGCCAAGACCACGTGACCAAGGGCAGTGGCACGGTCTATTTTGAGGTGAAGGCCAAGATCCTGTACCGAATCTTCCAGCACCCGAGGGTCAACGGAGGGAAACCACTACGTCAAGTCTTGGTACCGTTACCTCTAAGGCGCCAAGTGATGGAAGTAGCTCATGACTCTATCATGGGAGGTCACCTAGGCATCAGGAAGACGTCAGACAGAATCCAGGCGGTGTTCTACTGGCCAGGGCTTCATGCGGACGTCAGCCGTTTCTGCCGATCATGTGACATTTGCCAGAAGACCATACCTCGAGGAAGGGTCCCGAAAGTGCCTATGCAGAGGATGCCTCTGATCGACCGACCTTTCAAGAGGGTGGCCTTAGACTTAATCGGCGAAATAAGACCTCCGAGTGAAGAAGGTCATCGATGGGTACTGACTTTAGTGGACTATGCGACTCGGTACCCAGAAGCAGTGCCACTGAAGAAGATTGACACTGAAACTGTAGCAGAGGCACTAGTGGACATGTTCAGTAGACTTGGAGTGCCTGAAGAAATTCTAACAGACCTCGGAACGCAGTTCGTCTCTGACTGCATGAAGGAGGTCAACAGACTGCTGAGCATCCGGCATTTGACTACGACACCCTACCATCCGATGTGCAACGGGCTTGTCGAGAAGTTCAATGCTACGCTGAAGTCCACCCTGAAGAAACTGTGCAGCGAGCAGCCCAGACAATGGCATCGCTATATCAACGCCTTACTTTTCGCCTACAGAGAAGTACCGCAGGAGTCCACCGGCTTTTCTCCGTTCGAGCTGCTGTACGGAAGAACCATCAGAGGGCCGATGCACATCCTGAAAGAACTGTGGACGAAAGAAGTAGACACCCCAGAGGTGAAGAACAGCTACCAGTACGTGTTTGAGCTACGGGAGAAGCTGGAGCAGACTCTCGAGATAGCCAGAGAAAACCTGAAGAAGTCCCAAGACTGTGGAAAGCACTACTACGATCGTAGGGCTGTGAGCAGGAAGTTCAAACCTGGCAACAAAGTGCTGGTGCTGCTACCTACCGATCATAATAAGTTGCTGATGCAGTGGAAAGGCCCGTACGAAGTGGAGACCGTGGTGGGGATCAACGACTACAAGGTGAAGGTCGGCCAGCATTCCAAGATATACCACGCCAACCTCCTTAAGCTGTACGTGGAGAGACCGCCAGAGACTGTACACGTAGCAACAGCAGCTGAAATCGACGACAGCTTTGACAGCGAGGAACTGTTGGAACTTGGAGACTTCCACAGCAAAGAAGGCATCAATGATGTTAAGCTAGGACCAGGCTTGACGGAAGGTCAAAAGTTGGAGCTCAAGGACCTTATGGGCGAGTTTCCCCATAGCTTCAGCGATGTCCCAGGCTCTACGACTTTGGTCGAACATGAAGTCCACCTCACTTCAAATATTCCCGTTCGATCAAAACCCTTCCCGATCCCTTTCAAGGCCCGTGAATCCTTGAAGAAAGACATCGATGAGATGCTGAAGATGGGCATCATCAGGGAGTCCAGTTCCCCCTACGCGTCCCCTGTCGTGGTCGTGAAGAAGAAGGACAGGAGCAACCGAGTATGCATCGACTACAGGAAGGTTAATAAGATCACCGTCTTCGACCCTGAGCCGATGCCTACCGCAGCAGACCTCTTCCGCCAACTATCGGGGAGTAAAATATTCTCAAAGATTGACCTCAGCAAGGGTTATTGGCAAGTCCCCGTGCGTCAACAGGACATACCAAAGACTGCTTTCATAACTCCTGATGGGACGTACGAGTGCTTAAGGATGCCCTTTGGCATGGTCAACAGCGGAGCTACCTTAAAGAGAGGAATGAGGAAGATGCTCAAAGGGATGGACAACGTCGTGTGTTACTGGGACGACCTGCTAGTCCACACCCGCACCTGGGAAGAGCATCTGCAGACCCTGAGGGAGCTGTTTCACCGTCTAACAGAAGCTAACCTGACCGTGAGACCCAGCAAATGCATTCTGGGAGCTGACAACGTCGACTGCGTCGGACATCCGACGGAAGAAGGAGACAACGGAGGATGCACTGATTCCAGGAAAGCCCACAAGATCACCGTCTTTGACCCTGGGCCGATGACGACGGTAACTGACGAGGGCGTCGTTTCCTCGCGGATGAAAAAACATTGACTGTGTAGATAAATGTGAATATTGACAATATCCAAAAAGACTTGCAGATGAGAAACTTTGACTCTCTGTGAATGAACTGTGAACACTGACAGTATCCAGAAAGACTGAATTAAGTTTTAATTTCTGATTTTGTTTGGGCATTACGTTTCAACGTTGTTGAAAGAAATTAGGTAAATTTCTTCTTGAGTGGGGGGGTTATGTTACGTTGAAACGCTAATGGTGTGTATGAAATGCGCACGATATTATGTGTGAAGCGCGTGCAATGGTAGGCTTGTGAGTGACGCGCGCGATAGATCTGTTCGTTTTATTTTGCAACGCATGCAGTAATAGAGTGTGTTGTTGTTGATAGTGATTTGGAAAGTAAATTTGAGAGTTGCTGTGAAAGTTGTTGAGTTGAGTTGAGAATTGTATGCAGTTGTTGATGTGTGCTGAATAAAAGTGGAAAACTTCATACGTCGACTTTGTGACTTGTATGCTGTTTGGACGGGCTGCGTGGATAAACGAATCTGAGTTACACAACTATCAGGAATTCAAGCATCGGGGCTGAATCAGATACTGATAGAAAACACCAACATCAAACTGAGTGTAACAGCTTTACTTGTGTATTTATTTACCCCAAAACGCAGAGATATGTGTAGAAGAAGTGGCAATAGAAGGAGTACTGAATTGCTAAAAAAAAAAAAAAAAAAAAAAAAAAAACTGGTATCGACACTCCTGCTAATTGTTTTTACAAGACCGCCGTTAACTTGGGAGTTCTCTATGTTTATTTACTCTGAAGGCAAAAAAAAACCAGATAAATCACAGTTTCGTATATTAATACTGTTGCGAAGATAAAAAAAAATAGAGTGAAATAAAGAGGTTGCCTCATTTTAAATTGCAAAACAGGGTAAAATCAGGATTTTCCTTTTTTTTTTTCTTTTTTTTTTTAAATCACTAAACACAACTTTACGGTAATACGACGTGTATCGGCAAATCCCCTAAATAATGAAAATTACACAATAAATTGCTTATGTAAATAATGCGTTATTTAGCAAGACCTTCTTTAAAAATATTTTTTCTTTTTTTTTAAACCAAATTATGCTAAATAATGCATTATATAGTAAAATAAATCATTATTTAGAAACATTTCTAAATAAAACATAATTTCACATAATCTGCTAAATAACGCATTATATAGTTCAATAAATAATTATTTAGAAACATTTCTAACTACATTATTTCACATAATCTGCTAAATAATGCATTATATAGGTAAGTAATTCTTTATTTTGCAACGATGCCTTATTTACCTATATCATGGTTTATTTACTTAAACAATATTTATTATTCGTATCCTATCCTATCCCGTAACTCGAAGGTCATTTGGGCACCACAGATGATCGTTTAACCAGTGTACACCATCTTTCTCTATCCTCTGCAACACTCATGGCTTCGCTCAGTGTCAAGCCAATCCATTTTCGACTGTGATCCTCACACCTCTTTTTCTGTCTCCCTCTTCTCCCGCCTCCTTGCACTGTGCCTTGCAGGAGGATCTTTGCAAAGCTTGATGCTCTGGTGACGTGGCCATATTATCGGAGTTTCCCTTAGCTTTCTTCACCACTGTGAGCAGGTCATCGTGTTGTCCAATGGCTTGTGTGATGCCGCGATGGTCTGTCGGACTACGTCGTTGGTGATGTGCTGGGAATACGAAATGCCCAGAAGTCTTCTGTAGCACCTCATCTCCATGCTTTGTATTCTTCGTTGTAGACCTGCAGTGAGGGTCCATGTTTCACAAGTGAATAGGAAGATGGAGATGACAAGGGAGCGCAGCAGCCTTATCTTGGAGTGTAGACTGATGGTCCTGTCTTTCCAAATGGGCTTCAACTTTGTCAGGGCAGCAGTTGTTTGTGCGATCCTGAAGACTTCCTGACGGGACCCATTGTCCGATACAATGGCTCCTAAATATTTGAAGCTATACGCTACTGTTTATTGTTTAGGTAAATAATAATGACCGACAAAATAGATCATTTAGAGAAATCTTACATGTTTGTAATCAAATGATTATTTAGAAAATATGCTAAAATAATTGTTTTACAAATGGAATTCCATATGTAAGGATCACTACACATCATGGCTGTATCATGCAATCGCAGTTCAATCAAAGTTCTAAGCAGTTCTGGAATAGGAAAGGACATTTCAACCACTGCATGTAATACTAAACTATTGAACCTGTTACTGTCTTGAAATATCTGGGGGTGGGGGATGGTGTTATATTCTAAAATCTCCTCGGCTAGGAGGCATTTTAGGCGCTTTACATGTCAGACATTCTTTTTTTTTCTCTTTTTTAAAACATATTCAATCATTCATTAGATGTAGGTCCACAAGGCTTAGGGTCTGTATAATTATGCATAGTCATTCTACTTTCTCATCCCGTCAATCGATCTATCGATCATAGTCCTCTGGGGAAATGGGTGATGGGTGTGGAGCGGTAGAAGGTAGGAGAACGGAGGATCTGCTTAATTACTTCCAATGTTAACTCGGAGAGCGTCAACAGTGTCAACAGTTCTTCCAAATTGTTAATAATATCTTGGTTGATAAAGTAGTTTGGTGGGTTTTTTTTCTAAAGATTTTAAAAAAAAAATTTTTGTTGTTGCTGTTGTTGTTACATTACATGTAAATATCTTTATTCAATTTTGACAGTTCGATGTTCTCTGGCTTGTACATCTGTACACAGGAATAGGTACAGGAAAAAAAGTACAATCGTGACTCTGAATCAGGAATTCGAACTATAAAAGTAATTGACACTTAAAAGAGAGGAAATTAATTTGTTTTTATTCCACAAGACTTACGACTTCATCATTATAGTGACATATGATGTGGGTTTTTTTTTCTTTTAAAGTCAGATCTTCCAAAAACTGTTTTACAGTTTAAAAAGACATATCGTCTTAGAAGAGAATATTGATAATAATATTGTTAGTGTTACCATATTATTAACAATATGTAGTATATTGTTGGTGCCCCAACGACCTTCGAGTTATGGGATAGGATAGGATGGTATATTGTACTACTTTTCTGACCTTGCAATGATCGAGTTCCCACTCCTTTACAAAGAAGCTGAAGATCTTCGGCAGAAACGCCAGTCTCCAACTTCCTCCATAACATAGCTTATCTTGGGACAGTTTTACAAAACGCATTGATCAATACAAAAAGCTTTCCAGGGCTCTTGTACACAGAAGATACCGACCGACGCAAATATTACTTCATGGTTAAGAATCGAACCCCATACACACAACCACTGCAAATTATACTCTTTGGTTATACGCATAGTGTTACGACTAAGAGTGACCACTACCCAATTTTCGCTCGGACCTGTATTCTGTAAGCTTAATCTAGCAAGTGCACAAAATAATTATAGTTTTATTTTCGTAAAACCATTCATTTTGTATCACATTTTCTGTGACATATTAGGGTTCAATATACTGCTAAAATTCGAAAGGCAAACTCACCTGAAACAGTGGATGTAATCCATATTAGGCAAGTGTTCACACAGAAGATAAGCGACTTCGCCATTTTGGATTTGTGTTGTGCCCTGTCGCTCTCTCTCTCTCTAGGTAATCAAGTCACAGAAGCCCTTATGTTGACATTGTAAAGGCGCTTGACGGCTGTCATTTTGATAAAATTCATCTAAGTTTAAAACTTGCCATTCTTACTATATTGTTTGTTTGTATTTCTTTAGAATTTCCATGACATCAAATGGACTAATGGTTTTACTGAATCTGAACATTACAAAAGTTGCCTCAGACGCTAGCCAGAGCCGCTAAAAAGCAATTGTATATTCTGACAGAATTATAGCGATAATGATTATTTCGTGCTCCTATATTGCTCAGGCGCGACAAACCGATATTTTTTTCTTCCTAAACTCGTTTTCCTTTACAGCTGTGACGTCAACGCGCGGCCCTGAAAGGTCAAGAGGTCAGGTCAGGTGATCGTGATACAGGTAGGCCTATTTTTAGTCGTAGTGCGTGTTCTGCCTCTTTTCTGCTGATTAGTTTTGCGCTCGACCCCGGAAGGGTGACAATAGTGAAAATGAATGTAACAAAAAGTAGAGAGAAAAAAAATACTGATAGTAAGACAAATAGATTGTTTGATTGCTTAATAAACAGACAGACACAAGGACCGACTTACAGTCACATACAGAAGGCAGGTACGAATAGTTAAGGTAAATAGCTAGACATGCATAATGGATATAGTAAGATAGACAGACACACAAACAAATCCATACATGGATACATAAATATATAATTAAAGTGTTGGTGGTTCTGTCAATGTTTCTGTTGCTGCTGCGGCGGCGGCTGCTGATGATGATAATGGTGATGATGATGATATTTAAATGATCAGACTGTCATCTAATAATACAAATAAACAATTAAATAATAATTATAAACAATTAAGGCAGTAAGAACTATATAACAACAAATAATAATAATAATAATAATAATAATAATAATAATAATAATAATAATAATAATAATAACAACAACAAAAACAACAAACAAACAACAACAACAACAACAACAACGACGACGACGACGACGACGAGTGCTGGACCTTGACGGTTGCAGAGTTTCCTCCCGTGTGGACTCACTTTCACATACCTCCCCTCCCCCCCACGCACACTCACACACAAACACAAGCACGCACACACGCACACGTACACACCCTCACACACACACACACACGTCACCAGCGAGCCTACCCATTTAAAAACTGGAAAATAATAACAATAATAATAATAATAATATAGGATAATAATAATAATAATAATAATAATAATAATAATAATAATAATTATTATTATTATTATTATTATTATTATTATTATTATTATTATTATTACTATTATTATTATTATTATTATTATTATTATTATTATTATTATTATTATTATTATCATCATCATCTGCGAGCGAACCCGGAAAGGTGACAACAGTGGAAACTGAATGGAAAGATTGAAAAAAAGACAAATATTAAGACAAACAGATTGTTTGATTGGTTGATAAATAGGTACAAAATGGACAGGCTTAAGGTCACTTAGGCAGGTTGTTAATGTAAATAGACATGCAGAAAGGATAAGATAGACACACAGACAAATAGATATAGATACATAAATTGATAATTAAAGGGCTGGTAATTATGGCAATGTTGATGCGGGTGCTGCTGCTGCTGCTGCTAATGATGATGATGATGATGATGATGATGATGATGATGATGATGATGATGATGATGATGATAATGATGATGACGATTTAATTATTAGATTATTATCTACTAATACAAATAAACAATTAAATTTTTAAAAGCAACAATTACGGCAGCAACAAAACAACGACAACAACAATTCTTTTAAAAAAAATTACGGCAGCAACAACAACACAACAACAACAATTATTAATAATAATAATTATAAAATAAATAAATAAATAAATAATAGTTATAATAATAATAATAATAATAATAATAATAATAATAATAATAATAATAATAATAATAATAATAATAATAATAATAATAATAATAATAATAATAACAATAATAATCATAATCATAATCATATTAATCATATTAATCATAATCATAATCATAATAATAACAACAACAATAATAATAATTATAACAACAACAACAACAACAAGACATCTGTAGGGCCTACACTCTAATTACATACGAAGTTGCTGGGTTTTTAAAAGTTAAAAATAGTTTAAAATGTTCTTGTTAAAAATGACGCCACGTTGATTACGGCACTCGATTTGCTTAAGTTTGGTTTTACCTTGGAGGCACAGGTAAAGTCTAAGACCATACCGGACCTGAACCAATCCCTCTAGTAGTTTGGGAGAAAATAGGATTAGAAGAGAAAGAACAGCAAATTATGACGTCAACATGATGACGTCACCCAATACGGATTTTGTTGTAGGTTGGAGTCTGGTAGGGTTCACTATTTCCTAGCGAAATACAAAGTTTCAAAGAAATCCCTCCATTCGTTTTAAAGAAACGAGCGCAAAATTAATGTCACCTCCGGACGCTGGACTCCAGACGGACTAACCAAAAACAGTAGTTATCGACCTTTACGTCTCTGGAACTAATAATACATCATTGTCGTTGTCGTCGCTATCATTATCATCATCATCATCATCATCATCATCATCATCATCATCATCATCGTCGTCGTCGTCGTCGTCATAATCATAACCATCAGCAACAGCCGCAGCAGCAACAACAGCAACATGAAAAGAATAATCTTTATAAGTTATCTAATTAACAAACAAATTAGTACATTTAAAAACTTAATCGAGTGAATCAAAAATTAAGTAAGCGAATAAGAAAATAAATAAATACCTGATTAAATAAAGAAACAAGTGCTGGACTATTATGGGTGCAAGGTCCTCTCGCGTGCTCTCTCTCTCTCTCTCTCTCTCTCTCTCTCGCTCGCTCTCTCTCTTTATCAAGCACACACACAAACACACTAACTAATTAACTAACTAAATACCAAGTTTCAGAGGAAAGTGCGCAAATGTCACCACCAGACGCCGAACGGATGCCGGACGCCCAAAACCCAAAACAGTAGTTTCCGGGAACTAATTAATACATACATTTAAACGGTACACATCATTTTACCTGCAAGACTGATGCGTGGTCGAGGCATGGCTCAGCACTACACCTGTATGGATGTTGCACTGGCAGCGCAGCTATCCCCAGTCTGTACATTACGTCTGTCAGTCAACATCTAATATTATAAAGCTAATATACTAGCTGTCAATGCCTTGTAAGACTCTTAGGAGAGACTAATTAAATGGGGATGAGGCCTGCTACGCGTTAGTGATATTTTACGTACATTATGAATATTTCTTACAACTTAAATATTATCAGGGAACACCCTGGGCTCAGTTCAATGTGCATCGTAGAGTGTTTGAATTATGTACATTAGTTACTTCCTTCTTAAGCGCTCATTATATTCTCAGCTGGCCCAACTCAACACAGATTCGATCTATCTCAGTACCGTCCTATAAGGATCGAGAGCTTCTTTTATGGGTAATGCTGATGATACATAATTCAATAACGTCGTCACGATCTGGAAGTCATTACCGGCTTTGATTGGTCCATAGCATGTTAGATCATGCAGATTAGGGCTCATGCAAGTATCCTATCCTATCCCGTAACTCGAAAGTCGTTGGGGCACCACAGATGATCGTTTAACCAGGCTACTCAAATTTCTCTGTCCTCAGCAACCCTCATGGCTTGGCTCAGTGTCAATCCAGTCCATTCTCGAATGTTGTCCTACCATCTCTTTTTCTGTATCCCTCTTATTCTGCCTCATTGCACCATGCCTTGCAGGATGGTCTTTGCAAGG
Organism: Oncomelania hupensis; assembly: GCA_036898135.1. Taxonomy (NCBI): domain Eukaryota; kingdom Metazoa; phylum Mollusca; class Gastropoda; order Littorinimorpha; family Pomatiopsidae; genus Oncomelania; species Oncomelania hupensis. The sequence continues at coordinate 73,092,174 of CM072514.1, read as the reverse complement.
CCTGATGCTCTGGTGACGTGGTGATACCATCGGAGTTTCCGTTTCTTCACCACTTGAGCATATCATCGTGTTGTCCAATGGCTTGTGTGATGGTCTGTCGGATTTCGTCGTTGGTGATGTGCTGGATATAAGAAATGCCGAGAAGTCTTCTGTAGTACTGTCACGTGGGGTTTAGTTGTTACTGGGCTCTGCACAATTGAATGCTGTAACCCTCACGCTTTATTTGATGGGAACTGCTAGTTAGTCACCCTGTGAATTACTTTAATAAATTTATTTGTTTAGCTCGGTCTGTGTTAAGGCTGGGGTACAGAGATAGATAGAAAAATGGTAAAAGATCACTGTCACACTTGCTTTCACACGGCTATGAATCATATGTAGTCCAGCCACTTGATAACAGTTAAAATCACACATTTATTTCTTCTACTCTATACAAGATCTTCGATGTGCTAGTCTACCTTAAATTGTCATAAGACAATGCAAATAATTCGATCGCTTATAGTCTATGCAGCTGTTATGTCTTCATCGGGCACTGGCTGCTAGATTTCATGAAGATTGGACTACTGTGGTCCGTTTTACTACAGTTCTGAAGAGTGGACTACTGTGGTCCTTTTGCTATCAGTTTGGGTGCACTTCTTCCGTGTCACTTAACTGCAGTGTGGTGTGTTTGAAGTCCTTCGTTGAGGTAGCTTCTGGTACACGATGTGTCGTCGTGTAGTTTGGTCCCTTGCCACGCTGTGGGGTCTTGCAGGGGGTTTTCCAGGGTTGCTCTCTCAGACTTGTGCTGTAGAGGCTAAACAGCCAACTTGGTTTTCCTGTGGAGTTGGGCGCACGGGATAGCTCGCCTGCTCGTCTGTAATATAAGAGACGAAATTCTGCACAACCCTGAACAATCGGTTTGTGCAGATCGTCTCACTGAAAGCCAAAGTAGCCCTCAGTGATAGCTCCACATCTCTATACATAAGCGACGAACATTCTGCTACGTCCGTGGTCCACTGGAATCTCAACTCTAAGTTTCTATACATACATAAATATCAATCGTGGCTAACTACACACATACAGAATTAATAATAATATAAACATTCACTGGTACAGCCACTGGTCTGCAAACATACATATAGGTTCAACAACAGTGGTTCCGTCAGGTATACAACATGGCGGCGCAACCGGTCGTGTTTCGCCACGTGGTCACGCAACGTTGGACGAACAATCCACATTTATGCATAGCAAATTCTACAAACATAATTTCAACAATAATATAAATATATCACGATGAAACAGAAGTATGTTCATTTACCTGTTTGACAAAGTCAGGCCTCGTGGCTACTTGATAGAATTCTAAGATTCTAAAGTCCTGTTTCCTGGTCTATGAGTGAAGATAGTTCTCTGCTCCGGTCTAGCTGTGTAGACTTCGGTGTCTTTCGTAGCACTGACTTAAGCTATGCTAGGTTTTGACCCAGTCAGAACCGGCTCTAACCGCTCTGCCTGCGTCCCATTGGTTAAAACTTTCAGATTCAAGGCCCACAGTGCTGACGTCACTAACTGCCTGCGTCAAGCTCGCAGTGTGTGTACCTCCTATACTGTAATCGGCTGCTGTGTAATACCCTAACTTTCTAAGGTTACAAGGACTAAACAAGGCTAAATAGTAAATAGGCAGAGTAAAACTAGTCATCTAGTCACAAGTACCTCATTTCCATGCTTTATATTCTTCGTTGTAGGTCTGCTGTGAGGGTCCATGTTTCGCAAGCGTATAGGAAGATGGAGCGCAGCAGCCTTACCTTGGAGTGTAGACTGGTGGTCCTGTCTTTCCAAATGGGCTTCAACCTTGTAAGGGCAGCAGTTGTTTGTGCGATCCTGGAGAGGACTTACAGTCGGGACCCATTGTCTGATACAATGGCTTCTAAATATTTGAAGCTATGCACCCTGTTGAGGGATTGACCTTGGACTTTGATGTCCGTGTTGATGCCATTGGTGTTGTTGGTGATCATTTTGGTCTTCTCTGCATTAATTTCCATTCCATAGGCTCTGTAGGTGGTTTCAAGCCTCTGTACCAGCTGTTCTTGTTCTTCTCCAGCCAATCCATTAATATCATCCGCAAATCGGAGGTTGGAGATTGCTCTACCCTTTATGCTGACTGTACCTTTGTGATCTGAAGGGCATCTGACATGATGCGCTCTAGGAAGATGTTGAAGAGTGTTAGAGAGAGTAGTTATCCTTTACTTGACGCACACCGATTGTCAGAATTTGTCCGTATTCGTTGCGGTAATAGGCTGTCGTTTTCAAACATCATCATCATCATCATCATCATCATCATCATCATCATCATCATCATCATCATCATCATCATCATCATCATCATCATCATCGTTTTCGACGACGTCGTCTTTATCCTTTTCGTCATCATTCGTCACCATTCGTCACCAATCCACCTTTGACGCAAACCTAAATCAGAGCAGTTGTAAATGGCCATGTACATAATCATTATTTCAAAGTTTATCATGCTTATTTTTGAGTGCCGTGTCTCTGCTTGTGTTGTTGCCTTGTCATCCATGTAAATTACATGTATGCGTAAGTGTATATCAGTGTGCTTGAATTGTTAATGCGAAAGAATGTGTATGAGTGCGCCTTGGGTTGTGATGAAATATGGGCGCGTTATAAGTTGTCGTATTCATCATCATCATCATCATCATCATCATCATCATCATCATCATCATCATCATCATCATCATCATCACTTTCACCATCATCATTTTCACCATCATTTAGAGCACTTTCGCCCCAACCAACAACAACAATGACGATAACAATACCAACACAACAACAACTATAGCAGCAACTACAACAACAGCAACAATGGCATCATCATCATCATCGTCGTCATCATCATCATTGTCGTCATCGTCTTTGTCTTTACCACGATCGCGAGCAACAACAGACTTGCAGCAACAATTAGGATATCAACCAACAAACCAACCAAAAAACACACTTCTACCTCCGCCACAAGCGCCACCACTGCCTACACCTCCTTCCCCTACCGCCACCACCATCAACAAAACAATAACAATAACAACAACAACTACTACTAACACAACCATACAAATAATAATTAGGATGTCATGACCAAAAACAGGCTTGTGTAAGGTTTAATCAGATTTGCATCAGATCGAATGGCGTGCCTAATCAGCTTATGTTAGCGTGGGATATATGCCTACTGTACATCATAATTACACACTTTTTTTTAATAAGCATTATTCACTGAATCTAGTATTACCATGACGACTATACGAGCATTCTATGTCGTTGTACAAAGTATTCTTTTCACTAGGAGACAACAATAATTATAAACATCATGAATCAATGAACGGCACATGATAAAGAAAAATATAAACCCACATTTTGCCACACATACAGACACATATACAGATGATATAGATACAGACACAGATACAGATGATATAGATACAGAATGAATGAACATTGAAGTTTAAAGCCTACACCCACCATTGGCGATATGGCAGACGGGGATAAATCATCCCAGGGATGAGGGGGTGGGGACCACTGAACCACACGAGCAATCATACCGCAAATACCGACAGTGAAAATGGCCACTTTTCATCTTCCCACCACGTGATTCGGACCTAGGTCATCAGGTAAGCCTACAGATACAGATACATATACAGGATCTTTAGTTTGTCCTCAAGCTTTAAAAGGAAAATGTGGTGTAGCACATGTCACATCAACATTATGAAGCACTACACCAACACTCTGGAACATATTATAGGGGTATACAACCCAGTTGCATGTGTATCTTCGAAGTTCATGCGATTCCCGTATAACTACATCCACAAGACAGAACACACAGACCTACGTACGAGCTCGCATGTACGCAACTCACACGCGCAAAACACACCCACACTCATACCCCCGTCACTCCCCTACCCCCTCCCCCCCAACTCCCATGCCCATCCACCTACACACAGCGCGCGCGGCCAGTTAAGTTAACCCAACCAGTACGATGTAAATCCACCCAACGATAGAAGATCAGACAGTCGGTATGAGAGTTCCTGCTCTGGCTTGACGGTTTGTCCGTCTGTGAGTCTGTCCGACAGTACTTCTCTCCTTTTTTTTTTCCCCTGCGTCTATCAAATCTCAGTTAACTGTTCGGTTAATCAGTCTATCAGTCAATTGTTCGGTTATTCTGTCGACCACTCAGTCATATTTTTTAAATAATTAAGTCTGTCACTCAGTCAATTATTCTGAGGGAAGAAACATATTTACAACCTACAGCAACGACCTTGCATGCACAACCTAACACAAGCGCATTATAAACTCGAAAATGTTTAATGGAAGCAGTAATAATTAAGCCATATAATTACAAAACAAACTCGTCAGTATTATGACAAATGGAATACAGGAGTAATATAGTAGATATTGTAACACATTAGGTGTAGAGATGAGAGAGAGAGAGCGAGCGCGCGTTATCACAGATTTAATAATGGAAAACAATAAATGTTGCGTGCTTGGCACAAAAAATCTTAGTTTCAAAGGCACAGCCGTATCTATGAAAAATGTTAGCACAGAAGGCCTTTCCACATACACGCGGAATGGGCAGTTAGGTTAATTCGAGAAGACAATATATAAGCTTACAATTCAAAGTCAGCTCACTTGCACAAAGCGCTACTCCATGTTAAGACAACACCCCGCGCTCAAGGCGCTTATAAAGAGAAACCAGCAACAGTCTGTAATAGTTTCTTTATAACGGCTACTAAGACTATACGTTTTCATGATTACATGACAATCCACACTGAGTGTATGCTGAAGAATCCCTTGGGGAACAGATGATATGGTCGTAACTAGGAGGGGTTGCGTCATTATCCACTGTAATGTTTACGTCACAAGAATTTAGCGTCAACCTTTCGGAGTAAGGCGGCGGAGTTTGTGACGTCATATCCACGTCCCCAGAAGCCAAGACGTCATAATCCGGAGGTTTCGGGATGGCCACATTCTGGAGTCCTAGATTCCACAGTGCTCTTTCTTCTTCCGTGGACGCATCGTATGGAGGCGGGGGTGGCAGCTGGGCGAAATTAATAAATCCGGTTTGCAGTTGTTGGTGTTGTTGCTGCGGATACACTTGTGATCCATCGCTGCAAGTGACGTTTTGTGGAATGAGGCACGGTTGTTGTTGCTGATGACGACGACAGCGGCCCCAAGGAAAAGGACGTCCACGTCGACGAGAGAGGATGACGCCGCCGCAGAAGATGATGACGACGACGACGCTGACCAGCACCAACGTCACCACAATAGCTACCACTCGATTTAGCAAATCTGACGACCTGAAAAACACACAACATAACAGAGATGATTTAAAGATAAATTCTTAAGGTGCAATCTATTCACTATGTAATCGTTTCTCAAACCTCAACCCAAAATAAATAATATTGGTGGATAAAAAGCTTGTTCTGGAATATTCTTTCGGTGGCAAGAGAGAGTCCAGTCAAGTCAAGCGAGACATGTAACAAAGACTGGTTAGGGACTGATTGCAGTGCGATTCTTTAGTGTTTTGACACGTCCGAAGCACAGTACCAAATTGCTTTTTATAATGTCTCCAAACTGCTGGCGATGTTAAGTCACTACTCTTCTACTGAAGTTTTATTTCATCGTTTTTCTATAGCGCTTTCATGGCTCAAGAGCTGCTCAAAGCACTTTACATTACATTACATGGTTATTGCTTTAGGTCCAGCGGACTCTTCCGAGCCAAATCAGGACCTTGAGAAGTGAAAGAGGACTCACCCCTGATCCGCATAAAGATCTGCCCAAACAATCCTAGTGGTAACACTGAAGGCAATCTACCAGCCGGTCACTTTACAATAAAGACATCCCACGCAGGGAACGCTGAGGCTATATACTAATTTATCGAGCCCCCGTTTACAAAAACAAAATAGAATACAAACATCATAATACAATATCAACAAAACGATAAATATAAATTGCCTTCATTGCTAAATAATAACATCATAGGAAGCCCCAGTGACTATTTGGCAGAGAGCGTCCAATATTTCCAAGCTGATCCAACAGACCTCATACACAAATGAGGAGTATTGTCCCGGAAGAGTTTTCAAGAAAAACGGTAGGTGACTGGTCTAGCGAAGAAGACAGTATAGTAGATAGATAGAACAGAGTATAAATGAGAAAGAACAAAGGAGAAAGACAGCGACAGTGGAAATTTAAAGCACTAAATTTCCAGAAAGTGCTCAAAGCACTTGCCGGTACACGACCTAAATCAAGCCACACTCCCTAGGTGCAAACTTACTGCCTTTGGAGAATCGTCTGACGCCCCCAACGTCTGAGCGCAATACTGGGCGGCCAGGGATGGGCAGAAAATGGACCTAGTGCTTGCGAGGTGTATGATATTTGTGCAGCTGCTGGCACACACCCCTCTGCGACATGAGCTTCATGATCTTTAAAATCCGTGCGATGGAATGTATGCTTGCACAGACTAGACCTCGGTGTATCCGAAGAAATGATACAATACGCCAAAGATCAAGACAATACAAAATAAGAAGAATAAGAGATACTCACGAGACGGGACAGCAGTAGTCTGGAACATACCAGCAGCAGCCGGTGTCACAGTCTCTGTAATACTGTCTGACCTGCCTATCGGGTCTGCCCCAATCGTCGTACAGCGTCACATTGATGTAACTGAAGTGTGACGTAGCAGCTGACGTCAACTCCTGCAAATCCTCCGTGGAGATGTAGCACCGCTCTGTCATACCGTCAGACAGCTGCAGAACAACAAAAAAATAACATGCTTCGTACAAAATAAAATTCAGAAAACGCTTTGTTTGAATGTATACTGATAATTTATTATTTTGATCTGCAAAGCGACGAATAAAGGTGTGGAACAGAATGGGAATGAGAGGGATCAAGAGGGGTCGATAGGGGTCAAGAGGGGTCGACAGGGGTCAAGAGGGGTCGACAGGGGTCAAGAGGGGTCGACAGGGGTGGAGGGCGTGGAAGGAGGATGAAGGGGTGAGAAGTATTCACGATCCATCAATCTACTCTCCACCCCCACCTCAAAATTTAAAAAAAACATGATTTTTTTTGGGGGGAAACACCACAGTGAATGACCACAAAGACAACAACAACAACAATAACAACAGCAACAACAACAATAACAGGACAGGTAGCTAATTTCAGTCGATAGGCGGGTTACATTAGAACTTTCATTTGGTTGTGCACAGCATAGGTTGTGCATCCAGGACTCGACGAGGCTTCGGTAGGCAAACGTAAAGCTCGGAGAGGTTCTGCTACTCAGTGTGGCTTGTCTAATGAACGGTGTTTGGACGGTGGAGGTAATCGTATGGACATTTTACTCTAATGTAGCGAGCGCCACTGTGTGTGGGAGGTGAGTGGTGGGGAGCAGGCCCGGACTAGGGGGGGGGGGTTACAGGGGTTACGTAACCCCCCCCCCCCCCCCCCCCTGGCCTGACAATGTACCTTTTTTTTTTTTTTTTTTTTTTTTTTTTTAAGGGGGCTACGTTACAATCATAAGTAAATCCGGGGAGAAATTTCAACCCTCTCCCTTAGGCACTATAAAAAAATAAATCCTCTTCCACTCTACTCAATTTCAACCACTGATTCTTTTATCACAAGTAACTACATTCTGTTACCTGAGACACTGTGCTTCCCATAGCTTGAGTCTCTGCATTGTAAAAGCATGCGGCTTGCCTGCAGTGAAGAACATGATGGGAGCACTGAGGGAACTGTCACTGTTTTTCTAAAACTCTCCAAAGAGACAAAGAAAACTTGAAGATACCATCGAATCATCTCAGCCTGACACGACAAAAACAAAGTTTGTTGATCTGTGCAGAACAAGATTGGTAGAAAAACATGAAGCACTGGAGGTTTATACATCTCTCTTTCTGGTTGTTCACGACTGTTTGGGACAAATGTGTGAAGACAGTGACAATTGGGACAGTGAGACTCTGACCAAGGCAACTGGCTTTCTCCACACCTTGAGCAGCAGTGCTTTCCTCGTTGCATTCGTTGTCGTCCGCAATTGTTTGCGTTACTTAAAACCCTTGACAGTGAAGCTGCAGAAAAGGACAAAAGATGTTGTCGATGCCTACAGGGAAATCAAAGCGGTCAGTAACTGCATGTCTTCTATTAGAAGAGATGTCGACACAGCGTTCGTTGCCTGGTTCGGTGAAATCAGCAAAATGGCGAATGCTTTGACAACTGATGTTATTGTTCCTCGTCAAGCATCCCGACAGACTCTCCGTGACAACCAACCTGCGGCCACTCCAGAAGAATATTTCAAGATTAGCATTGCCATTCCTTTCTTGGAACACCTGTCAATCGAATTGGACTCGAGGTTCAAAAATGCTGACCTAGCAGTTGATGGTCTCTGCCTGGTGCCAAGCACTTTAATAGACAACCAGGATGGTTTCATGCAGGTTCCAGAAGGGGTGAAGACACGGGCAATGTTGTGGGAGTCTGATCTACCAGACAACGCTACCCTTGATGCAGAATACCAAAGGTGGGTTTGCAAATGGCGAAGTGCTGCTGAGAATGCGACAGCTATCATCCCATCCACGGCATCAGAAGCACTGAAACATCGTGACAGGGATTTTTATCCCAACCTGTTCATCATGCTAAAGAACCTTTGCACCCTGCCTGTCACTACTGCCGAGTGTGAGCGTTCAAACAGTCAGTTGCGCAACCTGAAAAACTACCTGCGCTCTACAATGGGGCAACATAGACTCAATGGACTTGCTTTACTGAAAGTGCACAGGGATGTTGATATTGACTTCAAAGAGGCAGTGAACTGTTTTGCCAGAAGATACAATTCACAAAAGGTACTAATGCCGAGGAACCTAGTGCAGCAAGACTGAAAGTGAAAGCAGGGCGGTGATGTTCATAAATTACAAGGTAAAGCTTTATACTGTTAACGATCAACAAAATGTAGTGAATAATAATAGTATAAACAAACATCTCTGCTGATAAATAAATGTTCGTGTGTGTTTTTTTGTTGTTGTTTTTTTAAGGGACGGGCAGATGATTATTTTTGTACCCCAGAGTTTGTCATTTCAATTTGTTTAAAAAGCTCAAAGTCCCAGACCATCATAAATGGTTTTTTCAAGGTTCAGATTGCACCAGATTGCACCATTTTGCATCCTTGAAAAAAAAAATTTCCGGGGGGGCATGCCCCCGGACCCCCCTAGAAGGCTCGGCGCTTCGCGCCTTCGCTGAATCTGTAACCCCCCCCCCCCCTCAACTTTACCAGGTCCGGCCCTGGGGAGAGTGAGAGAGGTGAAGAGCCATAATAAATCGACCAATATTGCACGGTGGGAGGGGGGGGGGAGAGGGAGATAAATCCTGTGAAAACTTGACACTAATATTGTAGCCAGAGCCACGATCACTACTACTAGTAGTAGTAGCCGTCCATCAACTGCATACGAGATTTGTCACATTTTAGCCTCAAGGTATAGGCCTAGATCCCATGTCTTCCTGTTACAATTCAAGGTCACCTGTTACACTTCAAGGTCACCAATGCTCACTTACTTCGCAATACTTATGCGGAAAAGGCAAATTACGAAATTATACAACACATTGCCGACTTTAAAACTGATATAAATTATATGGGCAACCGTCGCTTTGTGTTTTACGCTGCACTGACTACCCCCTCAACGACTGCTTTACTGATGTTGCAAACTAACACCTAGATGTCCGTAAACAAACACCTATAGTAGTAGTAGTAGTAGTAGTAGTAGTAGTAGTAGTAGTAGTAGTAGTAGTAGTAGTAGTAGTAGTAGTGTAGGACAGGCATCGCTGCCTAAAGCCTCGCGGCTTATAAAGACGTCCCCTCATTGTTTATGGTATATATAGTTAGCAATATGATTTGCATGCATAATTTGAAATCTTTTCTAGTCATATTGATAGAATAAATTTTGAAATTTTGAATCAGTGTCTATGTGGTTTTTTAAACTATTTACAGATGGTGCAAATTTAATATTTGTTGGTAAAGAATTCCAATAATTAGCTACTCTATGTGCAAATGAAAATTTTCGTTGGTTAGTTCTACAATATTTTATGAAAATTTTACCTTCACGCTTCCTAGTTCTGTTAGATTGATCAAGTAAGAAAAAAGTATTAGTATTAACATCCTCTACATTATTAATTATTTTGAATGTTTGAATTAAATCACCCCTGATCCTACGTCCTTTCAGAGAGTGAAGGCCCAGATACCTTAATCTCTCTTCATATGTCATGTCACGACACTCAGATAATAGTTTTGTGGCTCGTCGTTGAATTTTTTCTATGGCTACAGACTGCCTTTTCAAATATGGACTCCAAACAACGTTAGCATATTCAACATGAGGTCTTACAAAAGCTTTATACAATTTTAAAAACGTTTCTTTTTCCAAGTATGTGAATGCTCTTTTGATTATGCCTAACATTTGGTTTGCTTTAGTTACCACTCTCTGAATATGTGCGTCAAATTTTAACTTGCAATCAAAAGTTACACCCAAGTCTTTTTCATTATCGCTTACATTTAATTTATAAACTTCATCTTTTATCAACATTGAATATTCGCATCCATGATTTCCTTTCCCCACATGCATAACTTTACATTTCTGCACATTTAAATATAACTTCCACTTCTCACACCATTGCTGTAGCTTATGTAAATCATCTTGAATGACCTTAGATTTCGATGTTGTATTATATATTTTAGTGTCATCAGCAAATATCTTAACCGTACTCTCCAGTATCTCAGGTAAATCATTAATATATATAGTAAAAAGAATTGGACCTAAAATACTCCCCTGTGGAATACCACTTAAAACTCTAGCATCTTTAGACCTTTCTGAACCAACTTTAACCCACTGTTTACGTTCAAACAAAAAGCTTGATATCCATTTAAGAACATTTCCTCCTATTCTATATGCAGCCAACTTTAACAACAGTCTCTTATGTGGCACAGAATCAAACGCCTTTCTAAAATCACAATACACTATATCAACATCATTCCCATCATCAATTAAAGCCGTCAAATCCGCCATAACCTCTAACAACTGTGTCACACAAGACCTACGTTTTCTGAACCCATGCTGACAATCTGCAAATAATTTATTATCCGTAAAGTATGACACAATGACATCCCGGACTAGAGACTCTAAAACTTTACATGTAATACAAGTCAAACTCACTGGCCGATAATTTCCAGGATCTGATTTGGAGCCCTTTTTAAAAATTGCTGTCACTTCCGCACTTTTCCATTCCTCAGGCAATATCCCCTCTTCTAATGACTTATTAAACAATAGACACAAGGGACCAGACAACTCTTCACACAGCTCTTTTAGTACCTTGGATGCAATTCTGTCCGGGCCTTGTGCCTTCGTGGGGTCTAATTCTTTAAGTTTGTCTTTTACCGCTACAGAAGTTATTCTTATATCGCCCAGAAAAACACCACTGGAATACTCTCCCTCTGGTATCACAGGAATATCGTTAGCATCTTCTTTAGTAAATACACTAGAAAAGAAATCATTTAGTGTTTCAGCTTTAGTAACATCATCTTCAGCTAAGAATCCATCTGCTCTCTTTAACGAACTAATTCCCTGGCTAATTTTCATTCTATCCTGTACGTATTTCCAAAATGTTTTCGGATTATTTTTACTCTCATTTGCAATCAGTTTTTCATATTCTTTACGGGTTATTTTCAATGCTTTAGTACATTTATTTCTTATCTTAATATATTTTAAATAATCTTGTCCAGATTTAGTACACTGATATCTCCTATACACATTATACTTCTTTTTAATTTGTTTAAGTAACTTATTATTCATCCAAACAGGTTTAGGGGCCTATAGATGTCTTCGCGAGCTTCGCATCGTGCTGTGATTGCGTGCAGTGCTTCTATACTTCTTAGGTCTGTATCTATATTTCTGCAATTATGTATTGTTTGTATTATACAGCAAAAGGAAAAATGATTCTACAAAATTATTTTAAGAACTGCACAGTGTTCAATCAAGATCACGGCGCGAAGTTTGCGAGTTTCGAAAACTGAGGCTGAATTTTCTGCACTTCTGCAGGTACATCAATGAAAGAGCTTATCTAGATGCGATATCAAAACAAACAAACAAAAAATTACAAAAAAAAATTAATTACCGTAAGCAACTTCCTGAACTTGACGATTTACCAAGGGCAGTAAGCGAGTAATCCAATATCGACAAATAGTTCAAACCTGAGATATCAAACTCGCGACATTATATAAATATAATTCAAGATTCGAGATATAGTTATTGTCCCTATACATTAACAAGGAAATTGTGTGTGCGGTTTGATGACTCTTTTAATTGTAATTATATAGACATGTGCTGCACCCGTTTTATCCTATGCTAAACACTAGATTATCACTTGAACTGAATACTGACCATCTCTGGAAAATGTACACGTTATTAAAATCTTTTCGCAACTTGCACGAGTCTGTCCTGCTCAAACAATGAAATAACTTGAGTTATTAATTTTGAAAAGAATGGGATCTTTCAGCACTAGCGATTGTGCATCCACTGTACATTTTTCGCTTTACAATTTCTTTACAATGTTTTTTTGCAAACATAGTTAAAAGTACATCCACTGACTGTGACTTCTGTATCTATATAATTTTTTTTAAAAACAACAAAATTATAATGGTTTTCTGCAACGATAGCTGAAAGTACATTCACTGATAGTTACATCTGTATCTATAGATTTGTTTGTCACTGTACACCACCCCCCCTCACCCTTCCTCTTTCCCCCAAAAACATTATAATGGTTTTCTGCAATTATAGCTGAAAGTGCATCCACTGACAGTTAAACCTGTATGTAGGCCTACATATTATTTCCCTGTACCAAAAAAAAATTACAACGATTTTTATGCAATTAAGCCTACAGCTGAAAGTATATCCACTGACAGTGAGATCTGTGAAGCTGTGTTTATATTTTTAGCTTTCATCTCAAAGGCTTTCTGTCATTTTAGTTGAAAAAAATAGGGTTGTTTCAGCAGATCTTTTATGCGGATTAGGGGTTGTCCGGTCCTGATTTGGCTCGGAAGAATCCGCTGGACCTAAAGCAATAATCATGTAATGTAATGTAATTTAGTTGAAAAAACATCTGGCATCCACTTACTGTAAGTTCTACTAGCCTGTTCTCTATAGTTTTTTTGCTTTGCTAAGAACATTGCGATGGTAGTTTCACTGCGTATTGCAAACATTAGTGCTTAGTTCAAACATCACTGTGCGCATTTCTAAAATCATTTTCCTGTCCTCCGTCGAGGTCAAAATATGTGCCATCCTCTCTACGTCTTTACGTACATACCGCGCAGAAGAGTAGCCCAGCCGCTGCTAATCTCAGCTACGCGCTGTGCTTTACACCACAGACTATACCCGTCTGGTTTAGCCTGTGTTTTACACAAAGAGCTAAACCATTATTGGTCTCAGGGAAACAAGGGTCAACAGAGCTGTCCGCCAAGATTAATGACCGAGCAAGATTGGATCTCCTGTACATGGGGAAAGTCGGCAAATCCGGAACACTTAAGCAAAAACGTCAATAACTGCCACGTCAGAAGAGAAAAACACAGGATTTTGGCATGGTTGAATTAAAAAATAATTGAACTATGATCCTGTAATAAAGATTTAGGGCAGGTCTTGATTGTAGCTTTGTCAGATGAGTTCGAAAATTCTTTGAAATTGTTCCGGATTGCACCCCTGGTAGGAAAATTCGGAACGGTGGGAGGTGAAATAAGGAACACTACCTTATTGTATATTATACATGTATAATGTTGAGCATTTTGATATTTGTACCGGTGCTTGCTTGTATGCGAGTGTGAGCGGTGAGGAAAGTATGCTTTGTGTGTTAATGACTGGCATTTTGGGTAGATTTTTACTTTAACAGCAAACCAAAATTCCGTGAATAGCTTGGTAATAAATTATAATATCATATCTGTCTCTCTTACTCAAACTTAATCGCAATTCTTATGCAATAAAAAAAATAAAACAATGGACTGCCAATTGCTCATCAGGACAGGTTACGCAGCGGAAAAAAACATCTCCCACCAGGGTTTGTTTTTACAACTCTGTCATTGTTGAAGGCTGAGACTGGTGATTGTAACCTCGTAGCACGGCGTGTTTGATGCCGTAGGGGCAAAGGAGGAGGGTGTGTGGACTACACAGATTCTGCCAGCTGTTGTGGAATGATATGCATATTCTTGGATAAACAAGCAGTTGTGTTTGATGGACGTGGTGAAATCGAAGGTGGTGTTGATAAACGTGTAAGTAAGCTTACGCGGTGGACGCGGTGGGATGGTTGGAGTATTTCTGTCATTAGCTGGTGGATCAGGGGCAGCTGACCAATCAGACACATCTGGCGGACAGGACAAAACTGGCGGATCAGACACAGCTGGCGGCTCAACTGTCAGATCAGGTACAGTTGACGAATCATGAATACCTGGCACATCAGATCGCGATGAAGAGTTTCCAGGTTGGGGAGGATCCGAGGTCTGTATGTAGGTAAGATGACTGGCTCAGATGCAGAATGGGAGCAGGTCGTAGCAACATCATTGAAATCTTCATCACCAAAGATGTGTCTGTCACAAGGCCAAATCCCGCACTTGGCAAATCCAGATGCAGCATTAGCCAGGGCAGCTGCCTTTGAGAAAGCTGTGTTGGTCGTAGGGGGCACCACAGATGATCGTTTAACCAGCATACTCCATCTTTCTCTGTCCTCCGCAACCCTGATGGCTTCGCTCAGTGTCAAACCAGTCCATTCTCGGATGTTGTCATCCCACTTCTTTTTCGGTCTCCCTCTTCTTCTTCCTCCTTGCACTGTGCCTTGCAGAATGGTATTTGCAAGGCCTGATGATCTGGTGACGTGGCCATACCATCGGAGTTTCCGTTTCTTCACCACTGTGAGCAGGTCATCGTGTTGTCCAATGGCTTGTGTGATGGTCTGTCGGACTTCGTCATTGGTGATGTGTTGGGTATAGGAAATGCCCAGAAGTCTTCTGCAGCACCTCATTTCCATGCTTTGTATTCTTCGTTGTAGATCTGCTATGAGGGTGCGTGCTTCGCAAGCATATAGGAAGATGGAGATGACAAGGGAGCGCAGCAGTCTTACTTTGGAATGTAGACTGATGGTCCTGTCTTTCCAAATGGGCTTCAACCTCGTCAGGGCAGCAGTTGTTTGTGCGATCCTGGAGAGGACTTCCTGTCGGGACCCATTGTCTGACACAATGGCTCCTAAATATTTGAAGCTATGCACTGTGCTGAGGGATTGGCCTTGAACTTTGATGTCCGTGTTGATGCCATTGGTGTTGTTGGTCATCATTTTGGCCATTTTGGTCTTCTCTGCACTTATTTCCATTCCATAAGCTCTGGAGGTGGTGTCAAGCCTCTGTACCAGCTGTTCAAGTTCTTGTTCCTCTCCAGCCAATCCATCAATGTCATCCGCAAAACGAAGATTGGAGATTGCTCTACCCCCTATGCTGACTGTACCTTCGTGATCTGCAAGGGCATCTGACATGATGCGCTCTAGGAAGATGTTGAAGAGTGTTGGAGAGAGTAGGCATCCTTGACTCGCACCAATTGTTGTTCTGAACCAGTTCCCGATGGCGCTGTTATGGAGAGGGAGGGGGAAGGGGAGAAAGCCATGCTCATCAACCAGCTTTTCCAGGATGTCAAAGAATCTCCACACGCTTTCACGGTTGAATCCCGTTGCTCTGGACAGTGACGTAGCTTCAGGCTGCCTCAATGAAAGTTGTGGGTGCCGTCTGAGGAAACGTTTCAGCCAGTCCTTTCCTGCACTTCTCTTTTCCTTGTTGAACATATGCGACAAGCCGTTCTGCTCCGCCACTTCAAACGCTAAGGATATCTTTCCGATTCGAGAATGTGGGAACAAAGCTGTTCCTCCAGCTCTTGTGGTAATGTTGATGGCCTGCGCAGCACTCTACTGCGTATTTGTTCCCTCCATCCAAGTGTCTGTTCAGAGTCATTACAGGTATCCCATAGGATCGTGAGGCAGTTCGGAGACCCATGTCCATATTTCTAACTGATGACAATGCGTTGCCCATAGGCTAGCTTGTGTGTCCAGTTATTTGCAGCGCAGAAAAAAAAAGAAGATTTTACAAGGTGGGAAATAAGGAACAGTGCGGGTAATTTGGAACACTGTTCCACTTTAGCCTCCTTTTGGTGTTCCGATTTGCCCGCACTACGAGTAGCTGAACCTTATGCCATGCAGTCTGCAATAGACTTTGATCTAATTTTCACAGAACTTGCAATTGAAGGAACATCACGTATGCTTTAAAAAAAATAACAAGCGATGTTTCGAATGAGTTGGTCCTAATAAGAAATCACAACACTTTATCAAAAGTCAATATAAGAAGACAAATGGAAAAAACGAGAAAATACTAACAGCTTTCGTCTCTTTGTAGGCACAAACATTGTTGTCACGGGGTTTGTTTCAAGGGATATCACTGTTACCAACCATGGAATCAACTAAACGAAATTAGTTCTCTTTGACCAGAAATTAGGGTGTTCCGAATTACCTGACTGTACCGAATTTACCGACTTTCCCTTATGTAGCATACGCAGTATCTACAGCCATCTCTAAACTGTGGGACGGTTCCAACTTCACACCTGTCAGCGTCACGGATCCTCTTCAACTTCACATTGAGTATTGCCCCATAGCAGAAATATAGACTAACATAGCAGAAATATAGACTAACATAGCAGAACTATATACTAACATAGCAGAAACATGGACTAACATAGCAGACTTTTCATTTATTTCATTTAAGGTCTGTCCACATCGTAGCCTAATTTTAGACCAACAAAAAAATAATAATAGAAATTTTTAAAAAATTACAATAAAATAAAATAAACAACAATTAACAAGATAACAATGTGCACAAGAGAAAACTATTAACTAAAACTCCTATTCTATTTCGCATATTCGTTCACTTTCTTATTTCAACATAGCAGAAATATATAAATAGTTTCCATGTTAATAGAAGAAAATATAGACTAACATAAAGAAAACAAATATAGGAGAATTAATACACACATTACACATTGCACAAATACGCACACATACACACACACGCACCCGCACATTGGCCTACATATGCACGGCCGCTCACAGACCAGACAGACCTTTACAACAGCAAAATTGAATCAACGTACTGATTTGTGGCTGATCAACCCAAGAAGAGAAAAGAAAAGAAGAAACCCTCACTACACCACACACATGGATTACCAGCAGTAGTAACACTCGGTTATTCCAAAACTACTTGCTGCAGGACTGCACTATAAGCCTATAGCTCTTACGTTCTTCACTTACAACTCACCTTTCAAATCACAGTGTTGAAATAAAATGCAAGTTTCGGCCCATGCCCAGGGTTAGGTTGATATTGACAATATTGTGGGCCAAACACCAATTTTCCAGTTACAGCTGGAACCGAACACACAACCGCCCGTCACAGTTGGAAGGGCATATATTTTCAACCTTGATCTTCACAGTGTAATTTAAATAACCCTTAACGCTAGTCTAGTAAACAGTTTGCAAGGCCATATAGCTTGTGCATAACCGTTTCAGTAGCACTTAACATAGGTTAACAGGTTTTGTTGACTTAACATAGTTGCAACAGTCTCAAGGGCTCAGCTCGCTAAAGATTGAAGATTAAAAGAAGAATTTCAATCTAAGATAATCAAAACTTATAACTCTCATAATGAAAACATAACGGAATAAATTAACATTAAATTAAATTAAATTTTACAATTCTGGACATGTAATGGTAATAATTATTGCAGCACAGAACATTTATAGTTTAAGTAATTATAGGCTTACATAATAATTATTATTAGTGGTTTGTGTTATATAAATTGTATAATACTCACCTTCGAGCTTCACGCTCTAGTGGCCCAACTGATTTTGCTCCATTTTAATTCAAGCTCGGAAAATAATTTTTTTTGTTTTGTTTTTATTCGCTGCTGTGTTGTTGATGGTGTTGGTGGGCGTGTTGATGTGGTGGTGACGTGGGAGTGCTGATGTGGTTTGGAGGTGATGGTTTGAGTACTGCTGCTGTTGGTCGTCGATGACAATGAAAATGATGTTGTGTTGATGGTGCTGCTGCCCTTGTTGTTGTTGTTGTTGTTGTTGATGTTGTTGTTGTAATTATAATAGCTGAGGTTGTTGTTGATGTTATTGTTGTATTTGTTGTTGTTATCGTGATGATGGTGGGGGTGGTGGTGGAGGTGTCGCTGCTACTGATGGTGATGATGTCGATGCCGATGATGATGAAGCGCAGGTGTTAGTTGTTGTGGTGGCGCTAATGATGGTAGTTCGATCTCTTCTTCTTCTTCTTCTTCTTCTTCTTCTTCTTCTTCTTCTTCTTCTTCTTCTTCTTCTTCTTCTTCTTCTTCTTCTTCTTCTTCTTCTTCTCCTCCTCCTCCTCCTCCTCCTCTTTCTCCTCCTAGCTCCTTCCTCCTCCTCCTCAGTCTTCTCTACTACTGCTGCTGTGCTTTCTTCACGCAACAACAGGTTTATGTGACTATTTTATTACTACGAAAACAGCAGTCAGTCAGTATATAATTATGTGTTTAGGCTGTAACCCGATTATTTTTCTTTATGTTTGGCGGATTGCGATGCCTATATATGTCAAGTTATGCACGCACTAATAATAAATAGCTGGGCAAAAACATTGACACCAAATTCCCCAAATCAGTCGTGGTGTGACGTCAGAGCCGGAGGACTTGCAACGTGCAAAGGAAACCAACTGCACGATCAATTTTCAAGATCACCTCTCACAGAACATCGAGTAGGCTATCGGTGATTGTTGATGTTGAAATCCTGCGTTGTTTCAAGCATAGGCTTGGTAAATTGTTAATCTTTCACAGCTCATCGTGACCTTGATTGCGATTGTAGTTGTCGACATTCATGAAGAACAGTAAAAATGAAATTAATTATATATCAATATATTGGTGGTATTCTTATATTTAAAAAAAAAAATTTTCTCTCTCTCACTCTCTCTCTCTCTCTCTCTCTCTCTCTCTCTCTCTCTCTCTCTCTCTCTCTCTCTCTCTCTCTCTCTCAGCAAGTGAACGCCTGGGGCAGCTTGAGTTAGATCCTGTATCGGCCAGCGCCTTGAGCAGCTCTTGAGCTGGAAAAGCGCTATATAAGAAAGATTATATAAAAATAAATAAGATTCACCTGCAGTCCAGCTGTGTTTTTAAAAGGTTGTTTCGCCCGAGTCGCTGTTGGCCTAAATGAACCTCACCTAAAAACACGGCATATATTTGACTAAAAGCTGCCTTCCAAAGTAGCCTACATAATATATAACGTAACTTTACTCTTGTGGAAAGTACGTAAACATTCAATGTCAAAAGCAAGTACCACTCAAGACCGTTGCTGTCTGAAGACGACAAACTACCAATAAAACGTTTTGTTATTAACTGTAGTCTTTGCCGAAAGCATGTAAAGATGTTGGCAAAGGCCACAGTCGCCTTTAATTATCATAATGTGAATGTACTGTGGCCTAGGCTACGTACAACAACAACAAAATAACTATCCCGTCCTTGGCTACATTCTCCCAAAGAACTGGTATAGTAGGTTTACTATCAATCAAATACAACAGACATATAGACCTAATACTGTGTATATGTTTTACACGCTCTAATGCCAACGGACATGAAAACGCGCTATATACAAGTGTCCAGCATCAACATCACATCAACATGCATAACTGGTTTGGGGCCATTCTATATTTTCACAGACTCACCGCCGTCGCCGCTTAAAACAGTGCTTAACAGACTTGGCTATCTCTGATATAATATGCATTCTGGGCCATTTATCAATATATAAAAACAACATATAAGAATTGATTTGGTTTAAATGTTAAATTTGGGCCATAAGCATAATTCATGTTACTAGAAATAAAATAAAAATTCACTAGCCTAAAGAATCAAGAAATTCAGCATAAAACTGATGATAACAATGAAACGTGGTTGGAGTAGGTGGACATCGTATGTGTTACTTTTTCTTATGTATTTATGTATTTATTTATGTATTTATTTATGTATGTATTTATGTTTATGTATGTATGTATGTATGTATTTATGTATGTAGCCTATGTATGTATTATTTTATATTTATTTATGTATTCATTTATTTTATTTTATTTGTTTAGGCGATTTGTGTTCTTGAAGTTAAATCCAATGTTCCTTTTTTCCTGTCTTCATTTATGTATGCATTTATTTACCCTGTTCATCTCCTATGATGAAATAATGATGTCAGAAATGTTACACTGTAAATCACCAGTGTAAATCGCTAGACCCACAGTGTGCCCACAGTCAGGTAGGAGACCTCTAATCTAGGGGACAAAATCACACTAAAGCTTGTACGCAGTGAACTCCCTTACTCAAAATGGCAGCCTTGTCAACTAGCCGACTGTGTCAAGTAGGTGTACAAGTTCTTGCCGCTTCCTCGCATTGCAAGTTGTAAATGTTTATTACTATTATTGAAATTTAGTGACCTTTATGTCTGAAAATCTTGTCAATTATTACTGTTCTAGGTGACCAAGGGCGCAACATGGAGCTCATTGAAACGTCAGTTCAGTGCGTCCTCGTCGCGACTCGCACAACAGGTGAGCAATTTTGAGGTGCTCTGAGCTGTCTGCAATCATATTATTGTATTGATAGTATTTTCAGCCGTTAGCGGAAACATTGATTTATAATGTTTGTTCGCTGCAATGTTAATTGTATGTGTTTGAGTTCTAATTTACAAGTTCTTTTCTAACATTGACCTTCAGGTTACATTCACGTTTTAGTACTATTATCTCCCTTGTCCTCTGCAGAGGTGAAGGCTGATACAGTGATAGAAGCCTATTGATCGGGAGGAATATATTTTAACTTGGATGGTTGTATTATTCTTTCAAACTCTATTCTTCGGAAGGAATATATTTCTACTTGGATGGTTGCATTATTCTTTCAAGCTCTATTCATATATTTGCCCCTGCTTCCTTGGCATTTATTTTCTGCAGTCCCACTATCATGCAAACAGGTTCTTTTCCCCCATTCCAAACCCAATGAAGAGTTAGTAACTGAGTTAAGTACTCTAGTTGCTGTTTTGTTCAACAAGCAACATCCACTTTCATGTTGTAAAATTATATAATTTTTCAGTTGTAGCAAACTTTTAAAAAAATCCACCACAGGATCCCTTTTGTCTTTCCAACGACCCATTAGCCATGATTAGGGCTATTACTGAGGGATTAGATATAGATACAGTGGAACCTCCGGTATACGACCGTCCAAAATCTGAGAAAAAACGGTCTTATAATAGAGGTGGTCTTATACCGGAAACAAGGGGTGGGGTGGGGGGGGGGAGAGGGGTCAGGCTCGGAGGGGTATGTAGTCATAATTTTCACACTCACCAGCATGTATTCTCTGACAAAGGAAACTGTAAAACATGTTTCATTTTTAGATTTGTCTTTTATTCACAACTTCAAAAATAGAAAACAGTCGAACCACTGCCAGACGCGTTCATCCAAGTCTGTCAGTGCAGAAGCTCTTAATTTCGATGTTTCCCTTTTCGCCACTTTCTCCACTCTCCCATCGTAGTTTCACAGATTCCTTATCCTTTATGATGAGCTGAATTTGGGTCTTCCCAACGTCTAAACTTCTTGTAATAGACAAACAACTCTCCCCATTTTCACTTCTTTCAATCACTTTCATTCTCGCTTCCAAACTCAACGTTCCTCTTGTGCGACGCCATTTTGACAGCCAGTGTAGGCGAGTAATGTCCCTTATTTGCGAACAGGAAATAGCAGACAACAGCAGGCGTACACTAACATGAGAGAAAAAACGAAAGGTACAGACAGCAAATTAACTGATATCTCTTTTAAATTGCCCTAAGACGTCGTATAAAGGGCTTAAGACACGGTCGCTGGTCGCATAAACGAGGTTGTCGCATACCAGAGGTCATTTATTATTGGAAGTGAATCCGTCAGAAGTTTTCAGGTCACATAACGGAGGGAGTCGTATGCCAGAGAGCCGGATACCGGAGGTTCCACTGTAGTACCAAACTTCACTTCTTATTAGTTTCGGAGCTATAGCTGGACAATTTTTTGCTTTTTAGCTCTGTCCGTCCGTCCATCTGTCCATGTGCACTTTTTTATAAAACAAATTGACGGATTTTTTTAAAAAGCATGGTATGTATTTACAGCATAAACTGATATTGATGTCTAGGGAGTACCAGATGACACAAATTTATGCATACAGCATAATGGTGATGTCATCTTTCTTTTTTCTAATTGCATATTCTCCCAAACTATTGGTGGGATTTGGTCCAAATTTGGTATGTGTTTAGACTTTTCCTATGCCTTCAACATGAAACCAAGCATAGGCAAATAGAATAACATAATCTTTTTATTCTCTTTTTGTCGATGTCTTTTCTTGAAGTTGAATATATAATGTTTTTCTTTTTTAATGTACACAAAGTTTTTTTAAACTGAATTGTTTGCAGATGATGGTGCGAGATGCACTTAATACTGCAATGGACGAAGAGATTGCACGAGATGACAAAGTGTTCTTGCTGGGAGAGGAAGTTGCACAGTATGATGGAGCTTACAAGGTTGGTTGATTGATTTGAGTTGATTAATGTATTTGTTGATGGTTCAAATTCTTGACTGATTTATTACTTGACTGGTTTATTCTTTTGAATGTAAAGCTTAACAACTTTTAAAAATAAAATTTATTTAAGGCCTTTCATAATTTTTGTTTTGTTTTGTTTTTGTCTTGCCTCTAGGTATCAAGGGGTTTGTGGAAAAAGTACGGAGACAAACGAATCATTGACACCCCAATCACAGAAGTGAGAGTTTACTTTCAAATCTCTTTATACACATGTTATTTTTGTTAGAATAAACTTATGAATTAATTAATCCTTGAAACTGAAGACAGTTTTTAATATTGTATTCAGTTAATTTTGGGGCCTTTTTTCCCTATCATGCTTATTTAAACTTTTTTTTTTTATATTCAGTCCTGTTATTTTTAAATATTTTGTTCTCTCCTGTTAATTTTTTATATATTTTTTAAATCTTGTTCTGTTATATATATATATATATATATATATATATATATATATATATATATATATATATATATATATATATATATATATATATATATATATATATATATATATATATATATATATCCTAACAAGATTAAAAAAAATATTTAAAATTTAACAGTACAGAATATTTTTTTTTTTAAAGTTTAAATAAGCAAGATATGGGGAAAAAATGCCCAAAAATTATGGACGGAGACAAAACAATCCGTCAATTTGCTTGAGAGAAAAGTGCACACAGACAGATGGATGGACAGACGGACAGAAACAAATACAATAAGTTTGAGAGAGAGAGAGAGAGAGAGAGAGAGAGAGAGAGAGAGAGAGAGAGAGAGAGAGAGAGAGAGAGCGGGGAGGGGGGGGGGGGGAGAGATTTTGTTAAAACTTGGTATTTATTTACAACATACATATATGTATACCAAAATATGAATTGTAATTCTGCAAATAAATTAATTTTTACCGAACATCTCCTTTTACAGATGGGCTTTGCTGGTATTGCCGTTGGAGCTGCCATGGTGCGTGCCTTTCAATTATTTTACAATTTACTTCACTACAAGCTATGTACATTAAATCCATCTGAAACTTTGCTTAGGAGTAGGATACAACGAGTTTGTACAGAATGTGTCAGATTCCTTTCGTCGTCATATTCTGAGGATGGAATTGTTTTTCCTCACTAACTGAACTTTGAAAAGGACTTCATTGGTGGTGAACCTGATTTTGGTTAATTTTATTGTTGTTGTTAATCCAGACATGCTTTAGAGGTACATGTAATAGCTGCCCTTTTTATATGCATTCAGCAATTACGGTCTTGTTATAACCAAACCACAAACCACTGCCCTAACGGTGGGTGGATCCTGCATCCTGCTATTTGTATTGTTGTCTGGCCTTTGGCAGCTCTTTCACTGTTTCAGTTGGTTGTTTTTAAAAAGGATGGGGGAAGGGGCGGTCTGCATGAATAGGGGAGGCACGGTGGCCTAAGGGTAGAGCTTTGGCTTGCGTATCTGAAGGTCCCGGGTTCGAGCCCAGGCCGGGGCATTGTGTTGTGTCCTTGGGAAAGACACTTTACTCCCGTTTCCTACTCCTTCGGATGAGAATATAAACTGAGGTCTAGTCTGTGTCGCATACATTCCATCATAACGGACTTTAAAGATCCTGACGCTTACGTCCTAGACAGGTGAGTGCCGGTGACAAGAACACACCCAGCATGCACCTAGGTCCTTCTCCCTGATCCCTGGCGGCCCAGGATTGTTTTCAGTTGTCTGGAGCGTTATTACGATGCGCCCAAATGCTGCAAGTCGGCGCCTCAGGCGGCTTGAGTTAGATCCTGTATCGGCCAGCGCCTTGAGCAGCTCTTGAGATGGAAAAGTGCTACATAAGAACGATTAAAAAATAATAATAAAATAATAATAATAATAATAATATAAAAATACTTATGATAGAACTGTATTCTCATAACTGATAACCTACTTCACAACGTGATAGATTTGTTACATTATTTATGTGAGCAGGCTGGCCTGAAGCCAATCTGTGAATTCATGACCTTCAACTTCTCCATGCAAGCCATCGACCAGGTAAGCAACGATCTTTTTAGTTTTGGTAGTGATTGTAGTGGACACAGTGAATGATGACACTGCACCTCTACTCCTTCGGAGGTAAACCGTGGTATGGTCTGTTCATGCACGCATTCCATTGAATGGACTTTAAAGATCCTGACACTCATGCCCAAGACTGGTGAGTGCTGGCCAAACAAAAACATCCAGCACGCACTGGATCCCTTCTCCCCATTCCTGGTCGTTCAGGATTGTGCTCGGTCGTCTGGGCGTCGGACTGCTCACCACCAAAATGTTTCAGTTAGTGTGTGCCTCTGGCGTCTTGAGTGAGATCCTGTATCGGCCAGCGCCTTGAGCAGCTCTTGAGCTGCAAATGCGCTATGTAAGAATGATTAAATAAATTAAATGATCTGGCAAGTCTGCATCGTGTGTTGATATTATGTAGGTGCCATTGTTTGTTGAGATTTGGCAAGAGATCTGGAGAATAAAGCTGACAGTCAGGGCTGTAAGCTCATTGATCAAAGCATAAAGTCCTGTTTCGCAACTACGGTTCTGAAGTCCGTTTTGAAAGGCATTCCTTCATACATAATATCGATGGGGTGGTCTTGTAGCACGTTGGATAGGGTGCCGGTTCCTTATGCCAAAGGTCGCAGGTTGCACACCCTGCATGGGAAAAACTTGCATGACTTGGTTACCAGACTATTCAGGACAAAGGTTTTCTCTGGGTAGCCTGGTTTCCTGCCCCCTCCCCCCCCCCCCCCCCCCCCCCCCCCCCTGCAATAATAGTATCGGATGCCGTCAAACTAACTTTTAAAAAATAAAAATTGATTTCCCTTCCGCCTTTTGTAATAGCGCTCTGATCACCACGGTTTGAGTTTGAGTGAACAAAAAGCCCCTCATATCATCCCATATTATTATTATTATTATTATTATTATTATTATTATTATTAGTCTTATTACTCATCAATGCAGTCAATTAATTTACTGATTCATATATATGTGTTCTTTATTTGATTTCTTGATGCCTTTATTTGCTTACTCACTGGTTTACTAATGTCACTGTGTTAACTGATTTCCTGACCTATTTATTGTACAGGTGATCAACTCCGCAGCTAAAACTTACTACATGTCAGCTGGAACCGTAAGTTTTTTTCGTTTTTTCCAAGAGTTCACTTTGGGAAAGTTGTTTCCAACCATGCAAAACAAAAATTCGAAAAATAAATGATGATGACAACAATGATGATGATGATAATGATGATGCCGACAATGATAATACACATAATGATGCTATGGCGACAACAACAACAACAACAACAACGGTGATGATGATGATGACGATTATGTCGGTGCTTCCTTCATTTGAATTTTTCCTTCCAGTTCAATTCGATCGTTATGTTCTGCAAATGTTCATGCTATTACCTATAGCAAGTATAGCGCATGGCATGAGTTTATAACCCATTGACGTCAAGCGGGCACCATTTTTGCTAGTGCTTGCACCATGGTTTTTGTACCCACAAGAATTTTTTTTTTTTTTTAAAGTGAATTGCCTGCATTTTATTTTCACCAAATCCTGGTGTAGGTCCCAGTGCCAATTGTGTTTCGAGGGCCAAATGGAGCTGCGTTGGGAGTGGCGGCTCAGCACTCGCAATGTTTCGGCGCCTGGTACAGCTCTTGCCCTGGCCTCAAGGTTGTCTCCCCTTACTCTGCCGAAGATGCTCGCGGCTTGTTGAAATCTGCCATCCGTGATCCTAACCCAGGTAATAATAACGATATGTCTGCACTTCCAATCACTATATCTTTTGAGGTTCACGTGCATTATAAGTTATTATATTCTTATTAATAATAAATAATAATGATGGATTAATATAGGCGTGCTTTTGCCTACATCCACTAATCAGGTCGAGCGTGGTCATCTGTAACTAACATTTTCCGGCTTGAGGTACCTTGAATCTTTTCTTTCTCCATTCTTTGCACACGTTTTCTCGGGCTTTCTGTGGTAATATTTGCTTCCTAGTGTGATAAAGGGTTTATTGTTATTTTCCCCTCCCCCTGTTGATATCTCTGTGGGTATATTTCTTTGTGGTCTGTCATAGTTCTGTTGTTGTGAACGTTTTTCCTCTCTGTTTCAGTCTCCTCTTCGCTTTTAATTAGGGCTGATTTACATAGGTTAAAGTTTTCCTGCTGGGGGCCGAAATCCTGTTTTTCATAAATCATCGGCCAGAATTTACCGGTTTCAAAGAATTTGAGAAACAAAAAAATTTTAAAAAACAAATAAACACAAAAAAAGCAATAAAATTGCTAAAAATTTTATTTTTATGCAGTTTTTTCTTTTTTGATTTCAGTTTTGGCTGATGTCATTAAAGTGTTACTTCCAGTTCTTTGCCATATTTATTCACAGGCTCTGAAGTCTCAATAATAATAACAATATAATATGATATAATTGAAACCTACAAGTTTATAAAGACAAAAAAAGATACCTCAGAGCCTGTGGTTTATTTGAGGGTTTACTCACATTTTTCAACTGTGCAATAATAATAATAATAATAATAATAATATTTATATAGCGCTTTTTCCCAATGAACAATATCAGTTCAAAGCGCAGTACTCACGCATTCATTTTAAACATCCGGCTTCATACAAAATAGAATCAGACACTTGCTAACGAATAAGAGACGAGAGAGGGAGGGAGAAGGGGAGAGTTAAGGTTGGGTGATGGGATGGGTGGTGGCGGTGGTCGAAATCAAAACAAAAAATAAAACAAATGGAGGAATGACGACGATGATGATGGGAGGCAAGATCAGAAACATTTAAGGAAGAGATGAGATTTCAAGTTGGATTTAGTAGCTATGCTTGGAGAGCTGCGAGGAGAAAGGGGAAGAGAGTTCCAAGTTGAAGGGCCAAGCACTGAGAAAGATCGACGGCCAGCAGAGGAGAGTTTGTAGCGGGGTATGTGAAGCATGAGGGTGTCAGAGGAAGAACGAAGATTTCTAGAAGTAGGTACTCCAAGCCCTTCATTGGCTCTTGTCCGCTCGGCAGTTTTGACTCAGTTTTCACTTCACTTTCAACACTTATTATTAATGTAAAACTGCATCAAAACGAACAGTGGCTGTATTCAAATAAAAATTGAAAGCTTTATCTTTACATCTGTGTTGTTTTTAATGCATGTTTATGCGAAATATTCCGAGAAAACAGCTTTTGAATACGCCCCTATCCGAGCGCTGAATGCCGCTGCGAAAATGTTGTCACCGTCATTTGCTGAGAGGTGACTCGTTTTAAAGTCTAAGCACTTTGCGATACTTCATTGGATGGCCTAAAAATAAGAACCAATGAGAAGTTCGGATACTTAGCTTCATTTACATATAAATATGGTGGGCTCTCATGTATAAACGTTTTGTTACGAGCCGAACAAAGTGGATAAAGCGGTTTTGATGTAAGTTTGATTTTAACTAGAAGTTTAAAAATTAGCAAGAAATAAATAGCAGACTTTCCTTTATAAAACTAGGGTATTTATTAATTTGTGCATTACTCTATCGCAGAGCGCTTTGCCGTAGAAAAGTGTACCCAAACGGTGTTCGGGAATTCTTGCGGCCATGGCCAACTCGTAGGCCTATTCAGCGACACGAGTGCTGAGCGTAGTAGCACACTAGTAGGCCTATAATTTGCCGGCACGCACTGCGAATTTGATGATTTCCCAACTTTGAAGCACCAAAACGGCTGAACATTACATGGGATAGGCCTGAAGAAAATTGGGCTTGGAGTATAACATATGAAGAGGTTACCTGTCAAAAATCAGCTTTCTGGTATCAATATTGGCTTCACTTTGAGACTCCAAAGTTGTCAATTTCTTCAATTCCAAAACGTTGCCAAAAAAACACCATCATTCGGCATTTTCAAACATTAATAACTTTTTACCTATTTGTCCTATGGGGGAAAAAAATATACCACTGTGTTCAGAATGAAAAGCTCTTTAAATCTATGTCAGTTTTGTGATGAGGAAATCATTTTTTAAAAATGGCTTTTGACTACCTACTAGAAGGCTTATAGAATTGAATGTTCTGGGTGAGTAGGAAGGGGCTAAGCCATGGACGCACTTGTAACAGAAAATAGCAATTTTGTAGATAATTCTGTGAGACACTGGAAGCCAGTGGAGTGAATGTAGAACTAGAAGGGGAGTGATATGATCAGATTTTTTTCGTTTTGAGAACCAGACGTGCAGCTGAGGTCTGAACATGTTGGAGCAGATAAATAGAAGAAGAATGAAGTCCAGCCAGGAGAGAGTTACAGTAGTCTAAGCGTGATAAAACAAGAGAGGAAATGAGTTTGACAGTAGCGTCAGTGGTCAGATGATGCGGACAAGGCCTGTTCTACGGAGATGAAAGTTACATGTTTGACAGGTTTTGCGGATGAATTCTGACATGGAGAGGGTGTTGTTAAGAAGGACACCAAGATTTTTGACAGAAGATGACATAGGAAGAGTGGTCTGGCCAAGAGTGACAGTGTCTACAGAGGAAGAAGACAGGTGCAAGACTTGTGACAAAACACCACAATGCCTGTTTTGAGTGAGGCGGATGCTGCTAAAGTTAATGCTGTCGAGCAAGGAGTCAAAAACAATGGAGGTGGTCTTGACCAAAATGTGCTGTGACGTGCAATTCGGTGCGCAGACAAAAAACTCAATTTGGCAGGCACGTGTTTCTGTGTAAATTGTTGAAATTGTTTTCAAAGTATAAAGTATTGATCAACCGGTAAGAAAAAACTTGAGCGGCTGTGCAGACTTCCCGAGCCACAAAGCAAACATGAAGATAAGTACAAGCAGGGACAAACAGTCTTCCTCTGTGCGATCAGTTTCTCAAGTTCTGGAAAGAAACAACATAATGAAGACAAGGACATTCGGCAATATTTTAAGATTCACAGACGGGAGTCTAGTCCTTCGAAAAAAAGAACGGTAGCCAAATATTTTGTCAAATATACTTCATGACATGATGCATGAATACATTAGCTTGGTGAGAAGGAGGGGGAGAGGGGTGAGGGTGTATTGTTTCATTGGCTTCAGAAGTTTGACAATGTGCAATCACATTTAATTTATTTTTTTGTCGAGTATAAGACTGAGTGAAAGGCTTTTTCTTGGGAATTTGGTAAAGATGTTTTTGTGCCAATTTCTAAGCTCAATTTGGGTTCTTTGAAAAAAAAAATTCCAGGGGGATGGAAAGCAGGGCGCATACCCCCAAACGCTCCTTGGGTACTCGGGGCGTTCTGTGCTTTCGGTTCGACACTTCGCATCTTCAGTTGTTTGCTTTCCTGTTTTACATAATTTCAAACTTTTACCCATGGATTTAGAATCAGGGACTCGACAAATGTTTTTCTCTGTTCTTTCTAATCTTTTGTTTCATGTAGTAAGGTCTCTTTGTCATATTTTTTTCCGGTAGGTGAGCCCACCAACTCATTGAGCCTTGAAATGTGAGTCGACCATATTGCTGTATACCATAGGCTATTAGTATTACTTTTTTTCATTATTATTCTTCCATGACATCCAGGTGCTTGTCTTTGTCATGTGTTGCCTTGTTTTCAGTGGTCTGCCTGGAGAACGAGATCATGTATGGCACATCGTTTGAGGTCACTGACGAGGTGCTCAATCCAGACTTCCTCATTCCAATCGGCAAGGCCAAGATTGAGCGAGAAGGTAAGGCAGAATTATATGATACACTACAAGACAATGCAATACAATACAGTACACCTTTATTGTTTAATTAAAAGCCACAAATTCGCCTTTGGTATGCGTTGATGGATGTCACAGTTATGCCATATAAGAATTTTTTTTTTTTAAATTGGCAATGATTAGCTTTACTGTTTGAGTGCCGACCTGTCAGTGATCGTACTTGTGGGTTGCGTACTGCAGGTCGACCCGATGTAACACAATCAGTCCCAGTGTTGCATAATCCACAGAGCTGTAATGAGATGCAGCATGAAGTTCCTAAAAGGGCGATAGATAATGAGGTGTTTCTAGATGCTTTAATGAGGTGTTTCTAGACGCTTTGAGATTGATGTTGCTTTCTTCATGCCACCGGCTGCTCTTGTGCTGTGTATTTGTACTTGTAGCATTGTAAGACTTAGGCTTGTTGAAGATTTTGTTGGAAATGTGTATGTGGAATCATTTATGGAGATTTTTGCTGAAATGTGAAATGTTTATGTGGAATCATTTATGGACATTTTTGTTGAAATGTGTTTGTGTAATCATTTATGGAGATTTTTGTTCAAATGTGTATGTGGAATCAATGTATATGTGGAATCATTTGTGGATGTGTAGATTTTTGTTTCTGAGAATGTGCATGGTGAATCATCGGTGGAGATTTAAAAACTATATATACTGCTCAAAACAATTGAAGAGCCAGAGGAATAAATGAAATGTATAACTTACCGGAACAAAAAAACTTGCAAAAAATGGTTTAGATGGAAACATTTATTATTGAACAACATTACATTACTAAAATGAAAAAGAAAAAATCATTTCATTTACATCTTTTTTGGGCTTAAAACAAATAACCCCAGTTTTCACAATTCTATACATTTGGATAATAAATAAAACAGTCAATATTGCGTGTGTCCACCGTGTGCTCGAATGCAATCCAGGCATCTTTGTCTCATGGACTCCCCAAGCCTTCTCAGAGTCATTTGAGGGATGTTGTGCCACTCTTGTTCGAGCATCCCGAAGAGGTGATCCAGGTTCAAGGCTGGGGGATGGTTTGCCCGAACTCGGCGGCCCAGCTCGTCCCAGAGGTGCTCTACTGGGTTGAGGTCAGGTGAGCATGCTGGCCACTGCAGGCGGTTGACCCTCTGCTGCTGGAGGAACTCGTTAACCACCCTGGCGCGGTGCGGCCGCGCATTGTCATCCTGGAAGATGGCGCCGGCGCCCATGGCTTGCAAAGCGGAGATGACGATGGGCTCCAGGATGTTGTTCCTGTAGCCGACGCCAGTCAGGTTGCCCTCAACTCTGTGAAGAGGTGTTCTGTGGGCCCTTCCCATTCCACCCCACACCATGATGGACCCTCCACCGTATCTGTCGCGCTCCATAACAGTCGCGTCGTGGTAGCGCTCGCCTTCTCGCCTCCAAACCCGATTTCTGCCGTCATGGAAGGACCTAGTGAAGCTCGATTCGTCAGAAAAGAGGACCGCCGCCCACTGCTGTCTGGTCCACCCCACGTGAGCCCTGGCCCATGCCAGGCGCGCTGCGCGGTGGGCAGGCGTCAGGATTGGTCGTACTGCTGGACGCCTGGCGCGGAGGTTCGCTTCTCTCAGGCGGTTCCGTACTGTCTGGTCTGAAACAGTAATGTTAGCGGCTACACGCAGCTGGCCCCGGAGGTTGTTGGCAGTGGCTCTTCTTTCCCGTAGGGCGGACACAACCAGATATCTGTCCTGCTGTCTGGTGGTGCATCGAGGACGTCCAGGCCTTTCTCGTTCGGCGGTCGTTCCCGTGTCGTTGAAACGATTTCTCAGCCTTTGTATGACTGCATGGTGTACTCCTAGTCAGCGGCCAGTCTCTCGCACCCCAACACCTTCTTCAAGCCAGGCAAGAGCCCGACCCCGGTCTGCTTCACTCAGACGTCGTCTTGGGGGCATGGTTAACCAAGTTGGAAAAATTGTAACATTTATACCCATTACACTGACGACAATCACATTCACTGATTTGTGTTCTCTACTGGCATGGCTTTACTGTGCAAAGCAGGGTTTTTGTCCATTATTTCTGCTAATTCATATGGAAACGCTTAAACTGGCAGCAATTTTCACGTGCCTGAAGTGCTAATTTACCTGATAAAAGAAGGTTGCTGACAACAAATTCAACTCATTTT
The DNA here is from genome assembly GCA_036898135.1 of Oncomelania hupensis. Classification (NCBI taxonomy): domain Eukaryota; kingdom Metazoa; phylum Mollusca; class Gastropoda; order Littorinimorpha; family Pomatiopsidae; genus Oncomelania; species Oncomelania hupensis. The sequence continues at coordinate 73,059,629 of CM072514.1, read as the reverse complement.
TTTTTACTTTCACGTTGACTCTTCAATGCTGCATGCAAACAGAACAAAAATATATTTTGAACAATTCAAAATACTTCGATATTTTACCAAGTTCATAAGTGACCAAAAAACAAAGGTGGCTCTTCAATTGTTTTGAGCAGTATATATATGTGGAATCATTTGTGAAGGTTTTGTGGAAATAATGTGTATGTGGAATCATTTATGAATTTTTTTTCTTGAAATGTGTATGTGGAATAATTTGTGGAGATTTTTGTTAGAATGTGCATGGGGAATCATCTGTGGAGATTTTTTTTTTAAAATTATATGCGGAATCAAGTGTGAAGGTTTTGTGAAAATATGTGTACAGTGGAATCATTTGTGATTTTATTGGAATGTGGAAGTGGGAATCATTTGTAGAGATTTTTGTTGGAATGTGAAGGTGGAATCATTTGTGGAGATTTTTGTTGGAATGTGTATGTGGAATCATTTGTGGAGATTTTGTTGAAACATGTAAGATTGGAGAATAATTTTGTAGGAAAAGAAGAGCGTCTTATTCATAGCTGTTCTGAACTTTTATGTTTTCTTTAAATTTAGTTAATTTAGATCAGTTATTCTCATTTTATTTTCATGGGGATGTTTTTTTCACAATTAGTTGTTGTTGTAACCTTGTTGTCGTTGTTTTTTTTGTTCATGATTTTTTTCCTCACTCAGTTGCTGTTAATTTTGAGTGCATGGAAATGAGCACATGGAGCATACTTCAAGTTTGCTTATGCATTATACAAGTTAGATTATTATTATTATTATTATTATTATTATTATTATTATTATTATTATTATTATTATTATTATTATTAAAGTTTGAAGATTCTAAGCTCAGTTCAGTATTATTTCCATGGCTTGATGCTCACTGGTTTTTGTTGTCTGTGTGTCCACAGGCAAACACATAACACTAGTAGCCCACTCCATCGGTGTCGGCAGGGCCATAGACGCTGCCAATGAGTTGGCTGGCAAGGGCATCGAGTGCGAGGTAGAAGAAAGTTCAAATAGGAAAAATTTTAGCTGTGCCAAAAATAGTGGTTTTTCAAGTCGTGAACTGTCATGTTGTATAACATCTGTCGTGTTGTATAACATCTGTCATGTTGTATAACATCTGTTGTGTTATATAACATCTGTCATGTTGTATAACGTCTGTCGTGTTGTATAACATCGGTCTGCATATGGCTCGTGTCTTGTTTGGGTTTTATTTTTATTTTCAACCGTTTATTTATTTAATTATTTCTTTTAAACTATTTTATTTGGACAACATTTTACAAATAGCTTTTAGTGCAAACCCATGACATATGAAAACTTTTGTACGCTACCAATCCATGCTCTTTTCTGATAAACTTTACTTCTTTTTTTTTCTATTTGAAAGTGATAAACCCATAGAAGTATGAGCCTTTTCTAAACCCATAACAGCTGTGTAGTTCTGGCAGAAGATGGAAAACAAATGAAAGCATTACGATTTTAACAATGTAATAATATTGGATGTTTTATACATGTGTGCCTTAACCCTAATCAGACTCAAAAAGCCAGGCGATCTGAAACTGACGTACACATTCTTCTGTTACACGAACTCTTACTTAACATACACAACAAGCACACATTGGTCACTCGATATCTTTTTCGGAATGGAAACCTTTGGAGACTAGTAGTAGTTAACACCGTAAATGATATCAACAGGTACTTTAGATGTTTGGTCTTTGTGTATAGGTGATCAATCTGCGTTCTCTACGACCAATGGATGACGAGACCATTATCAAGTCGGTGATGAAGACCCACCATGTGGTGACTGTGGAGGGCGGATGGCCTCAGTGCGGCATTGGCTCTGAAGTGGCCGCTCGCATCATGGAAAGTCAGTATTTATGTGTATTAATAATGATAATATAGGGAAGAAGAAGGTAAAGGAAGAAGAAGAAAAGAAATAATAATAATAATGATTAACTCTTAGCGTCCTATAGCGCGGTAATGCGCGCCTCGCCCGTAATCCTGAAGCGCGGTAATGCGCGCCTCGTTAGTGCACCTTTTAGTCTTGAAATCACAGGAAATAGGAACTCTCCAGTGCGTGAGAGAAGGTTTAGTCAACTTCCGGAAAGGTTCCCGTGTGTTTTCCGCTATCGTTTTCGCAAGTTTGACGTGGTTTTGTGTACGTTTTTAACGATTTTGTTTGAGGTTTGAGTTTGCGAAAGTTACGGCCATGATGGCAGGGGATAGCTTCGACAGTAATAGTGAGTTTGGTAACCTTATCAATGAGCTTATTGCTGAAAGAGCACAAGGACTTGGTGTAGACAACCAGAGTGAGTTTTCTTGTCTGTGTACACATTCACATGCAATCCACACTGTCTTGTTGTTGTTTTATTAACATAGTCCATACAATACCTGTAATTATGAATTAATTACAAGATTCCAACAGGTAAAAATAGTACTAAAGTCAAAATGGTTCTTTGGGTACATAGAATAACCATTTTGTAAACATATCCTAAAATATGAAGTTAATGTGGCAATAAATAATTTTTTTGCAATTTTTTAAAATTCATAACCCAATTTATTGCAATAAACTTGAAATCCTTACAGGATATAGGCGCAAATGTACAGAAAACCTTATAGGACGCTAAGAGTTAATTATGTAATAATTATAATAGTAGTGGTAAAAGTAGTAGTAATAATAATAATGGTAGCAATGATAATAAGAATAATAAAGGTAATAATGATAGTGGTAATAATAATAAGGGTAAGTAATGTTAATAGTAATAATAACAGTAATAATAATAATAATATTAATGGTAATAGTAATAATAATAATAATACAGAAAATCTATTCCATCAGAGTGCACTGTGCACACAAGGCCAGTGAGCACTTGAAAAATTAATATATACTCTCAGTTGTCGTACCAGAGGAACTGTGTATAAACAAAGCTTTTTCAACAAGAAACAAACAAACAAACAACCACTAAACAAAGAATAAGGTGATAACAAGAAACAAACCACCACTAAACAAAGAATAAGGGGATAACAAGAAACAACCACTAAATAAAGAATAAGGTGATAACAAGAAACAAACAAACAACCACTAAACAAAGAATAAGGTGATAACAAGAAACAAACAAACAACCACTAAACAAAGAATAAGGTGATAACAAGAAACAAACAACCACTAAACAAAGAATAAGGTGATAACAGAAGGCAGGATTGTTGAAGGTTAACCTTCGATGGCTTGATTTTTGTCTTTACACCACCAATGCCCATTCTGCTATACATGCAAAGCATTTAAGCTTCGAAACAAGTCATTATGCAAGTTTGGTTTTGCTGTGTGGAAACAAAAGCTTTGAGATGGAATGGAGAAGGGGAGGATGGTTGGGCATGACAGTGTGTGGTCAGCTGTTACTGTGCATGAAACCATGGCTCACCTGTTTGTGCTGATAATATTCCAGGCCCAGCCTTCAACTACCTGGATGCTCCAATCTTTAGGGTGACGGGGGCGGACGTGCCCATGCCATACGCCAAATCCCTGGAAGAGGCTGCCCTGCCCCAACCCTTCAACGTGATCCGCGCCGTCAAAAAGTCCCTCAACGTTCAGTGATACTCATGCTTGTTCTGTTAGCCATGTCGTTTTGGTTAAGGGAGTGAGCTGAATAAAAATGGAAGCTGTAAAAGGAGAGAGAAGACAAAAAGGAACTAAAATTGTGGCGAACTTGAAGTTTTGCAGATGATGCTTTTGTGCCAGTAGCACTGTTGCTTAAACTTTTGTCAAGTAAGCACAGCACTGTGAAAGAATCACCCTGTCATGTCAATCGTTCTGTGTTGAAATAATGTCATCAAACCCGAAATTAGCCTTAGCCTTAGCATTAGCCTTGTGTGTTTGATTTTTGGGGAAGTGCACAAGTCTGAAAGACTGAAAATATATTTTGTGCAAAATGTTGCTGTGTTGTTATTTCATCAAACTTGAATGTAGTCTGAATATTTTGGTTTTCTTTCGGAACTAAGTTCAAATTTGTAAAGTTAAAAATGTCAAGACCTGCACAAGAACTGCATTGCTTTGCTTTGGAATTAAAATGTCGTAACAATTAAAGCTAGCCTTAACGTTCAGTAATACTCAACGCTGCTATCTCAATATTACTTTTTGAACAGAAGGGGGTGAATGAGGATGTGGGAAGGGGGAGAATGTGAGAAGGGGGTGGGTGGGGGGGGGGGGGAGAAGGCAGAATTTAAAGACTGTAACACGTCAAACAGGTTGAATGAAAAAGATGTCACACACTGCTCAACTTTTGACCACTGTCGAGTTGTGAATTATCTGAATTATCTAACCTCTTGGCTGCCCAAGATTTTGTAGCACACTTCTGACATGGACAGTAAATTATGTTTGCTGCGGCATTAATGGGGTTATAACAGCCTCAAAGGTTGCGATCGAGAGGCACAAAGAATAGTTTCTTTTATAAAGGTCACAATATTTTGTGTTGTCAACCAACTCGCAAATATTGTACAACTTGGTGAATACAGCATCAGGCATTGCCCAATCCAATTAAAGATAGAAGTAGTTGCCTTATTTCTTCGTTGTGCTTTTTCGTTTTGACCTGTATCTTAGTATGTGATACATTGTGGAACATTTGATTTTGTGCTTGTTCTACATGGAAACACACATGAATAAAGTCTCTGTTAGATGTCTTTACAGTTTGATAAAGTTACAATTTGATGCATGTAGAATTGATCGCCATTGCTTGTGTACATTAGCATAAGGCTGCCTAGTTTAGTTTCTTTTAACAATGTGAAGTAGTTGTGTATTGGAAAGTAGCGTAATTTTATTTCATTGGTCTCACAGCGCAGCAGTTTGTTATACTCATTCTTACCTGTTATGGAGCGTTGGTTGTATTTCGACTCTTTCTTTAGTTAGGACCATGCATGTAAGGACCAAGCTAGTATGATGCCCACATATTGATCTTGCATCTATGTGTAATGAACGAGCCGTATCTTAATTGAGAGATTGAGATGTACGAATCTTTCAAGATCTGTATCCGATTCTGAATGGCCTGTGTGAATATTTGTTGGGTCTTCAGCGCAATCTTTTTTTCTTTCTTTTTTTCTTTTTTTTTGGGGGGAGGGGGGGGGGGGGGGTATTTGCTGGTTTAGGGTACACAAGTATTAACAGAAGCAGGTTGGGTGTGCGTGAATGAGAAGTTGTATGAACCTTTGTGAACAATGGTATGAATGGTGAGGATTTGCATTGATATGTCTGCTAGTGTCTGGACTGGATTTGACTTCAATATCTTCTCTGTATAATTTGGAGGGAAAGGACTCAAAAATTCGAGCCCTCTTTCAACCAAGTTGTGGTCCTGATTCGGCTCTTTGCAGTCCGCTAGCGCCGGACCCTATAAACAATGACTAATTAACTGATAGTTCTGTTGTTGGATTGGGCAGTTGTATCTGATGATGTTATGCCATTTGGGGATCGAAATGTGAAACGAGTATGAAACACTAATATGAAATGGGAACTACAGGGAGTGGAAGTTATGTTGAGCAATCTGAATGAACAGTTTATATGAAACAACACCAAAAGGAGGGGGTGGTGGGAGGGGCAAAATAAAATCGTTTGCAAACATTTTTTTGATATGTTATCAGCTGGTGTTTTCAGATGCTGAAGATGCGAGAATTAGCAGTCTGTTAATTATGCGTTTATGATATTGTAGAAAGTGTAAATGTGATTTACTTTATAGTATGGGATATGTGTGTGGGCACGATACTAATAATAAACAGATTAATGTATTAGTTTGATTTCTAAATACTGGTGTAGTAAATTACTCCAATTTTCAAATAGATTTTACAATATAACAAGCTGTTTTGATGAAAATGCCAGAGGCTCTTCTTGCAATAGCTTGGTACCAAGCATCGAAACTTTTGTGCAAAGCTATCATCATGTTGTTTTTTTAACAGAGGAGGTTGTCATCACTATCAGACCTGCCTACTCTCCCGCTTTTGGCGGGAGACTCACGCTTTTGCCAAAATGGAGCTCTGTATACATATAAAATCACCAATTTTGCCATGATATTATACAGAGCTCCATTTTGGCAAACCCTCGATCCCCTGTCTCCCGCTTTTACTCTGAGGGGGGTAGCAGGTCTGCATTATGGTTACTATTTTGATTTTTGATAAAGATACTACATTGTTGTAAATGACCTTTCCATACAAAAGAGATTGTGTTACTGATGCAGTATTTTTACTCCTTATTTTCGTAATTACACATATAAACATGTTGGAAACGGTAATCAAACATTAAAATGGAGATAAAATCTCACCAGATTCAAAAGTGGTGGCATAAATGTAACTTTCTATGAACAATACCATGAAATTATGGGGGGGACTTTTATTAAATTTTTATTTTAATCATGAGAAAAACGAAATGTCAACAAATATTTGACTGCATGCTTTGTTGAGTGATGATGGTTGAATGTTTTGAAATGTGAAGTTTGCATGTGGTGTGAAATTTGATGTGTGTTTGTTAAGGTGTGAAAATGTGTGCGGGGTGCACCAAGGGAATGAACAACCTGCAACAAAAATTTGTTGTGAAGAACGTGCACGCATTTTTTTACCAATTTTAAAGTGATTGTGACCCCTAACCTAAAACGTATAAACTTTTGGGATGAGAGTGAGCAGGCGCACATTCCATCGCAAGGACTTTATAAAGATCTTGATACTCATGTCCTCCATGGGAGAGCTTTGGCGAAACACAAATACACCTAGCATGCACTAGATCCTTTCTCCCCATCCCTCAGGATTGGGCGCTGTAGTCTGGGCCTAAAAAATATGCGTCCAAAGGTTGGAAGTGGTCGTCTCAGGTAGCTTGGAGATAGGTCCTGTATCAGCCAGCACTTTGGGCAGTTCTTAGCTGGATTATATCATCATATTTATATATATATAAATGATATAGATGAGCAGGATAGGAGCGATTAAATAAATAAATAAAAATATTTACCTTTTTTTTTTTGTTTAGTGTTTTAGAATGCACCCTAAAACATGGGACTGTGCTTGGGCTTGTTTTTAAGCCAATCAGATCACGCACAGTTCTGGCACGTGTGAAATCAAGTAGCAAATAGATGACCAACTGTGCGATTAATGCAGATGGTCCCACTTCAAACCAAAGTCGTCGAGAATCTCCACCTATGTTGCTAAAAGCAGATTAACAGCTGTGATGCAAGTAGAATTTGGTTATTACATTGAGCAGCTCTCTAAACTGGTAAGCGCACAATTATACAAGACCCAATTCATTTTGGTTTATTGTTCTGTGTAGAACCATATCCATTTCACTTTTTCTTGAAAACTCTTCCGGGACAAAACTCCTATTTGTGTGTGATGTCTGTTGGATCAGCTTGGGAATATTTGGCAATGTAGGCATTTACTATGTATGCGTTTTGTTGATATTTTATAATGATGTTTGTATTCTATTTTGTTTTTTGTAAATGGGGGGTTCGATAAATTAGAGTATAGCCTCAGCGTCCACTGCATGGGACGTCTTTATTGTAAAGTGACCGGCTGGTGGATTGCCTTCAGTGTTACCACTAGGTTTTTTTTTCGGCAGATCTTTTATGCGGATTAGGGGGAGAGTCCTCTTTCAGCGAAGTTGTGGTCTTGATTTTGTGGTCCTGATTCTGCTCTTTGCAGTCAGCTGGACTCTGTAAGCAATGAATAACGAACTAACTAGTCTAAAATAGTTGTACATAAGTCCTCAGAATGAAAGTCCGTTAGTTAGTCTTTGTTTATAAGGTCAGCGGACTGCAAAGAGCTGAATCAGGACCACAGCTTGGTTGAAAGAAAACTCACTGAAGGTACTCCCAACAGCCTGTCATTTTACAATAAAGGCATCCGATGCAGGGGACGCTGAAGCTTTACTACAATTTATTGAACCCGTGTTTACAAAAACAAAATAAACGTTATAAATTATTAACAAAACATATACATATAAAATGCCTGCATTGCTAAATAATAATGCCACAGAAAGCTCTAGTGACCATTTGGCTGAAAGTGTCCAATATCCCCAAGCTGATCCAACAGACTCCATACACAAATGAGAAGTTTTGGGAGAGTTTTCAAGAAAAAGGTAGGTGATTGGTCTAGCGAAGATAATAGACTGATAGAACAAAATAGGAACAAGAATGAACAGCAGCAGTGGGAATTTAAAGTAATAAATTTCCACAAAGTGGGGATACTATTTATACAGAATTCCTCGGAACCCCCGCAGGGGGTGGAAGTCCTCTGAATGGTAGTAACTTTCATAGACCTTGGAGAACTTGGCCCTAAAAGATTTCAAAACTCAAAGCAGGAATGTTGAAGACCTTGGTTGTTTACTGACTTTTAATTACAGAAAACATCATTTGGTAAATAGTTGCATGACTGCAGAGCATGTGTACATCAAACGCAAAAAAACAAACTTCACAAAGATTTAATTTAAAAAATAACTTCAGGCAGGACCAAGCTAACGCTCACCTTTACCGGTTGAACAAATATATAAATATTAATTAAAATAAATAATTTTATTTTTCCATATTAACAATAATAAAACCATACATATAACCAGATTGAGCTACCTACTACCAAAAAAAAGTTACACTCTAGTTAGTTATTTATTCATTGCTTACAGGGTCCAGCGGACTACAAAGAGCCGAATCACGACCACAAAATCAAGACCACAACTTGGTTGAAAGAGGTCTCACTCCTGATCTGTATAAAAGATCTCCTGAAACAACCCTAGTCGTAACACTGAAGGCACTCCATCAACCGGTCACTGTAAGGTATCCCAAGCAGAGATGCCGAGGCTATACTCTTAATTTATTGAACCCCAGTTTACAAAAACAAAATAGAATATAAACATCATTATAAAATATCAACAAAACATATACATATTATAAAATGTCTACATTGGTAAATAATAATATGATAGGAAGCCCCAGTGACCATTTGGCAGAAAGCGTCCAATATTCCCAAGCTGACCCAACAGACCTCGCACACAAATGAGGAGTTTTGGAAGAGTTTTCAAGAAAAAAGGTAGGTGACTGGTCAAGCGAAGAAGATAGTATAGTAGATTGATAGAACAGAGTAGGAATGATAAAGAACAAAGAAAGAAATTTCCAGAAAGTGGTGATACTATTTAACAGATACCCCAGGCACCCTAGACTTTAACAAGATCTAAATATTTTAAAAATTTTGCCTCTACATTTTCGCAAGGTCAAAATAAAGTTAAGCCTTGTATTAAATAACGAAACATTTCATAAAACAGGCAAGTACCCCTCATAGTTCCACAACATCAAATGAACAGCACTTACCAAATAAATATCCATAAAAACGTTTTCTAAAAATATTATTATATACAGCTATAGTTAACATACAACTTACAAGCCTTTTTGTTTGAAAAAAATACCTTGACCTGATAACACAAATAGTGTTCTTTCATTTCACAGCAAGTGTGCCTATACATGATTTTATTCTATTGATATACTCGTCATAATTCATGAAATGGCCGATCATTTGCACTGCTACACAGACCAAAGAAGCCGCCAATCAACATGAAGTGACTTTTATGCACCACAATACAACAACCGACAGGTACACAATTACTGATAAAATTGCAAGTCGGCAGCCATGGTAAGTTCAAACGCACAGACAGTTACACATGTACCGATGAAGTGCAATACACCAATCAAAACTTCATACCAACTGCAAAACAGACGGATGCAATTGCACTGAAGAAGCACTATGATGCGTTGATATAAACCAAAACACAAACTGGTACACAAATACTGAAAAAATATGAACAGAACACAGTATGTGCACCCTAACAAGACATGCTGTCAGGTGTGTTTACAATTACTGTTGAAGCTTTTATATGCACCACAAGGAAAACTGAACTATACACAAGTTCCAGTAAAACCTAAATGACAAAAGTTCATATGCACCTGACACAATCTGGCAGGTACCTACTGTTATGTACTGCCAGATGTACAACAATAAATAATTTTATTTGTAAGCAGTTGTTCTTGAAGCTTGTCGGATATGATTTAAAGGCCAGTGTATAATGCAATGCAATCACTATTACACATGATAAAATATCATCAGCAACATCAAATGCATTTCATTGAATGAATAAATGATCACGAACAGAGTGAAATTAATCAGTTTTCAAAACAACAGAGTATCTGTTCTCAAGGACAGAAGACTATAATTTCTCAAGAATAGGTGTGAAATGAATCAAGCTGGCATGTCACGTTCTCAAGATCTTAGATTAGCACAGCAATGGCAATCTGGCAACTATATGAAACAGCTTTCTGTTGTAAAGGCATAGACCCTTGTTCAGCATTTGTCTTGAAATTGTCATTAAGCACACCACACTTGCTCATTATAGTTTTGTAATTTGGTTGTGTGTGGTAAATTGGTGAATGTACGTTGCCAAGGAGCGTGAAAAAGGTAAAATATAATACATAAATAAATATTGCAGTGTTTTTCCACATTTAAAAAAAATAATTTCATCATCACACGCATATACACAAACATATGTATCATATTCAGTCTGTTCATTCAGAAAGATGCCACATTTCTGTCAGGCCAAGTTTACAAATATACCGAAATTTAACAAACTTGCAACAGAAACAGCACATTTTAAAACTAAAGCACCAGCATGATTTCTATATACCAACCTAAAATGCGAGTGTGCAGAAAGGGGGCAAGGAAGGAGAGGGTACAATCATAACACATTTCAGCCACGAAGTCCAACAAAGATGTAATAGGTAAGCTTCATAAAGCAAAGTTCATTTTGCCACAAAATGACTCCAGTTCAAACTCCATATAAAACGCACGATTTTCCTCAGTGGAACAAACTTAAAGAGGCCCAATTAGAAGGCTCTGTTTATTTTCGACGAAAAGGGGTTTATTCTAAAAATCACACCGCTTTTACATGATAAAGTAGGTTTTCGTTGCTCACCTCAACCGCGAAAGTTTTAATTTTCCATGAATAATTTACCTGTCCCGACAGGGAGTGATTGCCTCTGTTTAATGGTATGCAAATTCCACAGCAATGTGACAGTCTCACCATATCCCTGAACTTCTCCTCTTCAAAAGTGCATCACTGGTGTCAGAGGCAGGGTAGGGTGGGGTCAATTGTATCAACCTCAAACGAAAAACCTTACAGACAAACTTTGTTATGGGCTGTGCCTCTTGCCGGCTTTAGTAGATGCCATTTTGAAGTGCTCAAGAACCCTGGCTGGCGGTTGCTATTACTAGGCACCCCCTCCAAAAAAAACCCCAAACTACAAAATTTTATCAAATGTAAAAACTAATTATACTTTCAAAAAACGTTTTGCGCTGTTGTTGTCAGCTTCTGTTTGTTTCAGTGGGGCAACACTCACTGTGCCTGTAAAAGGAAAACTGGGGAGGTGTGGTCAACAAGGGTCCTTTAATGTAGTGGCTCTTTGCTACACGTCCTTGTCACTCTTCAATGTTTGTAGTTTTCGGGTTAGCAGCAATGCAGCTGCCTGGCTTTCTTGCAGAGGAAGGAGTTAGTAACACCTTGGGACAACTCAAAATTAAATTTTGAATAAAAAAATAATCTTCCTAAATTTGTTTTTAAGAAAAAAATGTTGGGGTGGTGAGGGTGAAGGGGGACCAAATAAGCGCAAAGTTAGTCAGTTATTCATTGCCTACAGGGTCCAGCGGACTGCAGAGAGCCGAATCAAGACCACAAAATCAAGACCACAACTTCGCTGAAAGAGGACTCACCCCTGATCTGCATAAAAGATCTGCCGAAACAATCCTAGTTGTAATACTGAAGGCACTCCACCAGCCGGCCACTTTACAATAAAGACATCCCACACATGGGACGCCGAGGCTATACTCTTAATTTATCGAACCCCCGTTTACAAAAACAAAATATAATACAAACATCATTATAAAATATCAACTAAACACATAAATATAAAATGCCTACATTACCAAATAATAACATCATAGGAAGCCCCAGTGACCATTTAGCAGAAAGCATCCAATATTCCCAAGCTTGATCTAACAGACCTCACACACAAATGAAGAGTTTTGTCCCGGAAGAGTTTTCAATAAAAAAGGTAGGTGATTGGTCTAGCGAAGAAGAAGTAGATTGATATAACAGAGTAGGAATGAGAAAGAACAAATGAGAAAGACAGCGAACGTGGGAATTTAAAGCACTAAATTTCCAGAAAGTGGGGATACTATTTATACTGAAACCCCCGCACCCCCACTGGGGGAAACAAGGGCAAAGCATGAAGAAAAAAACAAACCAAAAGCAAAATCTGTTCAATTTGGTACCTATTAGTCATGGCAATAAAGATGTATTGTTAACAGGATTCACCAGCTCCTAACTTAGAATGCCGGGTATAGAAAAACCGGTTTAAGCTGGCACAGAACACAAAAGTGTATCTGTTCACCGAGATGTTGAAGATGGCACCGAGCTGCCTGACACGGCAGAAACCATATGTTATAATTAACAGGTTCACAATAAACAAGCATGCTAGCTTTGAAAGAAAAACAATACAGAAGTAACAATCTTGTTCTGTCTTGAGCCTTATACCCACAGATCATATAAAGCTGTCCGATAGGGTTTTAAAATGAATAATTAGATAAGGTAAATCTTGAATTTATAGAATTTAAGCAGGGGTGTTGAAAGCATCGTTCATTTGCAAATGAGGGGGTGCAAAATTGTTTGGACCTCTCTCACAGTTGTTGCCCACTCACTCAAAAGGCAACATTATATTTTCACTCATTCCTTTCCACATTTCCTTTCTCACTGTTAACAATGCTTCTATCAAGATTTGTGTGTGTGTAATCGTGCATTTGTTCCTCACCACTGGCAGACAAACGTTCTGGCCTTCAGCTTATTATATTAAAAAAAATTAAAGTGTGAAAGGAGATCCCAACCTGTAATAGGGTTTTGGGCAGAGAAGTTAGTTAGTTAATCATTGTTTATAGGGGACTGCAAAGTGCCGAATCAGGACCACAACTTGGTTGAAAGAGGACTCACCACTGATTCTAATAAAAGATCTGCTGAAACAACCCTAGTGATAACACTGAAGCAGTGGTGTTCCTAGGATTAGAGGGCAATAGGACAAAATGTCCTAAATCATAAAACTAATCGGACATCATGTCCTGACTACATAATAAAGCAATAGGACATTCAGATTGTGAAGCGAACCGATTAATGGTGCTTCTTTAAGATCGTTGCAGAGGAAGTATGGTGTCGGTTATTTCCCTTTCAAAAGTGTCGAGAGTTGCGGCCCTTTTGTTGTTCGACGGAATGTACTAAAGAGTGATAATAGTCTAGCATTGTCCACTATTCAAACTTGTTTTAATGGCTTTGACACTCCAGTTTGTACAGATGTTTCTTGCAGTGACCGCTCTAGTCATAATACTATCGGACAATGACCGCTAATTTCGCAATAGAATCGGACATTTGACGGGACACAGGTGTTTGCATTCGGTCATTTTCCAAACAAATCGGACCATGACCGATGTCCGAGGCCCTCGGGACATCACTGCTGAAGGCACTCCACCAGCCGGTCACTTTACAATAAAGACATCCCCACGCAGGGGACGCTGAGGCTGCATTCTTATTTATCGAAACCTCCGTTTACAAAAACAAATAGAATACAAACATCATTATAAAATATTAACAAAACACATACATGTAAATGCCTACATTGCTAAATAATAACATCATAGGAAGCCCTAGTGACCACCTGGCAAAAAGCGTCTAATATTCCCAAGCTGATCCAACAGACCCCATACACAAACAAGGAGTCTTGTCCCGGAAGAGTTTTCAAGAAAAAAGGTAGGTGACTGGTCTAGCGAAGAAGACGATAGTATAGCAGATTGATAGAACAGAGCAGGACTGAGAAAGAGCAAATGAGAAAGACAGGGACAGTGGGAATTGAAAGCACTAAATTTCCAGAAAGTGGGGATACTATTTATACTGAAACCTCCGGCACCCCAACGGGGGTGTCTAGCCAAGAAGACAGTAGAGGTGGAACAGATTAGGAACAAGAAAGAACAAATAAAAATGACAGAAACAGTGGTAACTTAACTCTTACAGCACTAAATTTCCTCAATGCAGGGATACTATTTAAACAGGGAACCCTGGCAGACAAACTGTAGTGTAAACACCAGTTCATTATAGGTGAAAACTGGCTTTAAAAAATAAAAAAATAAAATAAAGTTCTAGTTGGCCGGTGAATACGTATCACTCGCTACTCAAGTGGACAAACCAAAAATGATAGCTTTCAGTACTTTTGCTTAACTATGCAAAATAAATAAATAGCAGGAAAAAAAACCACACAACGTCAACTACTTCTTGACAGACCTGTCGTTTACAACTTCATCAGTTACCTTTAGCGTCCAGATTACTATTAATACATTCTGTAAGCTATGGAACAAAAAATGATTAAAATTGCCCCTACATTGTTACAAAGACACCACACAAATTCTAAAAACAAGGAACAATACCAACAACAACAACAACAAAAACAACAACAAAACCCCACGTTAGCAGCAAAACAACAAACTACAATGCTGAATGATTTACAATAATGTACAATCAAGGTTCACAGAAAGCAGACTGCAAATTAAACAACAATATGGATGACAATAATAATACAAATGAAGACGAATAAATGGCTGGAAGCTGGGGGGTATGCAGTATGCCGTGTTTTCTTTCGTCCTACAACTGAAGCAATACAATTGGTTGTTGTTTTGTTGGGCTTTTTTAAAATAAATATGCGACTGATGCACTTCTTGCTTAAATAACGAGATAACTAACATATAGAGTACTGCTGACACAAAACTAGGGGAAAAGAAATATTATGAAAAGCAAGCATAAAATCATTACACCCCGGCTCCGTCTTCGTCTTCTCTGCAGCATGGTGGCCTGGACCCTTTTTTGTAATCTGATCATAAAATTAGACTGACATAAACTTTCAATGTTTCAAAATAATTGAAACACTATGCACCCCTCTCCTACTCTACCACTTCTCCTCCTTCCCCCTCCCCCTCACCATACTAATAGTTTCTCCCTTTCCCTCCCATACATCACTCCATACTCCCTTTCCCCCCCCCTCTCCTCCCACCCACACATAACCCTCTTCTCTTCCATCTTCCCCCCTACACCCTCCTCCACCAAAACAAAAAAAAAATTATTTAAACAAATAAAAAATATCACAAAGGCAAAAGTTAGGAACATTTGCTACAAACATTACACAAAGTGGTTAAAAACTTGATCCATATTCAAAACTGTTTATAGCTTTAGTAAATTTGTAGCGTGATCTGCAAGAGCATCTGACATGATGCGCTCTAGGAAGATGTTGAAGAGTGTTGGAGAGAGTAGGCATCCTTGACGCACACCGATTGTTGTACTGAACCAGTTCCCGATGACGCTGTTATGGAGGACTGCACTGGTAGCCTTGTCATACAGGCTTTTGATGACTTCTATGATTTTAGGGCTGATGTTGTACACTTTCATGGTTGCCCATAGAGCTGCATGCCAGACTCGGTCAAATGCCTTCTTGAAGTCTATGAACACATGATATAGATGTTGTTGGTGCTGTAGGTATTTCTCACAGATTATTCTGAGGTTGAAAATCTGTTCAGTGGTACTTCGCCCTGCCATGAATCCTGCTTGTTCTTCAGCTATGATTTGTTCAGCTTGTGGTTTCAACCTGTTGAGTATTATTTTCAGGAGGACCTTGCTGGGATGGCTGATGAGGCTGATGGTGCGGTAGTTTTCACACTCCTGAAGGTTACCTTTTTTAGGAAGAGTGATGACAAGCGACTGGGTCCATGGTGTAGGCCATTCCCCACTCTGCCAGATCTTGTTACAGATAGTGGTGAGAGCATCAGTCATCGCTTCTCCTCCTGCTTGTAGCAGTTCCGCTGGTATGTTGTCCACTCCCGCTGACTTCCCTTTCTTCAGCGATTGCACTGCTGCCTCAACTTCTTCCCGGAGAATTGGGAGGATTTCTTCTTCTTCTCTGCTCTCGGGACATGCTAGAACTGATGGGTCTCCATTTGGTGTATGGTTGTAAAGGTCAGAGCAGTACTCTGTCCATCTGTCCAAGACTTCTTGTTCTTCTGTAAGGCAAATGCCAGACTTGCTTTGGATAGTGGAGACTTTGGGCTGTTTAACACTTGTCAGCCGCTTCACAGTCTGGTAGGCCTTCTTGCTGTTGTTCTTGTTCAGATTGTTCTCTATTTCCTGGCATTGATCTTCTATCCAGTTCTCCTTTGCTGTGCGCATGCCTTTTCGGATGTCATTGTTGATTTTTCGGTAGACATCAGCTCCCTGTGAGGTGTTCTTTTTCTTTTTTAACTCTCTTCGTTTATCACACAGATCCAAAAGTTCAGGTGTGATCCACGGCTTCTTCTTTGGTCGGTGCTTGCCAAGGATCTCAGTGGCGGCATCTGTTACAGCTGAGTTGAAGGTATTGGTCATGGTGTTGACATCTACTTCGCCTGCCCCCAAAATAAGCAGTGGTGCAAATTTCCCTCCAATTGTGGCCTGAAATATTTTTGCCACCTCCGGGTCTTGCAGTTTGTCCAGGTCGAACTTCAGCCTAGTGCACTTTGCTGTATTTACTCTCTTCAAATGGAGCCGGAAAGACATCATCACGAGATCGTGGTCACTTCCAATGTCTGCTCCTGGAAAAGTGCGTGTCCTGCCAATGTTGATGCTTGATCTGAAGCGTTTCTTGACCATGATGTAGTCGATCTGGTTGTGATGTTCCCCGCCGGGACTGTGCCATGTCCATCGTCTGGATTTTTTGTGGAGACCAAGCGTGTTTGCCAGTACCAGATTGTTGTATCTGGCAAACTCCAATAGCCTCAGACCCCTGTCATTTGTCTCGTTGTTGCAGTGGGGTCCGCATGTGTCTCCCCAGTTGCGGTGCGCATCTTGGCCAACCTTGGCATTCCAGTCGCCTTGCCCTATGACTATGTCCTTCTTCGGCACTTGGTCAAGGACCGCCTGTATATTTTCATAAAAATCCTCCACTTCGCTGTCTTCATAGTCTGATGTTGGGGCATAGGCCTGGATGATGGTAATGTTGAAAGGGGTTGCTCTCAGACGGATGGTAATGAGTCTACTGGAGACTGGGCGGCAACCCATGACAGTGGCTAGAATGTTCTTGTGGACCAAGAATCCAACAGTCAGCCACAGTCAGCATAGGGGGCAGAGCAATCTCCAATCTTCGTTTTGCGGATGATATTGATGGATTGGCTGGAGAGGAACAAGAACTTGAACAGCTTGTACAGAGGCTTGACACCACCTCCAGAGCTTATGGAATGGAAATAAGTGCAGAGAAGACCAAAATGATGACCAACAACACCAATGGCATCAACACGGACATCAAAGTACAAGGCCAATCCCTCAACACAGTGCACAGCTTCAAATATTTAGGAGCCATTGTGTCAGACAATGGGTCTCGACAGGAAGTCCTCTCCAGGATCGCACAAACAACTGCTGCCCTGACAAGGTTGAAGCCCATTTGGAAAGACAGAACCATCAGTCTACATTCCAAAGTAAGACTGCTGCGATCTCTGGTCATCTCCATCTTCCTATATGCTTGCGAAGCATGGACCCTCACAGCAGATCTCCAACGAAGAATACAAAGCATGGAGATGAGGTGTTACAGAAGACTTCTGTGCATTTCCTATACCCAACACATCACCAACGTTGAAGTCCGACAGACCATCACACAAGCCATTGGACAACACGATGACCTGCTCACAGTGGTGAAGAAACGGAAACTCCGATGGTATGGCCACGTCACCAGATCATCAGGCCTTGCAAAGACCATTCTGCAAGGCACAGTGCAAGGAGGTAGAAGAAGGGGGAGACCGAAAAAGAGGTGGGAGGACAACATTCGAGAATGGACTGGTTTGACACTGAGCGAAGCCATGAGGGCTGCTGAAGACAGAGAAAGATGGAGTATGCTGGTTAAGCGATCATCTGTGGTGCCCCTACGACCTTCGGGTTATGGGACAGGATAGGATAGGATAGGAAATTTGTAGCACTGCATGCGCATAAAACAAGCTTTTTTTTTAATAACAGGAGTAGAATCTGAACTGCCGATTTCTGGATTTCCCACAACGGCCCTTTGCCTTAGCCTGTATGTGTGAGACAAGGAGAGAGAGAAAGAGAGGGAGGGAGGAATGGAAAGAGAGAGAGAGAGAGAGAGAGAGAGAGAGAGAGAGAGAGAGAGAGAGAGAGAGAAAGAGTGAGGGAGAGAGTGAGAGAGAGATAAGATAAGATAAGAATTTTATTAAACAAGGGTAAAAGATGAAGCACTTGGTGTGCTTTTTTACATCCTGCCCTTGGGAGGTTAGGAGGGAGGGAGAGAGAGAGAGAGAGAGAGAGAGAGAGAGAGAGAGAGAGAGAGAGAGAGAGAGAGAGAGAGAGAGAGAGAGAGAGAGAGCTTTTAAACACAAAGTGTGAAAATTCAACAGCTGGTGGTATTTTTCATCACATTGAAACAGGTATAAATCCTCCTTTTGTATTTTTTTTAAATTGATGTTTATTCCCCGAGTGTGGTGTGAACATTTTGCGGAGTTGCTTCCCTTGCATTGACTAAAGGGAAGCTCAAACATGAAACGAAGATCAACGATCGATACTTTATTGGATTACTTCCCATTAACCACAGTGCCACTTTTGTGTTTCTAAAGAAGTACGTATACCGTGACGTACCTGGGCTTGGGGAACACTTTTACAGATACGTACGGCCGGGTATATGTTGGTGTGCCTACGACCTCTGAGTTACGGGATAGGAGAGGATAGGATAGGATATGTAGGTGGCAGTGAAGGGGTCCAACCTTGACAAGATTATATCCCCTGTACAAGGTCACTCATTCATCCCCGAATTTCTTCAACAACAACTATAATTATGCAAATCCTTTGGACCAATAACTTTTCTTGTGTCTTATGCTATCTACTCTCATGTCCTGTTACAACTAGGACTAAATAATACGATGCGAAAACCAATACTCTCAACGTTTGCCTGTCTGCATAAAAAAGGTTTTGTTCCTTCACGTACAGTAGCGACGGCACCTAACGCAGTGACTGCCAGCAAAAATCAAAACCCTGTGCCCAGTGCATGCGCATTCTTTCCCATTACCTACATAATTAGGGAGCTTGCTCAGAGTTTTGCCCACATAATTATGTACCCCTCTCAGTTTTTGCCTACATAATCAAGGAGCTCTCTCAAGCAAGTTTTTTGCCTTCTTATTACTGGTAAAACAGCTGCCCCCCAGTCACATAACTGTACATTTCGCTCATCCTCGTGTGCATATTACTAATGCCTATTTACAAAACGGTCAAAAATTACAGGATGAGTAAGTTCCAATGTTAATCAGCTAGGGGTAAAATTTTAAATCAAACACAAATTTTAGGTACTAGGGATCTTTCGGAACGGGTAAAAGTGAAAGTGATTGTGTGTTCGTTTCGTCCAACGAGAGGCACGCCGGGAGATTCTTACGCCGCGTTACGAAACGAAACGAACGTGTTTCTGTGCGCTTTCGATTCCAGCACCTAGTTTCGTTGTGATTTTATTGAGCACACACAGGGCAGGCCCAGAGGCAGAGCACTATTATGCCTACGTAAGGCTTCTTCTAACAAATCATGATTTGACACGAATGTGACGATTAGGTTGAACTTTAAAGATGGATTAGTGCTCTAACATTGAAGATATTTTACATTCTAGCTTCGAGTTTCATTTTTGTCACATAAAACAGTTTTTGGACTGCTGATTGGTGATACAGAATAGATAGATTCTAAACAGCCATGACGGCTTTTCAGTAGCTCGTTTGAAAATACGTTTTAAGTCTGAGACCGAGTTTAGATCCCCATTATTCCTTCTAAAATGGTTGAGTAATGTACCATATACAAATTCAAATCATTTTTGGACATTTTACAAACGATTTAATAACCAAAATGTACTCACTAACATTAGTTCGTGGAAATCAGGTTTTCCACGAAGTTTTATTCCTTGTGGTAGGCAGACTTCGTGACCTTTCACCACGGGAAGTTAAAGCGTCACATAAAATGCTGACGTCACAACAATAAGTAGTCCCGATTCACATTCACTTTCACTTTCACCCGCTTTCGAAAGATCCCTAATAAAACAATTTATACAAATTACCTTTCATAAACAAACAAAAAGTCAAACTTATAAAACAAACAAAGAATTAGTGAAAGGTTAGCTCAAATTCCATTTTTACACAATATTTACATTGTGTACACGCGTTAAAAACAACAGTATCTCCCGAATTTGTACAAAACTGTCATCGCTTCTCCACTACATGGACATGATCTCCCATTTACCTTTTACATCAAACAATCTCCACAAAGCAGTATCTCCATTCTGTAAAGTCTACTACCACTTTATATTAACTCACTTTCTATTGGACAATTTTGTTCTAAGCTTTTCAGTGTATACTGACCATTGATAGTATTTAGTAAATACATTCATTAAAAATAAAATACTCCACAAAGGAACATGAACATTTCAGGAATTTTTTGTTCACCTAGTGGCACATATAGTGCACATTTTTTCAATGTTTCAAGAGCAAAATACCCTATTTTTATGGGGGATATAAATGACCCTATTTTTGGGGTCGAAGTAGACGACGCCATTTTGGTGGGCCAAAATCACACAAAGCCAGTGATTACAAAATTAAACTCTGCTGCGTCATTCTACAGCTGAAGAACACTATGAAACAGCGGGCAATAGAACAAAATTTGACAGCTAGAGCTTTAGTTTCGTACAAAAAATGGACATCGTTGAAGCAACAACAACAAAAAAAGTCACAGTTGAACATGTATCGCAGTAGTTCGTGAGGATGCAACTGGCAGTGGACCACAGTGATCACAGGGGTTAGTAATGAGAGAGTTAATATGTTGCATTCATCAACTAACCTTATCCAGTAATCATAGTTTTAAAATGGGAAAGAAAAACAGTACGGGGGAGGGAAGAGGAAGGGCGGGAGGGACAGTGAGTGTCCCCAGTTGAGAGAATTCTAGAATTTTCCATCCTTTAACACGGAGAAATCCTCGCCCGAAAATACTTATGCTGTGTCTCTGAAATGCTGGGATACGTCAAATGTAATTTCCAGATGGCGTGAGGCTAGTAAGCAAGCATGTTATTAAAGTATCGAGCTATAAATATATACCGCAAACGCCAATGTCGATGTGGGAGGTTGCAGTTGCCAGAGAATTAAGAAATTTAGTATTTAAAATTTTTTTTAAAAATGATTGGATAGCATTAGCCGCTGGGTGAAAGCATGCCTGTACAAAACAATAGTTAATGAAATAAAAAAATTATTTTAAAAATATAATAATTATTTCTCAGTAATGTCATAAATGCATCATAAGTGTATGTATTTAGTATACTTCCCCCTTTAGGTGTCGGATAGTGCAGTGGTTGGAGCACTCGCTACTGTGTCGAAAGTGAAGCACCGTCCGGTGCGGTTAGCACTTGGATGGGTGACCGCTAAGGCGTGAAGCGACAAATAACAACGCCCCCAGTTGACTCAACTGTGATTGAGTACCTACTCTCTTGAGGGTGGGGAAGGTAAAGCAGCGAGGGAGAGAGTTGGGCATCACCCTCATTACGCTGGCCCAAGATAAGTGTGATCTCCAACATCACGCTCCCCTACGGCCACAAGGCTATGGGACTACCTTTACCTTTACCTTTACCCCCTTTAAAAATAGTTCAAAGGTGTTATCTCCAATATTAACTGATGTTGTAAGAGGTAAATCAATGGTTTGATGGTGTGACAGGTAAATCAATGGTTTGATGGTGTGACAGGTAAATCAATGGTTTGATGGTGTGGGAAAGAAAGGAATCCAATGTACACATTTAAAATAAAAACCACTGACGGCTTGAAGGCGTTAATAATAATACTAATACTAATAATAATACTAATAATGATAATAATAATAATAATAATAATAATAATAATAATAATAATAATAATAATAATAATAATAATAATAATAATAATAGAGTCTCAATGTACATCATCTTCATAATATGTTGAAAACTACCGATGGCTTGCAGTTTGTAAGGGATAGGGGAACAAATTTACGTCATCTCGAGAGAGGAGCGATGGTAGGGTTGAGCGAGAGAGCGCATCTGGTTGGTGGAGGGCTGGAGAGTTTGCCAGGCGTATTTCGCTTCCGGCCATCGGTGGTGGTAGTGGTCTAACTTCAGGTGTTTCACCGTCACCAGGCGACCTGAAACATCATCATCATTAATCAAATCGATCATTCATCAATAAATCAAGCAATCATCATCAAGCAACATCAATCCATCAGGCATGAAACACACGACTTTGTTGGTTGCGGTTTAGTTTGTGGACTGGGTGCTACTTGTGACCCAGGTTGAAATCCAAGGGGTGGGCAAAGATAAAAGTGATCATTATTCACGGTCTATCTAAGGCATCATGACTGCTCTAGCGGTTGAGTGGTCCGTCCATAACTCTTTTTCCCTTTGTGTCGTATAGCCGACAATGGGTCACACCTACTCAACCAAAGCTTTTAGGTTATGAGGTTAGTTTAGCCAAGCTAGCTATAGCTTCGCCGATAGCTTCGCCGGTGCTTCTTTCCTATCCTTTCACTGGAAGGAAGGGTAGGGTGTAGGCAAGCTATAAATAGCCCGCAGCCAGCAAAATGTGGTTGAACCTAAGAGTGCTGCTCACATAGGCATTGAGCTGGTGTGGGGTGTAGACGTTAAAACGTCAACGTTCATTCCTTCATTCAAACGCACAGGCTTGCAACACTGTCTGCCACTATGGGCCACTTCAATCAACCTATGTGCTTAAAATAAAGTTGGGTTCATTATTGCTCTATGCATTTGTGTGTATGTGTGCGTGTAGAAATGCTGTATTTTAAAAACTCTTTATACTCTACCTATGTTCTTTTGACAGCTCCGTTAGTTTGACGTTAAAACAGTGTTTTACAGTGTTCCGTTAGGGTTATGGCTGTTTTAGGCTTAGGGTTAGGTTAAGGGTTTGGGTTAGGGTAAGCTTAAGAAAATGGACACATTTCAAACAATGTCAAAATAACGTATGTGGCGTTTTATGAAAGTCATAACAACTGCGATTTTACAAACGTGTGTGTGTGTGATTTGTGTGTGTTGTGTGTGTGTGTGTGTAAGTGTGTGCTTACTCAAGTCTGTCGCTAGCACTTCTGACAGCATGACTTGGTTCTTTATTGACATAACAAAAGGGAGAGGGGTGTGGAAGCATTAAAACTTGTCTTTACCGTCAAACCACCATCCATGAAGAGCTCTCCTCACTTGGCCTGCAGCCTCCTTGCTGTTACACTTCACGTACACGCAGCCCTGAAAACACAGAAGTAACAATACCATCATCATCACTTTTCATCCTTACCTTGTCGTGATTGTAATAAACCCCACCATCATTATCGCCGTCATCCTCAACAACATCATTATTTTCGTCACTGTCATTATCACCACCATCTTACACTTCCTCTGTAACTTACATGTAAATACAACTTTTAAAACCTCTGTTGGCATTATCAACAGCAGCACTCTTGAAATCATCACTCTCATCATCATCATCATCATCATCACTCTCAGGAGGGTAAGTGGGTGAGGGGAAGAGGACCTAGTGCTTGTTGAAGGTGATGTTCCTGGCAGCATTGTATCTGGGTTTCTGGGTGTGCTGGTGATGTGGCAGTATCGACAAAATCTGAGCGATGAAGTGCCTGGTGTGCACAGACACAGACTAGGTATTGGTTTTATACTCAGGATTAGGGTCATGTAGGCTGAATACTTAAGGGATACAAACTGCCATTGGCATGCTTAACCTTCTTTGTTATTTTTTTTCTCTATCTCAGTTCGCTTAGCCGTCATTGCTTTTTTTGCACTCCTCTAGGGCAGCGTTGTGGTATGTTGTTGTTGTTGTTGCATGTTGCTGTTGTTACCGAGCTGGTGTGTAAAGCTGTAATTAATTAATTAATTAATTTTTTAAAAAGTGGTCTACATACCTCCCCAGACTTACGTACCTCTCGGGAATCGACATCAACAAAAATGTGCACAAGGCTTTTGATGTCTCGGCATTTCTCCAGCAATGCATCTTTCACGTTCTCCTGCCAGCCTTCCTCATCTTCCCTGTCACAAAAATATCTACACATATCACGCTGTCAGCACAAAGCTGGACCACACATGCAAAAAGGAGAGAGAAAAGAGGCTGCATGAGCGAGCACAGATGACCCAAGAAGACATAACACACCGAGTGTCAGGTGCCAGGGAAGGGGGTGCAGATAAGAGGAGAGGGAGGAGGCTCTCCCATACATCGCTCAGTGGCCAAAATTGTTCCTAGAGATTACTGGTTCCAAAATCAAAATAACCGACGTACGAGTGACTGCGTCACATGACTAAATTAAATAAACACTGCTCAATGGCATCATCACTAGAAGATGAAATAATAGATCCGCCATGTAATTCTACCACTGCAAGGTTCGCGATACATTCGGTTTCATGCAAATGCAGGGCCGTGTTGCAGACATACGAGGACCTGTGGCGCTCGCATGCAAGGTGTTCAACAGAAATAATAAAGGCAACAAACCCTGCAATACTGGCTAAACCGATTGTACTTGGAACATGGCATGAGTTTGTAAACAAACAAATCGGATAAACGGCAGCGATTAAAACAATGAGATACTGTGGTAAGGACGATCTTTAGCGACTCTTTAAGACTTAAATCTTCCCAAATTGTTGAAGAAATAGCTGAGCTGAACAGTTTTATCAATCAGCGAACATAAATTCAAACCCACGACGGCAACCATCTTATCTAGCTGGCAAAAGTAGCCCTCTAAAGCTTCTCACTGGCTAGGCTAGAATCTCGCTATCCCCCCCACACACAGTGGCGACTCCACAAAATACTTGACCAAACCTCGTTCTCTCACTGTAAGCCTGCAAGTCACTAGTGCTAAGCAACAGACCTCGCCACTGCTTACAAAAGTTATCAGCAAAGGTCAATAGGGAGTTAACTTTTCGACCATCCTCTACGTCCTGATCATTGCCCTGTTAATACCCAGCGCTGTTCTACTTACACGTCTTTGTCAAACATGTTCCTGATCTTGAGGCACGGTGTGGGGCTGTAGAGGATTGCTGAGGCATTGTTATCATTGTGCTCGCCAAACGCTAAAACAGGCAACAACAACAAAAAAAAAAAAAAAAAAAAAAAAAAAAAAAGCAAAATTAGTATGTCATATAAAAACCTCCTTCACTAAGCGCTCGAAACTTCTTCTTCTTCTTCTACTCCTTCTTCTTCTTCTTCGTTGTGGGAAGCCAACTTTGATTCAAGAAACTTGCTGAACCAAAATGTGAGATGATTCTCTATAAACTTTTAGCCAATAACGAAGAGAGAGAGAGAACAAATTCAGAAATACATTGGGGAAAATATTCCCTAAAAGAGCCCCCAAATCACAAATGTCTCATCACAGAACCTTTTTAAAGTGTTCCCCCACGGAAAAAAATAAGATCTATTCAAAAACAATAACCTCTTTCAAAACATACGGATTTCATAAGAATCTATAAATTCATCAGTTTACTTTCCTATTAACAGCATCAAGATTGATTCTAAAAATAGCACTGCAGCCAAAAGTATGTATAGCAGGCACAGTGGTTTGTTCACAAAACAAGGAAGAGACACTTAAAACTGAATGCTTGGCAAATGGTTTGAGTAAGATTGTCCACTATAAATATTTATCTTTTAATGCGACAACCACGCAATTTCCCAAGTAAACTCACCGAAACATACACAAATTTAAAAAATGTCCTTTATACTCTAGCCCTTTAAAAACACATCCATACATAATCTATAAATATATCTTAAAGAATCTGCGCATCCAAATTCTTTTTTCTTTTTTTTAACAAAACATCGATTTTCGTTTTCAAACAACCCATCAATTTCATTTTAAAAGAATCCATCAATTACATTTTCAAACAATGCATTAATTTTCGTCATTAACCCCATCAATTTTCGTTTAAAAAAAAAGCATCTATTACGTTTTTAAACAACATAAACAGCCAAGACATGACACACATTTTAAACATCAATGTTAGTTTTTCAAACAACCTACCCATGTCCATTTTTCAAACAAGAACAGCTGAGACACATTTTAAAGCATCAATTTTCTTCTTTCTTTTTTTTTATAAACAACCCACACAATTTTGCTTTTAAACAACAAGAACAGTGGAGGCATAGAACACATTCCGAAACCTCCATTTTCACTTTCAAACGAACCATCAAATTTCATTGCCAAAACACCCCATCAGTTTTTCATTTTCAGACAACAAGAACAGACAACATCAAACACAATTTGAATTAAAACTCACCTTGCCCTTGCCAGATTTTTCCTCCATTGGGCACTGTCTGTAACATAGACAATAACTGCTCTGTATAGAAGCACAAGCACTTTCTCAATGTTAGCTGAGCTATGTGGTTCCGACAGCAACCTACCAAAATTCTAAATTTCTGGATGAAACAGACATCTAGAGCTGCATTTTATAAATTTTAAAAAAGCAAGCAAGCGTGCATGGAAACAAGCAAAAGTACAAGAAGTAAAAGAAACAAAGAAGTTGGAACGGCATGAAGCAGATAAGAGTGAAACTAAATGACTGGCTCGAGATAAAATCTCCTTATTTATTTTGTTCTGGTTGTAGTGCAAACCACAAATTGGTTGAAAGAGGACTCACCCCTGATCCAATTAAAAGATCTGCTGAAACAACTCTAATGCTGAAGGCACTCCACCAGCCGGTCACTTTAAAATAAAAGCATCCCATGCAGGAGACACTGAGGCTATACTCTAATTTATCGAACCCCCATTTTAAAAACAAAATGGAATATAAACATCATGGTAAAAAATATTAACAAAACACATACATATAAAATGCCTACATTGCTAAATAATAATACCATAGATAGAAAGCAAAGCCCTAGTGACCATTTGGCAGAAAGCTTCCAATAGCTCCAAGCTGACCCAATAGACCCCATACACAAACGAGGAGTTTTGGGAGAGTTTTCAAGAAAAAAAGAGGTAAGTGACTGGTCTAGCCAAGAAAATAGTAGATTGATAGAACAGATTAGGAACGAGAAAGGACAGATGAGAATGACAGAAACAGTGGTAATTCAAAGCACTACATTTCCACAAAGTGGTGATACTATTTATACAGAAAACCCCGGCACCCCAACAGGTGGTGGGAGGGAGGGAGAGGGAGAGGGGGGATTAGTGCTGAATGAGGTCGGTGTTATCAATAGAGTGGCCAGTTTGATGATGGAAATGAAAACAACCTTTCTATAGACACATCCCATCTGCGCAAACATGTTTTTAAAATCCTATTAACCCTTTCTCACCCTCACATTGCTAAATGAGAAAAATGCAGATCAAGAGAAGCAACTCCGCATAATACATCACCCCATACCCACCCCCCCCGAAATAAAAAAAAAAAAATCTAAACCAATGTTATTAAATTTAAGATTAATTTTTCTGTCAAGGCATGCATGATTTGTTGCGAGTGTCTTGCACATAAATCCATAAACTAAATCCAAACATTAGAAAAACAAGAAAAATAAACAAGCACAGTTGCACAGTATTATCGACTAGAAATCAATATGTCCACATCACTATCACTCAAATCACTCTCTAATGCTTCGAAAAATCAATATCCAAGTCGCTTTCCTTGCTTGGATCAATTTGCACAAGATCGCCTTAATTGAATCCCTCAAAAGCACTGTCCATATCATCACTGTCGGTAATGGCTGCTAGTATAATCTCCTCTGTCGTTCCTCCAAACATTGTCACAAAGATTGTTGATGTTCAAAAATTCTTGTGCAGGTGCTTCAAAACGATCCACCATGTTTTGCACACCACCAGAAAGAACAGGACATCTTGTACACGAGTCTATGATTCGTGAAACAATGCTATTTATAGATACAGCAGTGGAAGCGGCCTAACGAAGCACTTGTTTGGGGTGTTTTGCTGGCGGACATCTGGCAGCTTGACTCAAAATAGCATTGGGCGAAATGCACGGACTTGACGGAAAAAGAGTTAAGAACAAATAAATCTTAGCAAGTACGGCAGAGGTGCAGTTGTGGGGTTCTTTAAGAGTTATGGCAGCGGAGATAGTTCAATAAAGCCATCATAATCATACCTGAATCCATCTCCACACCGCAAACTCTTCGCCTTCGATTTCTTGACTGTCCAGTCGTACTCGCGATTCGTTGGCCTCAATGAACTTCACCGCTGCATCCCAGATGTGCTTCAGTGCTTTTCTGTTTATAAAACACCACAATCATCAACATATGTACCATCATCAGCCCCAAGCAAATTTTAAACGTAAAATTAATCACTCCTAACAATAGCTTAGCCATAGGCTTTCTCAATGTATTTTCTTATCACATTTTATTCTATTCATGGGTACTTTGTGCCCTTGTTTTGACTGCTTACCACTTTACAAAGTTGGGGAGTTTTGTTATGAAAAGCGAGTGTTAGCAGTCAAGGTTGTGAGTGAATGAACCTACACTAGCAGCAATCTGCTTGCTGAATCTGATCATCAAAAAAATAAAAAAGAACAAGATGAGTGCCCAAAGCAGACTCATAAAACTGGGTAAATACATACACTTGTATTGCTGCACGCATAGAGTCACAGTATTTCCTCAAAGTCATTTACAATGGTGATCTCTTTTAGGTGACAGCGCTTTTGGGTTTGATCAAAGTGTTTTTCAGGTCGAGATAAAATTGCACAAAACTTGTAAAACGTCTCATTAACAGCAAGAGATGACAATTTGATTACAAATTCTTACTTTTTTTTTTGCGTTTAATATTTCTGAAAAATGTTAAATCTAAACTTTATGTCCAACCATTTAAAAGGCAGTCTGTTATAGCCTATAGACAGTGGGTGATTTATCTCCCTTAGAATACTTGTACAGCAGACCTGCCTACCCCCCTCAGAGTAAAAGCGGGAGACAGGGGATCAAAAAGCGGGAGATTTTGGCATCGACATCATCGACAAAATGCATGCATCGCACAAACAAAATTTGTGCCAATGGCAGGTTGTGTTCTACAATGACCTGTGTCATAACAGCCTCAGCATTTGTTGTATTTTGCTGCAAATCACTACTTTTTAAAAAATATGATGTAATATCGGCCCAACTTCTGTTGTTTCGCTGTTGTTTTTTTCATTTTTTTCTCGATGTCTTTATGCTTGGCCCTACTTAAATGTTTTTTTTTAACATCAATAGCTCCGCCGTGAGAAATGGAGAAATCAAATTTATCAATGCAACAAATTGTACACCTAGCGTAATTGTCCCCTTTGGCAGAGTTTTCAATGTTTTTGAATTTAGTAGTGACTGCAGAGGTGCCAACCCCCTAATCTTCTTGTCAGTATTTCCGGACCCGTTTGTCAGTATTTTTTAACATTTGTCAGTATTTTTTTTTCTCGCAAAACCTAGCCTATGACACTATAAAGTAACGACAGGCTTCCCTCTGAAACAGAAGGCTATTTTCAATCCTCTAAAATCACGATAAAAATCAGCTTGTTGAACACCACACTTGTTTTACTCTAAAATCACCACGAAAATCAGCTTGTTGAACGCAGCGACGTTCAGTGAGTGCAGGAGTACTATTATGAGACCAGAAACCGGTACAGAAGCACCGCTGGCAAAGATAACCGATCCTCCGTATTTTTATAAAAGCTACCGTATTTCCGTATTTAATTCACTTCGCCGGAATTAAATACGGTCAATCTGTACTGGTTGGCACCTCTGAGTGAGGTTAGTTTTGAAAGAACACCTGTAGTTTCTTTTCTTGATCTTCTTGATGTGGCTCGCTTGCTGAGAAAGTTCTTCGACTCTATCTTCGTCTTCGGTTTCATGCAGTCTAATTCTTTTGGTCGCCATTTTCAAGCCTTGCAAGTCAACGAAAAGCAGTCTCTGATTGGACAAAGCCCGTAAATCAGCCAATCAGAGCAAGCGATACGGAAGCCGAAACCAAATATTATCCTTGACTAACAAAGTTGACTAAAGACCGCGCAAGAACGCGCAAAAAATATTTTCTAGTTTTTGACTCGAAAAATCGGGAAAAATCGGAAAAATCGGGAGAAATTGGACCTTTGGCGGGAGAGCGGGAGATGCATGTCAAAAGCGTGAGTCTCACGCCAAAAGCGGGAGAGTAGGCAGGTCTGGTACAGGCGCTCACACATGGGTGTTACTGGTGGGTGACCCAACGCCTCCAAGAAGTGTTGGAGGAGGGGGAGGGGGGGCTTGCTGTTGCCGTTTTGATGTCCCTTGTTAGGGGTCTGTTGTGTCGGGTGACGTTTTAGTGACCATAAAATTAAAAAAGAACCGCTTTGTAAGAGTCGCGAGGTGAGGTTATCGATGGACCGAAGGTCTTTTGAAGCTGCGTTCATGCTTATTTAGAGAGCAAATCACATCAACAATGTGGATGAATAAAACTCTTCAATGATCTACCAAGCGTTAAAGTTTAGAGAGAAAAAAACAACCAGACCTCAAGACTTGGCTTAAAAGAAAAAGCGCGTGCAGAGAATTATCATCATTATTACTACTTACAATGCTACTCTCCCAACGTCAGCCCAAGAACAGCCACCTCCTCTTTTCTGCTCTCGTTTAGTTAAAGCAATGCAAACTGTACAAGCAAACTTCACGGGCACTGACCGTTTGGCAGGTGGGAGCAACTGATCTCTGATGTGCTGCACAGGCAGTCCTGGTGATTCCCCTGTGTCACTGTTCTGGGCTAACTCATGCTGCTCCTTCAGTATATCTGCAAACGCACACAAACATTTTAAATAACAAATACTGCCAAACGATATTTCATACTTTAAATTCGGCATCATTACTTTCATATCTTTGCAATGTAAACTTAAAAGAGTCTAGAAAGTCTAGTTTTGAAGAACAGTACATCACAAGAAAGTGTTTTATATGTTACTACATCAACATTTCTCCAAGAATTTTACATCAAACTACAGCCAAACTATAACTGCGCGTCTGTGATAATGCCTTCAACTACAGATAAAGACGTACTAAAGACATGTATAATTACATCAAATTTCATATCTTGTATCATAAACTTAGTATACTGACACCACAGTTTTGAAGAACAGCACACAAGAAGGCATTATTTATGTCATTACTATATTAATATTTTTTCAAGGAATTTAACATCAAACTACATTCAAACTATTACTTCACGTTTGTGGACATTCCTCCAATGAGGTACTAAAGATGAGTATAATTACTAAAGCTGTGTATAATTACTAAAGATGTGTATAATTACATCAAATGTACATCCAAACAATTACATCCAGCTTGTGATAATGTTGGCGTTTGCAGGGTGTGTTGTACTAACCAATGATCTGTTCGACCATGTTGAAGACTTTCTGCTCTTCCCTTTCTTTAGCCTGAATACGCCAATAAAGCATCACCAGCATAAAGCCCAGAACAACGATACCTGCAAAACAGTATCATCTTCATCACTAGCACTGCTACCATCATCATCACCACCACCACCATCATCAATTGGTTCTCAAATATTCAATTCCTGGAAAATTTTGAAGAAGAAACAAATTACAAAAACAAAAAGGTTTTGTCAGCAAACTGAAAAAAAACTTCACTTATGCAAAAGAAACATCATGTACCAAGACTAACATTAATCTACATCAG
This sequence comes from Oncomelania hupensis, assembly GCA_036898135.1. NCBI lineage: Eukaryota > Metazoa > Mollusca > Gastropoda > Littorinimorpha > Pomatiopsidae > Oncomelania > Oncomelania hupensis. The sequence goes on along the minus strand of CM072514.1, from coordinate 73,027,856 downwards.
AATCAACAAATGACAACACTTCATAAGTAAATAATACATAAAATAAAATAAATAAATAAATAAATAAATAAATAAAGCATAGAAATAGATAAAGACAGAAATAAAAGCTTCACCTACGCTCAAGTAGCACTAAGCCCAGAACAACCAACGGGGTACATGAAAGTTACAGGCTTGACAGGCTTTGGAAATGAAGTCTTGCATCTATAGATAAGTTGTTGTCAAAGACTCTTAAAATAAAAAGAAAATGGAAAAAAAAACAAACATTGTCTCCCATCCTCTTCTAACCTGCAATAAGGATGCACAGGCTCCACATGACTCGTGAGAAAGACCTGCACAGACGACACCACAAACCCATGCTGGCCACAGTTGACTCCAAGTAAAACACGTCTGACAAAACCTTGGCTTCCTCTCCATGTTGTGTCATAGCTCTGGAAGAAAAAAGGTCACTGTGAATTAATTTAAATTACCAGACCAGAACCAGGAGCACAGGTTCATGTAGGCCGAGTTTACCTCAAGCTATTGCTAACTGGAAAATACTATTTGTCATAATTCAGTATGACAAAGTAACATAATAACGAGTTACGATTATAGCCTTTTCGGGTGATGACATAAGGCATCCAAAGCATTTTAATAATAATAATAATTTATAAATGATAATAATAATAATAATAATAATAATAATAATAATAATAATAATAAACTGATTTATAACACATCCATCTCTCACCATTACAGTGAATCATTTATCCCCTTTCTCCAACATAGAGCAGGGTTGAAATATAAGTAACTGGACTTGAACTGTTTCTATTTTCACGGGGGTGAGAGAACAAACAGGTAAGTAAACCCCAAAGAATGCTAATTTGGACAAAATTAAGATAAGCAGTTGCTAGCAGTTCTTTGTTTTATTCCATTGGAATTTAATTTTTATTGTCGTTATTTGCCTGCACATGTTCTAAACTTGAAGACAGATATAGATGCACATTCACTTTACCTAAGAAGCTAATGGATTACCTCCCTTGCAAACTCTTTAGGCGAGGAGCTACACATGGCACAAAATAAATCAAAAAGCAAACCATACGCTCGGTGCCCTGTCTTAGTTATTACACTACTCCTACCCATAAACACACACCCTTGTACAACACACTAACACAATAAAACACACACACACACATGTATGCTCAACAAAGACACTCAAAATAAACCCCACTCACATGATGTTCCAAGAAGGATTAGCGATGATAAGGTCCAGACAACAGTTAAACAGCCGCTTGTTGTCCTGATTATATGAAACAAACCACTGGCATCGTCATCGTTAGTACAAATAAAAAGACAGCAAAATCCTAAAACATCCCATGTCAATACAAAAAAATAGCATCAAATCGTCAAAACAAAGAGTGAGATAATGAAGAGCAAGGTTTTAACTCTTTCCCTGCCAATCGACGATATATCGTCGATCTGAGCCGCCATGTTTGTGCCAATCGACGATATATCGTCGATTTCAGTATTCCGTTTCGTTCCGGTTTTTTGCGCAGTCCAATCCAAGTTTTATTTTAACCAAAGAGAGATAACTCTTTCTACTTTCGTTCCCGATCGACAGGCGCGTTTTTTCTTCAAATTGATTCGTTTTTAGAGTGTTTATTGTGCATTTTACTAAGCATTGTGATGGGCACAATCGACAGTGTGTCAAACTCTGTGCTAATAATCAATATAATTTCAAACTGTAAAGTGTATTTTGATCCTAAATAAATTTTCTTTCTGGTGTGTGAAGCTGATTCAGTGATTGGAATTATTCCTCCAGATTTGTTTTATCACTGTGGTATGTAGAAATATTTTTATTTTATTTTATCATTTCAAAAAGATCAACATGCTTTCAAAACACATATTTCAATAACATAATCAAATTAACATTTTTGTGGTTTTTTTTCTTATTCTTCACTCTTTTACCTTTAATTTGATATGAAATATGTCTATTTAACAACTATTATTGAAAGAACAGTAGCTTAAATGCCTAAGGTACTGAACTTTCTTTCCGGTGCCAGAGAAATGTCTGGCACAAACGTGGAAACATGCCTGGCAGGGAAAGAGTTAATGTTCTATTGCATTAGATGAATCATCACATTGCCATCTTTATGAATGTAAATCTTAGTTAGAATCCAAAGATCTAAAAACCTTCAGTTGTCTTAATAATGAAATAACTTCATTTTGAATCAGTACATCTTAAACTGAGGATCCCTGGGACTCTTTGCTCCCTACTTCATAATTAGGGTCATTTTGGAGTATGAGAGTTTGACGATGATGGAGGGTATTAGCCTGTCTTGTTTCTCTTGGATTTATCCTAACTAAGCAAAATGAAAACGCGTAACGTGACTGGCCACTATCTGAACTATAATATACGCATGCAAAAATGTATCAAAATTTGTTCAGCAGAGTTTGAAATACAGTGTGAAACATTCAGAAAATGATGAACCAAACCGGCCTTTGAGAAAATGTAAAATATGAATGATATAAAAGGTTTAACTGTAGCTATGTAACCTGCGGAGCAAAAATACTAAAAATGTGTAGCCATTTTTTAGATTAGGCAAAAAAAGGTGTTTTAAACCAAACGATGAAATTTGGAGTGACAGACTACCCTACCACCTGACTGCAACTGAATGATTAGATAAGATAATAGATAAGATAGATAAAACAACTTTAAAAAAAAATATTTCACGAAATTGCATTGTGGTGTACAAACAGTCAACACAAATACACATTACAATAACAATATTAATTGATACTGAGAATAAAACTCGTTATAAATTCAACAATTGTGCCCCTTACAAGTGGACATTGATATTGGATTGATACAAATACATTACATTACATGATTATTGCTTTAGGTCCAGAGGACTCTTCCGAGCCAAATCAGGACCGGGATATGACAACTTTATTATCTTTATGAGAAGTTACAACATGGTGTACATAATACAATCAAAAACTGCAGGATTATAATTTCCATAGTCAAACAGTGCATACATGTGCACCCACACACAAATATTGTACAACTGCTTGATTAGCCACGAGTTGAAGTACATGCATGCCAAAAATCAACAAAATCTCTTCAGCCGCTTTTTTAGATATGGAGCAAAACCTGTTTAGCAAAAACTGACCCCAGTGACCTTGGTGGTAGAGTAAATAGGACAGCACGGAATGTTGGCTACCAACAAAGGTAATGGTCCTATGAAGTTTGGACAAAATCAGTTCTGTGGTTCTTGAGGTATGGCATGCAACAGATCGACCAACAGACCAGCATTTTACTCGTTTTGTTGCGGTACTAACGGCACTTTGGTACTGTCGTGCTTTAGTAATCCAAATTAATAGTTGCTCCCTTCCTGTCCGGAAATTGGTACTGCGTTTTGATTTGCGTTGATATACCATGTTTTGGACATTACTTTACTCTTATTTGTGTCTGTGAGCTCGTCTCAAGAATTATATTGAGGGAAAAAAAAAGAGTTGTAAAGTGTGAAAAGAAAAGAAAGATAAAGAAGAATGTTAAGAAAGTGAAGAACAAGGGAAAGAGTGTCCATTCAATGTATGACTCACATGCATAGCAATGTGAATATATGTGTTGAACCCCTCTCCCCCACTCCATACACCCTTCCCTTCCCCCCCCCCCCCCAACATTTTTTTCCCAGATTTTTGCAAATCTGTGTGAGACGAGTCCTAAACAGTCCAAAATTGACAATGACAAAAAAGTCTGCTCATCTGTCTGTATGTCCGCTGTCTGTCTGTTAAAAACTTTAAAGTGGCTAAGTACTCAGAACCTATTCTATCACAACCAAACTTGGTAAGATGGTGTATACCCATGAGCAGTGGTGTTCCTAGGATTAGAGGGCAATAGGACAAAATGTCCTAAATCATAAAACTAATCGGACGTCATGTCCTGACTACATAAAAGCAATAGGACATTCAGATTGTGAAGCGAACCGATTAATGGTGCTTCTTTTTTCTTCAAAAACGAGCTCAAAACAGACTGCCCTTTGTTTGTAGATTATAGTCACACGACACTTTCGCATATAGGTGACTACTGGACCGATTTATACTGACACCAGCGGGCCAGTTGTTGGTAAAGGGGAAAATAATATGATCACACGTTGACCAATCTGGGATTCGAACCAGCGACCTTTCGGTTATTAGCAAGACGCTCTTACCAACTGAGCTACCCGGCCCCACAGACTGCCCTTTAGCAACACAAAGCTTTTTCTTCGGCGGCATTTTGAGCGTAGTAAGATCGTTGCAATGGAAGTATTATGGTGTCGGTTATTTCCCTTTCAAAAGTGTCGAGAGTTGCGGCCCTTTTGTTGTTCGACGGAATGTACTAAAGAGTGATAATAGTCTAGCATTGTCCACTATTCAAACTTGTTTTAACGGCTTTGACACCCCAGTTTGTACGGATGTTTCTTGCAGTGACCGCTCTAGTCATAATACTATCGGACAATGACCGCTAATTTCGCAATAGAATCGGACATTTGACGGGACACAGGTGTTTGCATTCGGTCATTTTCCAAACGAATCGGACCATGACCGATGTCCGAGGCCTCGGGACATCACTGCCCATGAGACCACATACATGATCAGTGAATAAATGACTTCACTTCAAGGTCAAAGGGTCAAGAAATGTTAGTCAAAAATGAAAATTTTCCACAAAATTTCATTTTTTTTTTCTAGGTTATTAATATTGAACTTATGATTCTTTGAGGCATGATAGATATCAATGAAACACACATACTAAACAAATTGGGTCAACTTCACTCCAAGGTTGGAGCTGTCCGAAGTCATTTAGTATAGGTATATTGAAGTGACCTTCACCCTAAACTATGAGAGATAGAAAGTCCAAAATTGTTGTATTTTAAGATGATAGATTGATCTTCATACATGTTCAGTTTTTGCATTGACCTTGAAGGTCAAGGTCATTTTAGGCCTTGCAAAAACATTTTTTTTTTAATTATCATACAGTGGAATAGTTGTTTATTTATTTAACCCACCGTATGCAACAACATTGGATTATTTGATCAAAAATGCATTTGTGAGGGTTAAGGTCATCCCAAGGTGAAGATCACAGATGGTCAAGGTCATCCCAAGTTCACTGAGATTTTTTTAAATAATACAACTTTTGCTGTACTTTACTTGATAGTACATGAGTGTATTAGGAGCCAGAGGTCAAGGTCATCTCAAGATCAAGAGCATAGAAAGATCAAAGTCGATATTACTTTGCATATAATACCACCGTTTCATTTTGTTTTTTTTCTGGGCACTCATTTTCATGTTAAATATTGCGAATTCCATAAGCAGCATTGATATCTATCATACATCAAAGAATCATATGTAGAAAAAGTGAAATTTGTTGACCTCGTGACCTTGACCTTGAAGTGAAGTCATTCACTGATCATTTGTTTGTATTCTATTTTGTTTTTGTAACCGGGGGTTCGAGTAGTTGGGGTAAAGCCTCAGCCGTCCCCTGCGTGGGATGTCTTTATTATAAAGTGACTGGCCGGTGGAGGGCATTCAATTTTCCCACTAGGGTTGTTTCGGCAGATCTTTTATGCGGATTGGGGGTTGTCCGGTCCTGATTTGGCTCGGAAGAGTCCGCTGGACCTAAAGCAACAATCAATCAATCAATCAATCAATTCACTGATCATTTATGAGGTCTCGTGGATATACACTATCTTACCAAGTTTGGTTGTGACAGTTGAAATAGGTTCTGAGATATTATTCCACTTGCAAGATTTGCACGTCCAGACGGCTGACGCCGGACTGATATTTGACTGCATGTACACGTCATTTTATTGTTAACTGGGGTCGGTACTGTCTGTTTTTGCAAGTAGTTTTAGTTAAATGTTACTCTGGTTTATAAAAGAAATTCTTATGTACAGTCATATTACTTCTTATCCCCATGTCACGAAGTTGTACTTTTCACATTGAGATATTTATTATCATTGCTTATTTTTTTAATGTGGATGTCCATTTTTGTGAGAGTATGTGTGTGTATGCATGTGTGTCTCTCTTTAAACATGCCTTGTTATATTTAGATGTGATGTTTGTTACAATTTATTACGATGTTAACCATATTTTATCTCATAAGGACCACCCATCCCTCCCCAAAATATGTCTGTTTACAGTATCCCAACAGACCCTAATCTTATGGCCCGACCCTAAACTTTCTTTTTGGGATCGTCTGGACAAAAATTGGGAAAAAAGCCAAAAAATCGCACTCATGGTGGAAAAGGTTTTAAAGAGCCGACTTACTGACCCTTTTTTTTTATGTTGCCGTAAACAGACATATTATTTTGGACCTAATGTTTCGTATTGATCACATATTTATCCTTCTTAGATGTGATGTTGGTATTATTTCTTACGATGTTTAACTGTTTAATCTCATAATGTTTTACCACATTGTTTAAATATTTACCCTTGTGAGCTTATGTGTAAGGGTATGCGTTTGTTGGGCTTATAGCACGCTTAAAGTTTGGTTTTGCACTATAAAAAATATAGTAGTAGTAGTAGTAGTAGTAGTAGTAGTAGTAGTAGTAGTAGTAGTAGTAGTAGTAGTAGTAGTAGTAGCAGCAGCAGCAGTAGTAGTAGTAGCAGCAGCAGTAATAGTAGTAGTAGTAGCAGTAGTAGTAGTAGCAGCAGTAGCAACAGCAGCAGCAGTAGTAGTAGCAGCAGCAGTAGCAGTAGTAGTAGCAGCAGCAGCAGCAGTAGTGGCAGTAGTAGTAGTAGTAGTAGTAGTAGTAGTAGTAGTAGTAGTAGTAGTAGTAGTAGTAGTATGCCTGTGGGTCAAAAATGTACTGAATGCAATCCAGTGTCTATCAGTGGTATTTCTGAAAACTTCAGCAGCTCAATAGTAACCAAAGCATCAATAGTACTACAACACTTGTTCTTACTTCCAACTATTTCAAAGTTCTTTCAAAAGGAAAACAAAGTACCAGTGGTTGTACAGGGTTGACAGAGGTTGCTTTCCCTTTGTGCTGGAGATCTTTTTTCAGGTCTTGAACTGTCATCCTCTCTTCCCCTTCTGCTGCATACCCGCACACCACACTCCCTGCAAATATAATTTATTATTGTTTATTATTGATCTATTCATCTGTTCAAAAACAAAATGAAACCAACCTAAACAAAATATCACTTTTTAATATTTTATTTATTGCTGCAAAGAACAACTCAAAGAGTATTAAACTAAGAGGTCAAAGCTCACATGACTCACATGCTCCCTAGTATGGAACTTGCAATATATTTCATGAAAATGACTGCTCAGAAAAAGAAAGAGAAACAGGGGCATTAAAATGAAAAGTAATAGACTACCAACTTTGATTTTTCTATGCTCTTGACCTTAAGATGACTTTGACCTCTGGCTCCCAAAACACTCATGTATTATCAAATAAACTACAGCAATGACACACACAAAATGTTACCTTGGGATGACTTTGACCTTCAGTGACCTTGACATGACCTTTCATGCTCATACATGATCAAACAACCCAAAGTTGTTGCATACCATGAGTGGAAGATCCATTCCACAGTACGATGACCTATATTTTGTATGTTTTTGAAAGGTCTAAAATGACCTTGACCTTCAAGATCAATGCACTATATGAAAGATCAATCTATCATCTCGAAATACAAGAACTTTGAGCTTTACATCTTGCATAGTTTAGGGTCAAAGTCACTTCAAAGTACCCATAAGACTGACTTTGGACAGCTTCATTGACCTTGAGGTTGAACAAATGTGCATAGGATGTGCCCCTCATTGATATCTATCATGCATCAAAGAATAATAAGTTCAATATTATTAATATTATTAATAACTTCTAGATAAAGTTAAATTTTTTTAATTGTCATTTTTTATTAACATTTGTTGACCCTGTGACCTTGATCTTGAAGCAAAGCAAATCATCTACTGATCATTTATGAGGTCTCATGGGTATACACCATCTTACCAAGTTTGGTTGTGATAGTTGAAATAGGTTCTGAGATATTAATCTACTTGCAGGTTTTGCACACCCAGACAGCTGATCATGGATGGTAGATGGATGGACACTTTTTTTTTTAATTGTTAAACTAATTTTTGGACTATTTAGGACTCATCTCGCACAGATTTGCACAAATCTGGATAAAATGGTGTTTGTTTGGTTGTTTTTTTTTTGTGGGGAGTGGGGGTTGAGGGAATGGGGGAGAGGGAAAGGGGGTGAGTACATAGACTCACATTTCTATGCATGCGAGTCAAACATCTACTTTCAAGTTCATTAGTTCTTTAACATTTACAAAACATATTAACTATTAATAATTTAAAACAGAATAATTCTTAAACTCTCATACTCATGATACTGGCCTAAAAACAATATTTACCAGTCCAAAATTCTACTAAAGCTGTTCTGTCTTATATACCTGGCATGGCACGAAGAACAGTAACAACTTTAATTAAAATAAAAGCGTAAGAATTAATCACACCAGTTTGGTGCCTAAAACAGTGACCAAACAGCCATTAACTATCCAGCAGTTTCACCAACAACTAATGTGAAACGACTTGCGCAAAAAAGGAACAGAACGTAGTTTAAGATTCAGTGAAACGTGAAAGAATCATTGAAAATATCAAGGGTGGGATACCAGCCGGAGAGGATTTACTTGCATTTGGCAAACCATTTAAGTGCTTTCAGCACACTGCATATAAATAATGTATATTTTCAAGTATCATACATAATTACCAAATATTTAAGTTTTCATTACCTTTCCTTGCTGCCAAATCTCTGTACAAGTCATTGATGACCACTATCGCCTTCTCTACCTCGTTACTCATGTAGCAGGTCTGCAACAATTAAACCATAAGAATATAGATTGATCTGATTCTGATGATTGGTCAAACCCGAAACCATTTACAGCTTTACTGAATCCTTGAGGCCTAACTCCCAGCCCTCGTCAGTCTCAGTCAACCATGGTAAGACCTACCTTCGGCCACAATTGAGCCAGTCAGCGTCTTTCCATTCTTTCTCTTTTTGTTTTAAAACTAGGAAGTCGAAGTCGAAACCTTTAATAGGATAATAGCCATTAGGTCCTTTGGACCTGTCTTACAGCTAGTCCTTAATAAACAATGCAAAACAAACAAAATAATTAACATAAAAGAATTTGAAACAAACATATTCCTTAACTACGGTAACAAATCAATAAGCAAATTAATGCATTTTAATACACATACTCTTACCCTTCTTCCCCTCCCCATCCATCTCCTCCTCTCTCCAAGCACAACCACACACGCACACACACACACACACATGTAAATTCACATCTTCTTAGTAACTTAAATTGTGGCAGGGTAGGGAAGAACAAAGAGGTATATAATCATCTTAAATATTAAGAGCAAAGGGAGCTTAACTATTTATGGAGCCTTGTTTTAAAAGATGGTAATGATTTACTTTTCTTGACCTCTTCTGGTAGAGGATTCCACACGCTTGGACCAGAATAGGACAGAGATGTTTCAAATATGTCTAAGCGTGGTCTTGGAAATGTTAAATTATGTCGTGAAGATGAATAACGAGATGATGACTTGCTAAAAAGTGCTTTCAAATAAACAGGAGCTCTATTGTTAATTATTTAATATATATACATTAAAACGGCTTTATTGTAATTTAGATGTTTGTTAAGGGGGAGCATGCCAGCTATTTTTAGTTTTGAATCAGTTGTGATGGAAGCGTTCCACGAACAAGGGGATAACTAATTTTGCAGCTCTGCAGTGAATAGAATTAATTTTTTTGAACAAGGCTTCACTGCAGCCGTCCCATATTGTTGATGCATAATCAATGTGAGGTTTGATATGAGCATTATACAAAAGTTTTTTTAGTAATTTTAGCATCTGCAGTTAGGAGAGTGCTGAAGAGACTTTGTAACAAAATCTTCCAAGCTAATCTGTAAATGTAATCAATTAGTAATCTGCATTATTTCAACCGTGGGCCTGATCACATTCACACTCACAGAACTGAATTCTGAAGAGAGGGTACGTAGGGAATTTAAATCAACAAGTCCTTGCTTATGACTCATGGCATCAATGCCATAACTGATTGCATCCTGAACTACACACAATCATTTTGTTTTATGATTTATTACCAGAATCAGACAATAATAATAATAATAATATATTATTTTTAAAAGCATACAGGATAATCTTTTTTTCCTGATTTACTTAGACTTAGAGCAAGCTTTAAAACAAATTTAATATTAAAAGATAAAAATACAATAAATTACAGGACTTACTTCTGTTTCATTTCCTTTGACTTTGTTCTCTGTACACAACATTAAATCCAGGCTTTGTGCTGAAAGAAGAAGAAAAAAACATATTACACCATCAACTTCAAGATCACTCTAGCACATTTGATTAAGATTTGATTCCATTGTATGCAGGTCACAACACACTAAAGTATGCATAAAGAGGCAAATACAATGACAAATCAGCAGTATGGCACAAAGTCCCATTCCCTTACTTACTAGCATCAAATACACTACAAGTGCACATAATTATAAAAATACAAACACTTCAAGCTCCTCTTCCAACAAAATAACAATTGCATGGTTTACCTTTAGCAGAAGAATCTGAATAAAAGAGTCCAATGATGAGTTCCTTTCGTACCAGCATGTAGCCAATAAAGATCACCACGAAGAAGGCTAGCACTAGAGCAACCAAACCAAATGACACATGTTCAGGGTACAGTCGACGCTTGCTGTACCGTGAAGCCACACGTGTCTTGGGTGAGTGATTCAAGTGAGCAGACTGACGACCAGACCTGCTGTTAGGACTGACATGGTTGCTCTGTGGACTGTGTATTGCCAAACCAAAAGAGGTGTTGACGGATTTATTTTCTACTTCAAAGGTGCTACCATCAACGTCTGAATCCGATGATTCAAAAGCACCACTTTGATCGCTCACATAGGATGGACTGCCATAAGATCTTGCTGGACTGTTGTGTGTCGACAAATCAGGGTATAGCCGCTCTCTTTGCCTTGAAGTATTTGAATTTTCTGGTTCTGGTTCTGGAGTGTCAGTGCGTCTCTGTCTCTGACTATATTGCGAAGTAGTTGCCGTGGAAGTGTAACTTCGACTCGTTACAGCATCCGGAGATCTCCGTGCACGAACATTGACACTTGGAGGACTCGCTCTAGATCGACGCCTCAACGACCTGTTGACAACATCTGACACTGTGTTGGTAAGCGATCTTGAAGGCTGTAACGAGCGTCTGTTGTCGCTTCTGGCTTCTCCCTGACTCACTTCGTCAGGAGCATTTTGTTCGGCATCGCTGTCGTCTGAACTGAAAGTTCCAAGTTCGTTGTGCTGTCTTGTCGATTGCCTGCCTCTGCCTTTCTGTACTGGTGGTCGATTGCGAGATCGCAGATGATTGAGCTTCTTCATGAGAATCGATCGTTTGTTTGCCTTGATCGGCAACGACAGGTTTTCTCCATAGCTTTGCAACTCAGAAACGAGCTGTTCGTCGGTCAGAGAATCCGCCATCTTTTACACACGGGTCCGGATGCTAAGCGTGCGCATGCGTGTATGAAACAAGTGCGTTACTGCCCCTGCTGGTTTATATCGAAAGCGAAAATGGACCTCTCCACGCATTTCGCGCAAGTAGTTGTTGTTGAAGTAGATTTGTGTCCCCGGACACATGGAGCGTATAGGGGACAGGCACAAGTAATTAGATCAAAGAGAGTGTGTTTTTCAATGGAAGTGACCATGACAAAAAGATGATCAACAGGGAAGTCCGTGATGCTATCAAGAAAGCCAAAAGGGTTTACAAAGAGAAAGTAGAATCCCAGTACAGTGGTGGCAACCTTAGGGGTGCCTGGAAGGGGATTATGTCCATGGTATCTGTCAATCAGAAAACGGATTGTCCTAAGAAGTCTGTAAAACTTGAAGGTGTTGTTGATGCTGATGTGCCCAACGTTTTAAACCATTTTTATTCTCGCTTTGAAAAGCATGACTTTTCTGCCAACATCTCTGATATTAGGACTTCACTTGTACCTGACCATAATATTATTATTTCAGAGGAGACTGTGACCAAAATGTTTAAGTCTATGAATGTTAACAAAGCACCTGGCCCTGATGGGATTTGCGGTAAAACACTGCGTTATTGTGCTGATCAGCTTGGCGCCGTCTTCCAGCCTCTCTTCCAACAGTCTGTCGATTCTGGGAAAATACCATCTCTTTGGAAATTTTCTAATGTTGTCCCATTACCCAAAAGGTCTAACCCTAAACAACCCAACGACTTTAGGCCTGTTGCTCTCACATCTCTTGTGATGAAAACTCTTGAAAAAATTATCAAGGCTCTGGTTTTGAGTGCGACTGAAAAGTTTCTTGACCCGCTGCAGTTTGCTTACCGGGCTGGTAGGGGGGTGGAGGACGCCAAGCTGTTCATCTTAAATACTCTGTACAAGCATCTAGAAAAACCAAAGGCACACGCACGCCTCGTTTTTGCAGATTTTTCTTCTGCATTTAATACCATGCAACCACATATTCTGGCGAAAAGATTGATTGAGGATTTTAGGCTTTCTGACCAACTTGTTTTGTGGATCTTGGATTTTCTGGTTGATAGACAGCAGAGAGTTTGTGTTAATGGTTGTTTTTCTGATATTGCTGTTACATATACAGGGAGTCCTCAGGGATGTGTGTTATCTCCCCTGCTTTTTATTTTGTACACTGACAGCTGTAGAAGTACCCAAGAGTGTAGGTTTTTAGTTAAATTTTCAGATGACTCTGCCTTGTTGTCTCTTTTTCAGGGCCCGGAAAACGATCATGGTCTTGCCCTTTCTGATTTTGTTAACTGGTGCGATAATAATTTTTTGGAAATGAACGTGTCTAAAACAAAAGAAATGCTTTTTGATTTTAGGACAGTGAAGGATGATGTCCGTCCATGTGTTATTCATGGTGAAGATGTGGAAGTTGTTGACACATATAATTATTTGGGTACAGTTTTTGATAGTCAGCTGAAATTTGATGTCAACACCCACAGTCTTGTCAAACGTGGTCAGCAAAGAATGTATCTTCTTAGGAAACTAAAATCCTTCTCTGTAAACACAAAGATCCTCAGTTTGTTTTACCAGTCTTTTATAGAAAGTTTGCTGACTTTTTCTTTTATCTGTTGGTTTCACGGTCTGACTGTGAAGGATAGGAACAGCCTGAATAGCATAGTCAATGTCTGCTCAAAGATTATTGGAGTTAGGCAGAGAGATCTTTCTTCTTTCTGTGATCAGCAGATCTTACGGAAAACCGGGAGCATCCTTCATAGTCATCAGGAACATTGTTTGAAACCCGAGTTCACACTGTTGCCATCCAGACGCCGATATGCTATGCCCATCTGTAAGGGAAATCGGCGTTCTAAATCTTTTATTCCCAGTGCAATCCGACTGCTTAATAGTACTAACCGCTTTTAGTTTTCTGCACTTTGGGGATCTTATTTGTTATATAGTGAGAGTCTCCCTTTAGTGTCTATGTGTACTGGCTGAACTTTTTAATCAACTTGTTGAATTTTGTTGACTTTTGTGATATCACTTGTGATCTTGATTCGCGTGTGTGCGCTTGTGTGATGTTTTTTAAATTTATGTATTTCTTGTTGTTTTTTTTTTTTTTTCAAAAATTGGTTTATGATACATTTTTTGAGTTTCTTTATGCTGCCTCATAAACTTATAATGTAATTGCCCTTTGGGATGAATAAAGTTGTATTGTATTGTATTGTATTGTATTGTATTATATACCAGTCTTTGATTAGATTTCGTTTAGGTTTCGTTTCGTTTCGTGGGTAGATTACCATCCCCGGACACAGATGCGTATAATTTCCTTTCTTGTGGAAGTCTTCTTGGAAGTGCTCCTAAGTAAAGACATACCATAAGCACTAGTCTGATAGGCACGGTGGTCTAATGGTAGTGCTTTGGCTTGCGGATCTGAAGGTCCCGGGTTCGAGCCCTGTCCGGGCCATTGTGTTGTGTCCTTGGGAAAGACATTTTACTCCCGTTTCCTACTCCTTCGGATGAGAGTATAAACCGAGGTCTAGTCTGTGTCGCATGCACTCCATCATAACGGACTTTAAAGATCCTGACGCTCATGTCCTAGACGGGTGAGTGCCGGTAACAAGAACATACCCAGCATTTGGCTGCAGAGTCCTCAATAAGCTGAGGGTGGCAGCCCCCAACGAAAGAAGAAGAAGAAAGAAGAAGAAGAAGACAACAGTCTGGTGCACTAACACTAAATGGGCTACTTTACAAATGTAATGCTGACATAATTCAGATACGATAGGATTAGAGATTATTATAATCTGCTTATGAACACGCTGTACCCCAACCCCGCACCGATCACTGACTTCGATCGTGACCTCGCATATATTAGTGTGCGTGTGTGTGCGTGAGAGAGAGAGAGAAGAAAAAAGAAAGACAGAGAGAGAGAGAGAGAGAGAGAGAGAGAGATGTGGGCTGGACTGATGAAATGCAAATTATGTCTTCATACAAAAATATTAATTATGTCTTCACTTAACACTTTTGTACTGTTAAAAATGGCTCCTTGTATGACTGCTTTAAGAAAATAATAGTTATTGTTCTTGTTAAATTGCATAATTAACAGGGATTTGTAGGCTACATGGGCAATAATATGAAATAAGGCGATATAATAAGTTAGGTTAATTATTAACCAGATTGAGTCAGGCGGTTAATTAATTTGAATTACGATTCCACCACGTGCAGTCTAGTCATGAACCAAAGCATCAGGTTGTATAGGCTACATTGTTACCTTGTATCCATGGAGAAATCGGCACCCGTTCCTCTCCTCTCTCTCCCACACCCACTCCCCCACCACACACACACACACACACACACACACACACACACACACACACACACACGCACGCACGCACACACACACACACACACACAAGGTAGACCCTAATGCCGAAGGTATGGTGCTACGTAGTTATGTAGGCCTAGCTCTATCAGGTTTAATATTACATTTGCTGTAAGTAATCGCGTTTCTCCTATGTCGAAGGGTCCGGCTTTATAATAATTCATGCCTACAGGAGATTTTCCTTTTGGCTAGCTCCGAAAGTCGACTTTTCTGTAATGATTCTTTAGATGGTGTTCCAGTTCGCCTCACCCCTTAATCACCTATAGTGTCATTTCAGTGGACTGTTGAGAGGACCCGAATATATAAATATTGACTTTAAACACTATGTTTCGTAGTATCGTCCCCTATACGCTTATGTGTCCGGGGACGTTAATCTATAAAACTATGTTTCGTCCCGCCTTTTTTAACAGCCTTTGCCAATCACTCTAGTCCGAGTTCTCGCATAATACCGAGCTTGGGTGAGCTTTTATTTACCAAGACTTGTTCTCGCATCAGAACTGCAAAAATTAAATGACGCAGGAATTTAATAATATCTATGACGTCAAAAACATCGGAAATCACGCAAAGTACACAAATCTCCAAAAATGCAAGTTTCTAAACGAAGTGATTTTCTCGTCGTTTGTTGTGATTGCCTGGACATTTTTATTAGAAATATTTTAGTCACATGTGACTTTTCTTGAATATTTGAAGTCCTTTTTCTACTGTGCATGGACTGATGACGCGTTTTGTAACAACTCAAGATCAACATCAACATCAAACTTGTTCGATTCGACAGCTGTCACAGTTCGTAATCTTGATATCGGCGATTTCAGCCTCTAGGCTATGTGTCTATGGTTTTGATCTGCATGCATAGATCATCTTGACAGGCTTCAAGATTATGGTACAAACCCCTCTTCTGGAGAAACTATCTTCTTCACTTTGTTTCGTCGAGCAGCCACAATCAATACTTGAAAGACATTCAGCTATAGCTTAAGCATGGCAGCACAGCTTCACTTCATATTATGTTAGGAAATAAGAGAGATTCCGGTTGGGAATGGCATAATGTTCAACATTAAAATTAGGCTATACGTATCGATAGCGTTAAGAAGGTTTGACTCGTAGCTTCAGAACAACGAGACGGTTGGCTCCCGAAGATTTAACGTTGGGAGTCATATAAAAATGTTGAAAGTCGTTGAGTGACGTTTTCCCAGATGCTGTTTCATCAGCTTCTTAGTTAAATGTTACGAGAAAATCGAGTTATTACATTGAGACGGTGGTTGGATGCGAAGTACTGATGAGGAGCATGTGTCTAGCCGTCATTGTTGTCATTCTGACTCGCCGTCATAGCCAAACTGACGCTCAAGCAGGTATACTGATCGTTTATTGGTTTGGTATCGTCATCTTCATCGTCCTAGTATCGTCATCATAGTCGTTGTTATTATCTTAGTTGTCGTTATCAAACTGGACGTCATCATCATCAGCAGCAGCAGCAGAAGCAGCCGCATCATAATTATCATCAGAAGCCACCCTTATCAGCAGCAGAAACATCAGTCATTATTATTAATATATTAAATTAGCAGCAGCAGCAGCAACAGAATCGGAGTTGTTTGCTCAATTTGTGTAGCTGGAATCGACAAACCGCTTTCTTGTCCATTCTTTAATTAATGTAATCAGTTTGAAAGACACCCTCCACCCCAACCCAACCCATCCCACCCCACCCCATCCCATCCCATCCCCTTTCTCTCTCTCTCTCTCTCTCTCTTTCTCTCTCTCTCTCTCTCTCTCTCTCTCTCTCTCTCTCTCTCTCTCTCTCTCTCTCTCTCTCTCTCTCTCTCTCTCTCTCCATCCCTCCCTCGCTGTTTGTACCTGGGAACCGTGTGACCTAAAAGGAAGTGTGATTTAACACTAATTTCCATTTAAACATTCAAAAGAGCTCTGCCCGTCTTGTCCTTAAAGAAAATATTTACGTGCAAGCTTGTTGAGGCATTTGTATGTGAGAGTGTTGAGCTTGTAATTGATCCTATGTGAGACTGGTAGTCAGTGGAGTTGTTGCAATAGAGGGGTGAGGTGGTCTTTCAAACTCAACAACATACCTCATACAAAACTTAAAACTAGGCCAACTCTCCTTTTCTTTTCAAGCCCCCACCAATGGAACTCCCTACCTTTCCCCATCCGTCAACAACAGTCTTTAGAAGCATTTAAATCTGGCCTCAAGACTTTTCTTTTTCCCTAAATAATCCTTAGACTACAGTACCCCGCTAAACCACTTCCCCCCACAACCTCCTACCCATGTCACCCGCAAGCATAAACCAGAGCAGTTGTAAATGGCCAGGTACATAATCATTATTTGAAATTTTATCATGCTTATTTTTGAGTGCCGTGTCTCTGTTTGTGTTGTTGCCTTGTCATCTTCCTGTAATTTATGCGCAAGTGTGTATCCATGTGCTTGAATTGTTAATGCAAAGGAATGTGTTTGAGTGCGCCTTGAGTCGCCTTGAGGTGAGATATGTGCGCGCTATAAGTTCTCGTATTATTCTTATTATTCTTATTATACTACTACTACTACTACTACTACTACTACTACTACTACTACTACTACTACTACTACTACTATTATTGTTGCTGTTGTTATTGTTTTAGTAGTTGTTGGTATTATTATTATTATTATTATTATTATTATTATTATTATTATTATTATTATGATGATGATGATGATGATGATGATGATGATGATGATGATGGCGATGATGATGATGATGATTATGATGATGATGATGATGATGATGATGATGATGATGATGATGATGATGATGATGATGATGATGATGGAGGTAATACACATTGCTGCGATCGGTAGAAAGTATCGCCAAAACTCCGGTCCTGATTTGGCTCGGAAGAGTCCGCTGGACCTAAAGCAACAATAAATCAATCAATCAATCAATCGCCAAAACTGCTAACCTCGCTTACCTCCCTTAAAGGGACAAGGGACATACTTTGGCCTGCTGCACAGCGTGTGCCTGGAGTATACTTTCTTTCGATCGTAGCTATGTGCAATGGGTGGATGATGATGATGATGAAAAGGTTGCATATTGTTTTATCAAAATTTGTTTTCTTTGTGACTGTACAGAAAACTCGATTCAGCCTCCTCCTGCAAATGAGGCAAATGAAGAGCTAGTCCAAGTCCCCTCTCCACCATGGTGGTCTCGTCAGCGACAACAATACAATAACAAACACAGGCGTCAGAAAGATTTCTCAACGTCAGCGCCGTCATCATCATCATCATCATCATCATCATCATCATCATCATCATCAACATCATCATCATCATCATCACCGTCGTCGTCGTCGTTGTCATCTTCAAAATCTCTTTTGCCTTTGCCATCATCGTCAACGATTTTGACGTCAAACATTTTATCAGGATCTCCCTATTTCAAGTATTTGACTGTACTATCAGGCAAGCGTCGTTGGACATTTTCCAACAAGGCAGGCTCGAACAATATGAAAACTCGGGCTCTTTTTACACCACAACATACTGTAAAAAAGTTCCTCAGGAACAGCGACAAGAGACAAAAGCAAAACAGGAGCCGGGGAGTCCTTGGTTTAGCTAAGCGTCAATTGAATGAAAAGGTGAACTTGAGAACAGAACGTGCAGCCTCCTCAAACAAGCACAACAACAACAAAAACAATAGGTCCAAAGAATCGGACACAACGGTTCAGAGTGATGACTTCTTCAGTACAAGTTATCCGAGTCTTTCGAAGCACAGCAGTTCGCAAACCAGTCGAGGCCAGACGCAGGACAGCCTGAAAAATAATTCAGGTTATTCCGCTCTGACAAACAGTTTTCTGAATTTGGAGTATGCCAACCCAAACAGAAATTACAGACTGAGTGACGATACACATTTGAATCATTCGGAGAATGGGCCCGATGAATCGGAAGTTACCAGCACTGTGGATGGACAAAATAAAGTAATAATTCTTCCACCATCTAATGTTGCTAAAGATGGGAGCCTGTCTACCCAAAACTTGGAATATGAGAGTCTTGTTACCCAAATCTTGACAGACGATAGTCAGGGTACCCTAAACGTTACACAACAGGGTCTTTTGGGCCAGAATGTAAAAGATGGGGGTGTTGACACTCCTTACTTGAAAAATGGGAGTCTTGTCACTCATATCTTGACACAAAATTCAAAAGATGAGGAGGATCTTGCTACTACCACAAACTTAACGTTTAGGGGTTCCGTCATTAAAAATGTGACTTTTTGGAGTTTAGGTACTGAAAACCGTACAAATGGAACTCTTGTTACCGCAAACTTGATACAGGACAATTTTGCTACAGAAAACTCCAGAAATGAGAGTTTTGCTACCACAAAGTCGAAAGATGAAAGCCTTGCAACCCAAAATTGGACACATCCTAAAGTCCTTGCCACCAAAAACTTGAGAGTTCGAAGTCTCCGAACGAATGCCTCAGCAGATAAGAATTTTGGTACTGAAAACTTGACACGTGAGAACATGACTTCCTCCAACGAGACAGATGAGAATCATCTTGAAACTCACATTTCAAAAGATGATAAAAATCCAGCCCAGCCCTTAAAAGTGGGCCAGATACTCAGCGATGGCACAGGCTTGCTGTCGTTGAACAGTGATGTCACGGGATTAAAAGTATTCGCCCTCATCGCGATCACTTTTCCAGTTGGTATGATCACCGGCTATTTCATCATCGCCGTCGCCTTCTACTGCAGGCACGCGCGCCTCCTCTGCCCTACGGAGCGCTGTGAGAAATACACCTCCAAGTTGTGCTGCCTCTCCACCAAGGTACGGGCAGAAATGCAGTAGTGATGACCGGGAAGTTGACGGATGGACGCATAGGAAAGAATGGCCGATTTACTGACTGACTTAATGACTTCATGACATGTGTACAACTGTTATTTTCATTGCGCGTATGGCCCAGGCGGCCACGAAAAATAGTATGTAGCTCGACTGATTGATTGGGGCCCATGATAAAACGGTGATGATGATGATGATGAAGATGATGACGATGATGATGATGATGAGAAGGAGGAGGAGGAGAAATAAATGCTTTGCAGTTGTGCTGTAAAGTAAGTAAATTGTGCTGTAGTCCTGCTGCTTATTTATTTATTTTATTTTTATTTTTGTGCTGCTGATGATGATGATAATAATAATAATAATAATAATAATAATAATAATAATAATAATAATAATAACACTAATGGATGTTATAGGCGCCTTATTCATAAATTAAGACGGCGATCTGTAACCGACATACATTTTCACATGATGATGTTGGAAGTCGCTCCTGTTGCTGCTACTGCTGCTGCTGCTGATGATGATGATGTTTGAGGTGTAGAGGAATGCCTTTGTCAAATTGTCTTAAAGGTGTGTGTGCGTTAGTAGTGAGGGAGCTAAAAGAGGAGTGTGGGTGGGGGAGGTGTGTGTGTAGGGAGATCAGTTTAGCTCAATGTACTGGCATGTCAGGCCTGGAGGGTTTAAAAAAAACAACAACAGACACTACGCTCCTACTCCCTGGGATGAGAGTATAAACCGAGGTCTAGTATGTGCACGCACGCATTCCATCGCATGGACTTGAAAGATCCTGACGCTCATGTCCTAGAGGGGTGAGTGTCGGCTACACAAATACACCCAGCACGCCCTATGTCCCTTCTCCCCATCCACGGTCACCCAGGATTGTGCTCAGTGGGTTCAGACGATGCGCACAAAAGCTGCAAGTGGGCGCCTCGGGCGGCTTGAGTTAGATCCTGTTCAGGTCAGCGCCTTGAGCAGCTCTTTTAGCTGGAAAAGCGCTTTATATAAGTAATGAAATTAATGAGTTAAGATGTTAAAGAGTATAGTTATAAGTATAATTATTTGTAAAAATGAATTTATATTACTGTGTTATTGTTATTATTATTTTTTTTAAATACATGTGTTTATTGTTTGTTTCACCATTCTTTCATTTGCTTTGACGTGTTGTGTGAATTCTCCATTGTAGGTAATAAAGATTTGTTGCGTTTATGGAGACAAAATGTTTGTGTAAAACACAAGTGATAAAAGTGGCTCGGATAAATAGATGGACTAGAGTTTATTGATCCTATCCTATCCTATCCTGTCCCGTAACTCAGAGGTCGTAGGGGCACCATAGATGATCATTTAACCAGCATACTCCATCTTTCTCTGTCCTCAGCAGCCCTGATGGCTTCGATCACTGTCAAACCAGTCCATTCTCGAATGTTGTCCTCTCAACTCTTTTTCGGTCTCCCTCTTCTTCTACCTCCTTGCACTGTGCCTTGCAGAATGGTCTTTGCAAGGCCTGATGATCTGGTGACGTGGCCATACCATCGGAGTTTCCATTTCTTCACCACTGTGTTTGCAGGTCATCGTGTTGTCCAATTGCTTGAGTGATGGTCTGTCGGACTTCGTCGTTGGTGATGTGTTGGGTATAGGAAATGCCCAGAAGTCTTCTGTAGCACCTCATCTCCAAGCTTTGTATTCTTCGTTGTAGATCTGCTTTGAGGGTCCATGCTTCGCAAGCATATAGGAAGATAGAGATGACAAGGGAGCGCAGCAGTCTTACTTTGCAATATAGACTGATGATCTTGTCTTTCCAAATGGGCTTCAACCTTGTCAGGGCAGCAGTTGTTTGTGCGATCCTGGAGAGGACTTCCTGTCGGGAACCATTTTCTGATACAATGGCTCCTAAATATTTGAAGCTATGCCCTGTGTTGAGGGATTGGCCTTGGACTTTGATGTCCATGTTGATGTCATTGGTGTTGTTGGTCATCATTTTGGTCTTCTCTGCACTTATTTCCATTCCATAAGCTGTGGAGGTGGTGTCAAGCCTCTGTACTAGCTGTTCAAGTTCTTGTTCCTCTCCAGCCAATCCATCAATGTCATCCGTAAAACGAGGATTGGAGATTGCTCTACCCCCTATGCTGACTGTGCCTTCGTGATCTGCCAGGGCATCTGACATGATGCGCTCTAGGAAGATGTTGAAGAGTGTTGGAGAGAGTAGGCATCCTTGACGCACACCAATTGTTGTTCTGAACCAGTTACAGATGGCGTTGTTTTGGAGGACTGCACTGGTAGCCTTGTCATACAGGCTTTTGATGACTTCAATAATTTTAGGGCTGATGTTGTACACTTTCATTGTTGCCCATAGAGCTGAATGCCAGACTCGTTCAAACGCCTTCTTTAAGTCTATGAACACATGATATAGAAGTCGTTTGTGCTGTAGGTATTTCTCACAGATTATTCTGAGGTTGAGAATCTGTTCAGTGGTACTTCGCCCTGCCCTGAATCCTGCTTGTTCTTCAGCTATGATTTGTTCAGCTTGGGGTTTCAACCTGTTGAGTATTATTTTCAGGAGGACCTTGCTGGGATGGCTGATGAGGCTGATGGTGCGGTAATTTTCACACTCCTGAAGGTTACCTTTTTTGGGAAGGGTGATGACAAGCGACTGGGTCCATGGTGTAGGCCATTCCCCATTCTGCTAGATCTTGTTACAGATAATGGTGAGGGCATGAATCATCGCTTCTCCTCCTGCTTGAAGCAGTTCCGCGGGTATGTTGTCCACTCCCGCTGACTTCCCTTTCTTCAGCGATTGCACTGCTGCCTCAACTTCTTCCCGGAGAATTTGGATGATTTCTTCTTCTTCTCTGTTATCGGGACATGCTAGAACTGATGGGTCTCCATTTGGTGTATGGTTGTAAAGGTCAGAGCAGTACTTTGTCCATCTGTCCAAGACTTCTTGTTCTTCTGTAAGGCATATGCCAGACTTGCTTTGGATCGTGGAGACTTTGGACTGTTTAACCCTTGTCAGCCGCTTCACAGTCTGGTAGGTCTTCTTGCTGTTGTTCTTGTTCAGACTGTTCTCTATTTCCTGGCATTGATCTTCTATCCAGTTCTCCTTTGCTGTGCGCATGCCTTTTCGGATGTCATTGTTGATTTTTCGGTAGACATCAGCTCCCTGTGAGGTGTTCTTTTTTTTTTTAATCTCTCTTCGTTTATCACACAGATCCAAAAGTTCGGGTGTGATCCACGTCTTTTTCTTTGGTCGATGCTTGCCAAGGATCTCAGTGGCAGCATCTGTCACAGCTGAGTTGAAGGTGGTGGTCATGGTGTTGACATCTACTTTACCAGCCCCCAAAATGAGCAGTTGTGCAAATTTCCCTCCAATTGTGGCCTGAAATAGTCCTGCCACCTCCGGGTCTTGCAGTTTGTCCAGGTCGAACTTCAGTCTAGTGCACTTTGCTGTATTTACTCTCTTCAAGTGGAGCCGGAAAGACATCATAACGAAATCGTGGTCACTTCCGATGTCTGCTCCTGGAAAAGTGCGTGTCCTGCCAATGTTGATGCTTGATGTGAAGCGTTTCTAGACCATGATGTAGTCTATCTGGTTGTGATGCTCCCCGCCGGGACTGTGCCATGTCCATCGTCTGGAGTTTTTGTGGAGACCAAGCGTGTTTGCAAGTACCAGATTGTTGTATCTGGCAAACTCCAGACCCCTGTCATTTGTATCGTTGTTGCAGTGGGGTCCACATGTGTCTCCCTAGTTGTCGTGCGCATCTTGGCCAACCTTGGCATTCCAGTCGCCTTGCACTATGACTATGTCCTTTTTCGGCACTTGGTCAAGGACAGCCTGTAGATTTTCATAAAAATCCTCCATTTCGCTGTCGTCATAGTCTGATGTTGGGGCATAGGCCTGGATGACGGTGGGTTCGGGCACTAAATAGAATAGACCCAACGTTTCCCGGAGTGTCGTAAGAGGCGACTAACAGGGGTGATGTTAGCACGGCATCACTGGGCGAAAGACACAGACGTCACCGGCCAGGGCGGAGGAACCTCACATTACTACAGGTTCAACGACCAAGTGCTCAGGGCCAAGGCCAGCCACACTGTATTCGTGGATTTCGGCTGTGGCCAACAGCCTGGAGAGGATTGGGCCCTGCCAGGTCTTTTTTGCCCAAGACAACATGATGAAACTATCCACTAATTCCATACCGGATCGGTCGTCGCCCGGCTCAACAAGGACCGCGCCTTCCGTTGGCCGCCAGGACGGAGGTGATAAGTATGCTACTTATGGACAATTTAGCAAGATCCGCACGAGAAACAACATCGTCACAGGACCCTAACTGCGGAAGGAAAATTAGAAGAACTGGCCCACGAGATGGACCACTATCGATGGAACGTTTTAGGTATTAGCGAGCTGCGCTGGAAAGGCCTAGGTGAAACAACGACCAACAAAGGCCACAAACTCTATTTCAGCGGTAGAGATGACAGGTACTAACACGGCGTTGGATTCTTGGTCCACAAGAACATTCTAGCCACTGTCATGGGTTACCTACCGCCAAGTCTCCAGTAGACTCATTACCATCCGTCTGAGAACAGCCCCATTCAACATCACCATCATCCAGTTTATTGATAGCATCTTGAATAAAATGCTTTTTAGTTGCTGTCCTCCATTCTACCAGTGAGTTTTCAAACTCGAGCACGCTGTGTTATTCCCGCAGCACGTGACCGCCACGCCTTTGTGCATAGAGCCCATTCATTACCAAACATAGTTCTACAATCTAGGGTTACAGTCTTGGAAGTTTTTTGGACAGGGTTATGTTTAGAAAGTGACTGCTAGCGAGTTAATAAGGGAGACAAAAAGTGTGTGTAAATCACGAGCGAGAAAGATGGCTCGGCTAAAGAGATGGACTGGAGTTTATTGATAAGAAAGATTTGTTGACTTGACGTGTTGCTGCGGTGCAGTGCTGCTGCTGAACATGATGAAGAGGTTGCGGCCGATGATGATGATGATGATGATGATGATCAAGACGACGACGATCATGCTGATGACGACGACGACGATGTTGATGATCATCATCATGATCATGATGACGACGACGACCACTCGACTTTGACGAAGACGAGGACAGTTGCGATTTTGCACGTTTACTTCCAGGTGCCACAGAAAACGAAACCGGTTGTAGTATCTCCGCTGCCTCGCCTGTCGCTGGTTCAAGTCTCGAAGCGCCATGACACCGAGATGCTGGACAGTATCTTTGAGGACCACAAGCGGACGTTTGGCGAGGACAGCTACAGCATGCTGGAGCAGCAGTTCGTCGACGACCGCGCCTACTTCCTGAAGCACGATAAAGATCCCGCTTACATGGACGAGGTGCGTACAGTTATATATTACAATACTTACAACAATACAACATGCATGTATGACAAAACCTTTTATGACCAAAGCAGAGGAATCTTTGATTGGTCGTTTTCCCATGTGTAATCTATTTTTTACCTCGTTGCACAGTCCTGTGAACCTATCCTATCCTATCCTATCCTGTCCCGTAACCCGAAGGTCGTAGGGGCACCACAGATGATCGTTTAACCAGCATACTCCATCTTTCTCTGTCCTCAGCAGCCCTGATGGCTTCATTCAGTGTCAAACCAGTCCATTCTCGAATGTTGTCCTCCCACCTCTTTTTCGGTCTCCCTTTTCTTCTACCTCCTTGCACTGTGCCTTGCAGAATAGTCTTTGCAAGGCCTGATGATCTGGTGACGTGGCCATACCACCGAAGTTTCCGTTTCTTCACCACTGTCAGCAGGTCATCATGTTGTCCAATAGCTTGTGTGATGGTCTGTCGGACTTCGTCGTTGGTGATGTGTTGGGTATAGGAAATGCCCAGAAGTCTTCTGTAGCACCTCATCTCCATGCTTTGTATTCTTCGTTGGAGATCTGCTGTGAGGGTCCATGCTTCGCAAGCATATAGGAAGATGGAGATGACCAGAGAGCGCAGCAGTCTTACTTTGGAATGTAGACTGATGGTTCTGTCTTTCCAAATGGGCTTCAACCTTGTCAGGGCAGCAGTTGTTTGTGCGATCCTGGAGAGGACTTCCTGTCGGGACCCATTGTCTGATACAATGGCTCCTAAATATTTAAAGCTATGCACTGTGTCGAGGGATTGGCCTTGGACTTTGATGTCCGTATTGATGCCATTGGTGTTGTTGGTCATCATTTTGGTCTTCTCTGCACTTATTTCCATTCCATAGGCTTTGGAGGTGGTGTCAAGCCTCTGTACCAGCTGTTCAAGTTCTTGTTCCTCTCCAGCCAATCCATCAATGTCATCTGCAAAACGAAGATTGGAGATTGCTCTACCCCCTATGCTGACTGTGCCTTCATGGTCTGCAAGAGCATCCGACATGATGCGCTCTAGGAAGATGTTGAAGAGTGTTGGAGAGAGTAGGCATCCTTGACGCACACCGATTGTTGTTCTGAACCAATTCCCGATGGCTCTGTTGTGGAGGACTGCACTGGTAGCCTTGTCATACAGGCTTTTGATGACTTCAATAATTTTTGGGCTGATGTTGTACACTTTCAT
This sequence comes from Oncomelania hupensis, assembly GCA_036898135.1. Classification (NCBI taxonomy): domain Eukaryota; kingdom Metazoa; phylum Mollusca; class Gastropoda; order Littorinimorpha; family Pomatiopsidae; genus Oncomelania; species Oncomelania hupensis. Next base: position 73,001,591 of record CM072514.1, on the reverse strand, counting down.
TGTTGCCCATAGAGCTGCATGCCAGACTCGGTCAAACGCCTTCTTGAAGTCTATGAACACATGATATAGATGTTGTTGGTGCTGTAGGTATTTCTCACAGATTATTCTGAGGTTGAAAATCTGCTCAGTGGTACTTCGCCCTGCCCTGAATCCTGCTTGTTCTTCAGCTATGATTTGTTCAGCTTGGGGTTTCAACCTGTTGAGTATTATTTTCAGGAGGACCTTGCTGGGATGGCTGATGAGGCTGATGGTGCGGTAATTTTCACACTCCTGAAGGTTACCTTTTTTGGGAAGAGTGATGACAAGCGACTGGGTCCATGGTATAGGCCACTCCCCACTCTGCCAGATCTTGTTACAGATAATGGTGAGGGCATCAATCATCGCTTCTCCTCCTGCTTGTAGCAGTTCCGCGGGTATGTTGTCCACTCCTGCTGACTTCCCTTTCTTTAGCGCTTGCACTGCTGCCTCAACTTCTTCCCGGAGAATTGGGAGGATTTCTTCTTCTTCTCTGTTCTCTGGACATGCTAGAACTGATGGGTCTCCATTTGGTGTATGGTTGTAAAGGTCAGAGCAGTACTCTGTCCATCTATCCAAGACTTCTTGTTCTTCTGTAAGGCATATGCCAGACTTGCTTTGGATAGTGGAGACTTTGGGCTGTTTGACACTTGTCAGTCGCTTCACAGTCTGGTAGGCCTTCTTGCTGTTGTTCTTGTTCAGACTGTTCTCTATTTCCTGGCATTGATCTTCTATCCAGTTCTCCTTTGCTGTGAGCATGCCTTTTCGGATGTCATTGTTGATTTTTCGGTAGACATCAGCTCCCTGTGAGGTGTTCTTTTTCTTTTTCATCTCTCTTCGTTTATCACACAGATCCAAAAGTTCAGGTGTGATCCACAGCTTCTTCTTTGGTCGGTGCTTGCCAAGGATCTCAGTGGCGGCATCTGTCACAGCTGAGTTGAAGGTGGTGGTCATGGTGTTGACATCTACTTCACCAGCCCCCAAAATGAGCAGTGGTGCAAATTTCCCTCCAATTGTGGCCTGAAATAGTTCTGCCACCTCCGGGTCTTGCAGTTTGTCCAGGTCGAACTTCAGTCTAGTGCACTTTGCTGTATTTACTCTCTTCAAGTGGAGCCGGAAAGACATCATCACGAGATCGTGGTCACTTCCGATGTCTGCTCCTGGAAAAGTACGTGTCCTGCCAATGTTGATGCTTGATCTGAAGCGTTTCTTGACCATGATGTAGTCTATTTGGTTGTGATGCTCCCCGCCAGGACTGTGCCATGTCCATCGTCTGGAGTTTTTGTGGAGACCAAGCGTGTTTGCCAGTACCAGATTGTTGTATCTGGCAAACTCCAAGAGTCTCAGACCCCTGTCATTTGTCTCGTTGTTGCAGTGGGGTCCACATGTGTCTCCCCAGTTGCGGTGCGCATCTTGGCCAACCTTGGCATTCCAGTCGCCTTGCACTATGACTATGTCCTTCTTCGGCACTTGGTCAAGGACCGCCTGTAGATTTTCATAAAAATCCTCCACTTCGCTGTCGTCATAGTCTGATGTTGGGGCGTAGGCCTGGATGATGGTGATGTTGAAAGGGGCTGCTCTCAGACGGATGGTAATGAGTCTACTGGAGACTGGGCGGCAACCCATGACAGTCGCTAGAATGTTCTTGTGGACCAAGAATCCAACGCCGTGTTCGTGCCTGTCATCCCTACCGCTGAAATAGAGCTTGTGGCCTTTGTCGGTCGTTGTTTCACCTAGGCCTTTCCATCGCAGTTCGCTGATACCTAGAACGTTCCATCGATAGTGGTCCAACTCGTGGGCCAGTTCTTCTAATTTTCCTTCCGCAGTTAGGGTCCTGACGTTCCAGGTTCCTATGATGATGTTGTTTCTCGTGCGGATCTTGCTAAATTGTCCATCAGTAGCATACTTAACACCTCCGTCCTGGTGGCCAACGGAAGGCGCGGTCCTTGTGCCGGGTGACGGCCCGGGCGACGACCGATCCGGTATGGAATTAGTGGATTGTGTCATCATGTAGTGTGTCTTGGGCAAAAAAGACCTGGCGGTGCCCAATCCTCTCCAGGCTGTTGGCCACAGCCGAAATCCACGAATACAGTGTGGCTCGCCTTGGCCCTGAGCACATGGTCGTTGAACCTGTAGTAACGTGAGGTTCCTCCGCCCTGGCCGGTGACTTCTGTGTAGAAGACTTTCGCCCAGTGTGTCCTGTGAACAGCAATCATTAATATGCACCTGCATTATAGCGCGAATTACAGGTGCCCGTATAGGCCTATATCTCTGAATAGCGTCCCTCTCTCTCTCCTAGTAATATAGGGCAGGTAGACAGAACTCCAATCTGCTCACAACGACGACAGCTACGATGATGGTGACTGATGACGACCTTTTTGTTCTTGTATCAATTTGTATTCATCAGATTAACATAAGTTGTACTGATGTGACATAAATAATTAACGTAAGCTACCAGAATGACGATGATGATAATAACGACAAACTATTGCAAAAGAATACGACGATGATGATGATGTTGACGACAACAGCAACAACGACGACGACGACATTGATGATGATGATGATGATGATGATGATGATGATGATGATGATGATGATGATGATGATGATGATGATGGTGATACTGTCGACAACGATAATGATTACCTCTTTTCACATTTTCTGACTCTTTTAATAGGTGGACGACCCTACGAAACCATTTAAGGACCAGCCTAACTTTACCAAGAAGGAGTACTTGTCCAAACGTCTGAAGTGGTGGCTAACCAATGACCGCCTTCGTGCAATGAGGGGTCAGTTCTCGGAGACGCTCGGACAGCCGGACATGTCTCCTCCCCCTTCGGTCTTGGGGGACCGGTCTCGTGAAGCCGCACGCAACAAGCATCGTGGGAGTGACGTCATCAGCAGCGTCAGCCAGCCCCACGATAGCCCAAGGGTAGGCTCAGAAGACGAGGCGAGCTCGTCCGTGATCGACTCGGAAGTGACAGACGAAGGGGAGACGGAAGATTGGGGCGAGGAGGAGGACCGTGAGGTCCCTTTCCACAAGATGCATTCGCACCAGATCGTGAGATAGCCTGTGTAGGGTAGGGTGGGGCGAGGTCGCTTTCCACAAGATGCATTCGCACCAGAACGTGAGATAGCCTGTGTAGGGTAGGGTGGGGCGAGGTCGCTTTCCACAAGATGCATTCGCACCAGATCGTGAGATAGCCTGTGTAGGGTAGGGTGGGGCGAGGTCGCTTTCCACAAGATGCATTCGCACCAGATCGTGAGATAGCCTGTGTAGGGTAGGGTGGGGCGGAGGATAGGCCAGCCTTCTTCAACGGAACATTCATTCAGTCTTGACATGACATGAATCTCCCGCGTCTTCACCTAGTTGTATCCAAAATGGTTTAACAAAAATAAAAAATAATCGGTTCTAGTCCATGATAGAAAAATCTCCTTTGTGCTCTGCCCATTATACCCGAATTTGGGATGTGCTACTTTATAGTGTCTGAAGAGAGTGGAACTTTGTCAAAAGAAGTTTTCCCTTCTGTTTAGCTAATTGACTTTGAGCAGCTCTATCAGGTAGTGAAGACATAATATATAAGAACAATTTATTTCAATTCAGTTTAATTCAGTGCAAACTCCATTGTGGGCCCGATAAATACCTAGACAGTGATTCATGACGATAGTGCACAGTGTGCGGCAAAATATTGTCTTCTGCAGTGTGATGTCAATCTCGATTTTAACCGGCGTCTGGAGTAGCTCTTTGAGCTGCTAAGTCGATTTTTGTTACAGTTATGCGAATTTCAAGGTAAACTATTTGTTCGTGCTGAGGAGGGGAGAGGGGGTAGGGGTAAGGGGGGTGAGGGTGGGGGGGTTAACAAATCCTTCAAAGTGGGCCACATCTGCGAAGGATTATAGCCTGAGATAGGTGCCCATCTCCTATATACGTTTTCTTCTTCTTCTTCTTCTTGCCGTAAGTTACCGCCTTTATCTTTGTAAAGATTCTATAGACTTCATGGAGTTCAGTGCTTTTAGTATAGGTCATACATATATAAAGGTCATACATATATAAATAAATTGTTGCCCGACTTGGGGCAGGGGAAGGGGAGGGAGTAACTGATCAAAAGGGGGGGGGGGGGGCAGTGCGGAGTGTAGATGCGTGGGCAGGGATAGGAGAAGAATTAGAATGGCATGGTGTTTTAAATCTGGGATTTAACCATTCCAGGGCTGAAGTGAGATCGAACTTAAATTGTTTTAAAGCAGGCTTTTTGATTATGTACAGGTATTCGGCTGAAAAAAAATCAAAACAGCCGATTGTTGTCTTTTAAGTGATGAGTTTCTTGTCCTGAATGTATTTTAAATCATCTCGAGCTTTGTTTTTAGAGAGAAAAAAATGCTATGTGTGGTTATATTTTATTTTTATTTTTTTATTTTTTTGGGGTGGGGATAGTGGTGGTGAGGATGGGGATGGGTAGAAGAAGGTGTGTGTGTGTTTGTGTGACTGTGTGTGTGCGCGTGTTTGTTGAGTGTTTATGTTCAGTGTGTGTGTGTGGGTGTGTGCTGGTTGTGGGTGTGGGTTGATTTGTTGTTTAATTTTGAGTTGCTTTGTTGTTTTGAAATGCGCTTGAGGGTGTAGGATATCAGATTGCCCCTTCCCTCCCGCCGCCTTCCCCCTCTTGTCCCTCCTCCCCCTCTCTTGATCTTTTCGGAATTGTTTATGCATGTTGTTTACACAGAATTTATGCAAAATGTTTGAGGAATGTTGTTGTTGCGTATTTGTACATTGGTTTGGGGTAATGGAACTCTGTAACATGCGTCATTAACATAATATTAACGTAGGAAGAAATAAGAATGTTGAGAAAGAGGAAGAAAGTGTGATTGTTTTATTGGGTCGTAGTGACAGGGATGATACTCGACAGTACTGTAGAATTGTGTGTCCCATTCATTGGTTTTGTGTGTATGATATTGGGCGCTGTAGTATAGTTATTGTCAGCTGTGGTTAGTAATGACTGCTGCAGTTACTGTGTCAACTGTTATTATGTGTGAATAAACGAAAGCTCGTGTGGTTATTAACGATAGCTGTTGTAGTTACTGACAGCTGTGATTATTGGTCAGTAAATGAACGGTGTGAATCAACCCTTTCCAGTCACCTTCTTCTTCTTCTTCTTCTTCTAAAATATGAATGTAGCAAGGCTAAATTAATTTTAAAGACTTGATTTTTGAGTCAACAAATTAACTCTTTCAATAATTGCTTACAAATATTTCCTCTCACCACCCACCCACCTTACACGCGCACATACACACACACGCACGTGCACACACGCAAACACACACCCACACACACCCTTTTGAATCGTTTACAAAGGAAGGAAATAATAAAACTACACGTTATGAAGTGCGCAGGAAGAGCGTTTCATAGCCGCTATTATATCAACCTTTCCACGCTGTTAGCACAAGAGACCAATACAAAATAACACATAAAACGTCTTGCATTTTAGGTCGTAGGCAACATACGTCCAAATTTAAAGGGAAGGAACTATTGGCATAGAAATGTGCGCAGGTTATACGATTTTGATTGTGGAAGTTGTTCGACAAGTTTTCACGTACTGATAAAAGGTCTAGATGGAAGAGGAACGGTGGGGTCGAGGATGGGAAAGAGGATCTTGGAAGGGTTGGGAGGTGTCTAAGGGTCTGGGTGAGAATTATGCAATTGTAGGCTATCAATACAGTGCAAAGTATGAAGCTACGGTCTCATTCTCCTTTCATTTTTTAAGTTCACCTTTAAAACGTCTTTTCAATATTGATAGAGAGAGTAGGATAAATAAAATAAAAAAGAAGTGTAAGAAGGAGAGAGAGAGAAAGAGAGGAAGGGAGAGAATTAAGTGGAAAGAGAGAGAGAGAGAGAGAGAGAGAGAGAGAGAGAGAGAGAGAGAGAGAGAGAGAGAGAGAGAGAGAGAGAGAGAGAGAAGATAGATAACAATTGTATTTTTCAAGGGTCAAAGAGTAAGCGATGGACGCTTTTTTTTAAAACTACTTGCCCTTGGGGGCTTGTAACAATAACTATTAAATACAACAACTTAATGTTATAACTTGGAACAATAACAAAAAAACAAAGTCATTATTAGATAAAATCATTTTCCAAAAATTGAAATCAAAGTATTGTTAATATCAATTAACAACTGAACATGAACATTATTTTAATTGTTTTTTTTCATGTGTTTTAAGAGACGTGTTTTAAATGATGTAAATTTAGGAAAGTTATTCCACACAGAGAGAGAGAGAGAGAGAGAGAGAGAGAGAGAGAGAGAGAGAGAGAGAGAGAGAGAGAGAGAGAGAGAGAGAGAGAGAGAGAGAGAGAGAGAGACCAAACCTTTTAAACCTTTCAGACACACAGTATTATGGTGCGTTTTCTGTTACTCTTCGTTTACACGTACATTACAAATACACATTTGAATGAATTATTATTATTATTTTATTATTACAGGCCTTTTTATAAAGCGCTTACCTATTAATCTAGCTCTAAGCGCTTGACACGTTACTTTTTAAACCTTTAAAGAACTATAACTGCGACTAAAATCAACCAGATAATGACATAAAAAAGTAAGTTAAGACACATATATAATTAATTTGACTAACACAGTAGTACACACATGTGCGCACATACACTCACACAGCACGCATACAACACAAGTCTAATTATAATACGTAAATTATCAAAGCCCAATTAACAAGTTAAACAAGAATAATGAAACGATTGGCTGTACATGATCGCTTTCCGCTCATTGAAAGTGAAGAATTGAACCTAGAGAACCAAAAATGAAAAAAAAAAAAATGAAAGCACCAACGTACAATGAACACAATTTATAAATGTCACATAGACAGAATACAACAATTCATACATTCTTTATGGAGACTTATTTTTCTAAAAGCATAAAACCACACGCTCTTTCTGTCGCCCTACAACCCTTCTCCCCCCCCCTCCCTTCTCCCAGCCACCACCCATAAATCCACCGCTTACCCTTAAAAACTCGTCCAGCCATTCCTTGCACTCAAAGGTACAGGCTTTTTATAATTATTCAGCAAAAATACCCCTTTACAAGAATGCATTTGCACTAAGGCTCCTGTATTGAAAGCTGTTAGTAATGAGACTTGTTTGTTTAATGGACATTAACACTTAAGACTGAGTGACCAAGGTCCACAAGTAGGTGCCACCTAATTAATAACACACAGGTAAAACTATAGGTGTTTGATAGTTTGATCTGACCTAAGACAATCTCGCTCCCAGGTAGCCTCTTTTTTTTTTTTTTTTTTTTTTTGGGGGGGGGGGGGGGGGGGTCGGTAGATGAACAGAGAGACACATACGACAGGTGGATTAAAGAGAAAGACAAAGCAGACAGACAGACAGACAGACATGCAAAATTGCGAATGCGAACGTAAGAATGCGTTGAACATTCCTTCCCCCAAACTCCCAATTCCACGACCCCGCCTCGTCACGCACACGCACACACACACACACACATACACACACACACCACACATACACACACACACACACACACACACACACACACATGGATGCCCGCGCAGGCGTACGCACACAAGCATGTAATGGACCGTTGTTGCGAAGCTGGAGTATTGACCACAGGTTAATCAACGGATGGTACTGTGCACTAAATAATGAAACATGCTTAGAATGCAGCACTAAAGCTTTTCAAACAACTATTAGACTTTGGTATCTGTTGCAGCAACAACAGTAGTAACAGCAGCAACAACAACGGTAGTAGCAGCAATAATAGTAGCAGCAGCAACAGTAGTAGTAGTAGTAGGAGTAGGAGCAGTGGTAGTAGTAGCAGCAGAAACAACGAAAGTTAAAGTAGCAGTAGGAGGAGTAGAAGCAGCAGCAACAATAGCTTTAGTGGTAAAAACAACAGTAGTAGTAGAAGCAGCAACTGTAGTAGTAGTGGCAGCAGAAACAACAGTAATAGTAGCAGTAGTAACTGCAGCAGCAGTAGTACAAACAACATCAAAAGTGGTAGAAGAAGTAGTAGTAGTATTTTGAGCTGAAAAGCGGTATTGCTGAATGATTGAAAAGGTAGTAGTAGTAGTAGTAGCAGTAGTAATAGTAGTAGTGGTAGGAGTAGTAGTAGTAGTAGTAGTGGTACTCGTAGTAGTAGAGGTAGTAGTAGTAGTAGTAGTAGTAGTAGTAGTAGTAGTAGTAGATGCAGTAGTAGTGGTAGTAGTAGCAGCAGCGGAAGCAGCAAAAGTAGTAGTAGTAGCAGCAGCAGAAGCAACAAAAGTAGTAGTCCGATCGATTGTTGTCCTGAACCAGTTCCCGATGGCGATGTTGTGGAGGACTGCACTGATAGCCTTGTCATACAGGCTTTTGATGACTTCAATAATGTTAGAGCTGATGTTGTACACTCTCGTGGTTGCCAACAGAGCTGCATGCTAGACTCGGTCAAAAGTTTTCTTGAAGTCTACAAACGCATGATGTAGATGTTGGTGCTGTAGGTATTTCCTGCCGATTATTCTGAGGTTAAACATCTGCTCAGTGGTACTTCTCCCTGCCCTGAATCCTGCTTGTTCTTCAGCTATGATTTGTTCAGTTTGGGATTTCAACCTGTTGAGTATTATTTTCAGGAGGACTTTGCTGGGATGGCTGATGAGGTTACCCTTTTTGGGAAGAGTGATGACAAGCGACTGGGTCCATGGCTTAAGCCATTCCCCACTCTGCTAGATCTTGTTACAGATAACGGTGAGGGCATTAATCATTGCTTCTCCTCCTGCCTGAAGCAGTTGTGCGGGTATGTTGTTCACTCCCGCTGACTTCCCCTTCATCAGCGATTGCACTGCAGCAATTGCACTGCAGCCCCAATTTCTTCCCGGAGAATTGGGAGGATTTCTTCTTCTTCTCTGTTCTCGGGGTATGCTACAACTGATGGATTTCTGTTTGGTGTACGGTTGTAAAGGCCAGAGCAATACTCTGTCCATTTATCCAAGACTTCTTATTCTTCTGTAAGGCACATGCCAGACTTTTGTGAATTGTAGAGACCTTGAATCGTAGAGTCCTTGGGATGATCTTGTCAACCGCTTCACAGTCTAGTATGCCTTCATGCTGTTGTTCTTGTTCAGATTGTTATCTATTTTCTTTCATTGATCTTCTATCTAGTTCTCATTTGCTGTGCGCATGCCTTTTCGTATATCACTGTTGATTTTTTGGGAGGCACCAGCTCTCTGTGAGGTGTTCTTTTCCTCTTTCATCTCTCTTCATTTGTCACACAGGTTCAAAAGTTCAGGTGTGATCCACGGTTTCTACTTTGGGCGGTACTTGCCAAGGATCTCAGTGGTGGCATATGTTACAGCTGAGTGGAAGGTGGTGGTCATAGTGTTGACATCTACTTCACCAACTCCCAAAATGAGCAGTTGTGCAAATTTCCCTCCAATCGTCGCTTGGAATATTTCTACCACTGTCTTACAGCTTGTTCAGGTCGAACTTCAGTCTGGTGCACTTTGCTTTGTTTACGCTCTTCAAGTGGAGTCGGAAATACATCATCACGAGATCGTGGTCACTTCCGAAATTTGCTCCTTGAAAAGTGCTTGTCCTGCCAATGTTGACGCTTGATCTGAAGCGTTTCTTGACCATGATGTAGTCAATCTGGTTGTAATGCTCACCGCTGGGACTGTGCCATTTCCATCGTCTGGATTTTTTGTGGGGACCAAGCGTGTTTGCCAGTACCAGATTGTTGTTTTTGGCAAACTCCAAGAGTCTCAAACTTCTGTCATTTGTGTCGTTGTTGCAGTGGGATCCACAACCTTGGCATTCCAGTCGCCTTGCATGATGACTATGTCCTTCCTCGGCACTTGGTCAAGGACAGCTTGCAGATATTCACAGACATCCTTGGTGGGAGAACAACATTCGAGAATGGACTGGTTTGACACTGAGCTAAACCATCAGGGTTGCTGAGGACAGGGAAAGATGGAGTACGCTGGTTAAACGATCATCTGTGATGCCCTTACGACCTCCGAGTTACGGGTTAGGATAGGATAGGATAGCGTATGGGACTTTGCAAAGGGCCAAGTTATCAAGAATAGTGTTTATGTTTTATTTATTTTGTTTTTGTGACAATGACTTTACTTGGGAAATTATATTGTCGTCACATTTTCAACAGATGATGTAGACGGCATTCGTCCCTCACCCTCTGCTAAGCTTCATTGTATTGTAAAAGTTAACAATTGTGCATACTAAATACACTGTCCAGTTCTTTTTTTTTTTTTTTTTTTTTGCTGCGGTTCTATTTTTAGAATTAGCTTTGATTAATAGGCAAATGAAAAAAAAATGAAAGCATCAATGTAAAAGGATTCAATTTGATTACTTTTGCTGAAAACGGGTTTGCCCTACACATTAGCACAATACACAGCGAAAACATTGGCTTTCAGTGCTCAATCCAACCGCTAAAGTTTTAATTTTTAATTTCGGTTCTGACAGAGAGTGATTTCCCCTGATTAACGGTTGCATCAAATGTCAAGGCCGTGTGACCTTTGACCTTTGAGTGAACAGCGAAGCTGGAGTGTGTGTCTTTAGTATCTGGAGAAGAGTAGGGTTTATTTTATAAACCTAAACCAAAATTCATTACGAGCAATTTTTTTACGGGTTCTGTCTCTTGCCGGCTTTGGTAGCTGCTATTTTTAGCTCCATAATGTTGGCTGACTATTAAAAGGCACAAAAACTACGGAATGTATTCATTTAAACAATATAACTATACTTTGGAAAGATTTTTTGTTTTACTCCAGTGGGGGCAACATTCACTGTAAATGTTAAAGGAATCTGTAGAAAGGAGGCGTGGTCAAAATGGGTCCCTTTAAATCAAATAACCGTTCTTTTGAAAGAGGTTACTTTTAGACTCAATCTTTTTTTTTCTAGTGATTCTAAAAAAAAAAAAAAGATTTGTGACGCAAAAATGTGTATTGTTGAATAGATGCTTTGGTAGATCACCTCAGTGTCCGGAGGCTATTTTTTTAATTTTCACCTCACCTTTAATCATTATCAAGCCGATTGAATTGAAATCAGATGGTATATTACCGTAACGGAACGTGTGACTGCATGCGCTATCGGAATGTCCGTTAAAAAAAATACTATCAATAAAAACCTTGAATTGACCACAATTATAATTATATATGTATAAGACTTCGCAGTCAACGAGTCTTCATTTCTCGAACCAAGGGGTTTTGATATTTAACGTTAATAGGCTATAGCAGAAGAAGAAGAAGGGGTTTTGATAGCTAACTACGTTATTATAGCAGAAGAAGAATAACGGGTTTTGATATTTAACATTAATATAGGAGAAGAAGAAGAGGAAGAAGAAGAAGAAGAAGAAGAAGAAGAAGAAGAAGAAGAAGAAGAAGAAGAAGAAGAAGAAGAAGGAGGAGGAGGAAGAGGAGGAGGACGAGGACGAGGATGAACACTAGAAGGAGGAGGAGGATGAAGAGGGGGAGGAGGAACTACCCTTAACATTTGTATGAAGGGCGTTAACTAGATCTACAGAATGATGCATCTTTTAAAAAGATACGCCCTTCAATATAAGATGGTTGCGACATTTTGCCACACAACTACAAGTTTGTGGGAACAAAAAAAAAATCGCAGTAGTCTATGAAACTGATTAAATATAAAGTGCATGAGGCCTAAGAAGATTACAGAAGTGAAAGGCATGGAGAGGGAGGTTCCATTCCGTCTTATGTGGGCTATCGACAGAAATATTCTATTCAAAGCTATCGGCTTGTTCTACCGGTGCACAGGTGTGGCGTGTTTGGAGAAAAGAAGAAACTTGATGATTTTTAACGAAAAATCTCTGACTGCTTTTAGAGATACGAACGATCTGGATGTCTATCTTTTTTAAAGTTAAATAAATGCCTATGATGAAACTACATCCTTAAAATTGTATAACTAGTTCAGGGCGAAACTATTATTTTCGGAGGGAAATTATTTTTGAGCATGCGCACTCAATATAGTTTTTACTATTCTGAAAACACCCTGTCGTCTGCTTCGACCCGGCCGTGTATGTCCCAAACACATTCACTGGAGGTTGTTTCACACACATTTGAGTAGGAGTCGGTCCAGGGTTCAGTTATTGGTTCAGCTATCTTCCAGTTTTGTCACGTGTGTCCAAGGATTTGATTTCAGTGGACTGTGTGGATTCTTGCAGGAATCTGATCAGTGCCGTGGATTTTGCTGTTGGTTGTGTAGAACAATTTTCTTCCAAAAGGTAAGAGGGCGCAATTGTTGTAATTATGTATATAATTCACAATACGTGTATTGCAATTGTTTAAAATCGAGTATTCCACCACGTCATCATTTTATCTACTTTGGTTTTTTTGTTTTTTGTTTTTAATTAGCTTGTTTGCTTGTTTGTGGTATGCCTATGTTGTTTTTATATGTTTTATTTGTTGTCTTTCCATGTATTTTTCTATCTGTGTTAAGCAGCGCTGCTCCTCCTGAAATGTAGTACTAGTACATGCCCCACCCTAACCATTCAGTTTGTCTGTCAATACATTTATCTTCTCTTTGCTTTATCTTTATCTTCATTGAGTGATGTGTCCTCTTTATCATTTTATTCCATTGCAAAGTCACCACGCCGGTTTCTCCACTTCATGCTTCCACACCCACCGTTTTTCTTTTCGATCCCTCCCTCATAGAGCCCCAATAATTTAATTCCCTATCTTTTTGGTTTTGTCCAAATCCCCTCTTAAATCCACCCTCATCCTCTGCCGTCTTCACCTATATCTCTCTATCTCTTATAGTTATAAACACACACACATACCCACACCCACACACACACTCTCTCTCTCCTACACACACTCTCTCTCTCCTACACACACTCTCTCTTTGTCTCTCTCTCTCTCTCTCTCTCTCTCTCCCATCGCTCTCTCTCTCTCCCATCGCTCTCTCTCTCTCTCTCTCTCTCTCTCTCTCTCTCTCTCTCTCTCTCTCTCTCCCTCTCTCTCTCTCTGCTTACTGTGTGTCACATTTTAATTATGCATCAACTATTTAGTGTAATGCAAGTGACGCGCAAAGTAAATAACTAAACAGCCTTCATAAAAGAGCAATCAAGATACCCTATAAGTCTTATAATATTACAACTAATGAGAAATACAAGGAACTCCGAATGCTACCACTTCAAAAATTTATATATAACATAGCTATTCTTACGTTCAAAATCACACACGGAGAAACACCTTCATATCTTCATATATTTTTTACTAAGCCAGTTGATGGGCATATCCTTCATAATTGTAACACACCATCATTGAATTATACAAAAAATAGCCTATCATTTAATGGAGCTGCTGTATGGAACTCTCTCCCACTGGAGTGTAAACATTGAAACACAATTATTTTCTTTCAAATATAACCTATGTAGCCATCTGCAAAATTAATTATAAAAGTAATGTTTTTTGGTACTATAACACAGTTTTTAATGTAATTATTTTAATTTTTTCTTTCTTTATTATTATTATTATTATTATTATTATTATTATTATTATTATTATTATTATTATTATTATTATTATTATTATTGTTAGTATTATTCTTGTTATAATAATAATAATAATAATAATAATAATAATAATAATAATAATAATAATAACAATAATAATAAATAATAATAATAATGGTTATGGTGATAGGGTAGTGATGGTAATAATAATAATAATAATAATAATAATAATAATAATAATAATTATTATTATTATTATTATTATTATTATTATTATTATTATTATTATTATTATTATTATTATTATTATTATTATTGATGTTGTTATTATTATTATTATTATTATTATTTTAAATTTTTTTTTAAAATTAATATAATTTAGGGAAGGTGGTGGCTGCTTAAAACTGTTTAAAGATAACGATGAAGATGTTGGTGTGCTTATGTGTGCACATGTGTGATTGCATGTATGTGTGTGTGTGAGTTATATGATTTCAAAGGTAATGTTAAAAGTTATTTACTATGTTAATTTGTTAAGGGACAGATTGTAAGATTAAACGGTATCATTAGTCTAAAATCTGTAGCCGTAATAAATAAGTTTTAAAGTTTCAAAAAAGTTTTAAAGTCTCTCCCTCTGTCCCTCTTTGCTCTCTGTATTTCTCATCCTTGCTTTCGCCTCTCTCCGGACGAAAAGATAACGTTTGTCAGTTACCGGTAGCCGGGTACATTTTTGGGTTGTTACAAAACGTCCCTTGCTGGTTCGGGCATTTTCACTTAGGATACCTGTCCCTTTTCGATACAGGTATTTCTGGCTAGCCGGATCAGTCTTGGTCAGAGTGCATTTAAGGCAGTGCTACATACTTAAACATGTGTTGCAATATTTATTTAAGGCAATCAATGTCTAGTATTAATTAAGAGAAAGGTGACCCGGCCTGTGTAAACTTCCCATGCAAGCAAACTGTCGAACAAAGGCATTGACTGATCAAGTTTAAGTTTTTTTTAACTTTAATTAATTACCTTGTATTTTGAGTAATGAAGAAGGAAGAGAAGAAAAAGAAGAAGAAGAGGAAGAAGAAGAAGAAGAAGAAGAAGAAGAAGAAGTAGTAGTAGTAGTAGTAGTAGTAGTAGTAGTAGTAGTAGTAGTAGTAGTAGTAGTAGTAGTAGTAGTAGTAGTAGCGTTGTGGCCAAGTGGGCTAAGGCGGGACTAACTTGCCTTGTCCACAGGCCAGAAACCAATGGCGCCTGACAGGTGTGGGTTCGACCCAGCATCTGGGCGTTATGTTTCTCCGAATATTATTTACTTTCGGCTCGGGCAACGTCTCGGGGGTTTTCTCCGGGTACTCCGGTTTGCTCCCCCAGCAAAATTTCAAAATCACAACTAATGTTAGTAGGTTGGGTTTGGGCGCGCCACAGGCTGCGACTACGCTTTTCCCAGGGGAGGAGGCCCAGAATTTCCCTATAAAAAAGGTAAATTTTAAAATATTAAAATAGAAAAAAAAGTAGTAGTAGCAGGAAGAGGAGCAGCAGCCGCAGCAGCAGTAGTAGTGGTAGTAGCAGGAGAATTTAATTTTAATTCTGCAGCTCGATTGGTCACAAAAAGTCGTAAATCAGTCCATATCACCCCCATTCTTGAGCAACTCCATTGGCTTCCTGTCCACAAACGCATTAAACACAAACTGCTTTCAGTTGCCTATCGCGCAGTTGAATACCTGTTCGAACTTCTGAATATGTACGAACCATATCGCAGCCTCCGCTCAGCTTCCAAGTCTTTATTCGTTGTTCCTGGGCACAAGCAGTGTAGGACTAAGAGCTATGGCCAGAGGTCTTTCAGATACACTGCACCGGTCTGGTGGAATGCTCTTCCAAAAAGCATAAAGAGAGCAGACTCTGTCGATGCATTTCGCAGATACTTCAAAACACATTTCTTCTCTTCTTGCTAATCTGGAGGTATAATTATCTGATCTCATCCCAATTTCATAAGTCACTGCGTGAAAGTATTGCATAAATGTTAATTGACTGGTCTGCCTGCTAGAATATGTTGAGCGATAGTGAAGAAGTTAAAATGTTAAATTATGATCTATGCACCCTTCCCGCCACTGTGTGTGTGTGTGTGTGTGTGTGTGTGTGTGTGGGTGGGTGTGATATACAATCATTGTTAAAGATGTATATTTGTGTGTGTGTGTGTGTGTGTTTGTGTGTGTATTTATCCACCTCCCTCCCACCAGCGCTGCGATCATGTCCGTCGGCGTGGAGATATTTACGCGCTTTATAAATTATTCATTCATTCATTCATTCAATTCCTTTTTTACGCGACTTATAATCTGAACATAATATTGTGTTGCTGTCATCGCACACAAGAAATTATGAAGATATCCAACGAGAATGGTATCTCCAATTTTCTGTAGCAAGAAGAAGGTGAGCTCTATTGAAAAGTAACGTAGCGTGCTCACGGTACTGTATCATATTAAGTTTTGTTACTGCGCAAAGATGTGTCATGTAAGTAGATATGTGTTAATTGTCCTAAAGTTAAGGCTGGGTCAAATCATCTTGCTTTTTAAAGGTTTGTCTTGATTTATTATATTTTTAAATGAGGGATCTCAAATTACATTGGGGGTTTTTGGGCGACAATGTTCACCGACGAGGACACACATAGCTTACAAATTGCATGTATGTATACGCATACAACCACACACTTACGCACACTGAGCGCGCGCTCGCACATACGCACGCACACGCACGTACACAAGTGCGTTCGCACGCACGTCCGTACAACATACATGCACATACAACACACACATACATACTTATTTTAAACCCTTAAAAGGTTGATTTCGTTGTTTTGCACAAGGTACTCGGAGTAAGCAACCAGCCGTAATTTTGGTCCCCTTATGTTCAATTTTATTTTGGTTTGAATCTTAGGCCACGTTTTACTTCTTGTTTGAAGTCAAGTATGTAATAGCGATCTTTTCAGATCGCCGCGCTTTGGATTCGACTGATATTATCCTGTATATTTAAGTCTTATGCTGCATGATAATGGTCTTCTATATCGACGATTCACGAACCTTGATATTTAGTCATGTGTATATCTAATTCTTTGCAGTTCTTAATGGTTTATTCACTTGTAGTCGGCAATAAGGTACTCAGAGAAAGCAGCCAAGCGTGCAGAATGGAACTTGCCAAGCTTCATTTAACGCAAGTACAGATTTAACAATTCGCTATTTTTTTTTGCACTGGTACTGTACCGTGAACAAGTTTCTGTTATGGTTATATTCACTTTCTCCACCCATTAATATACCCTCGCAAAAATACAACCCATCTCCATTCGCACAAACACACACACACACATACTCACACCCACATACAACACACACACACGCACACACAAACAATAAAAACAACAACAACAACAGCAGCAGCAGCAAAAAGCAACACGCCACGACCATCACCATCACAACATCTATCCACAACAACAACGTTAAGGGCAGCTAAACGTGAACAGTATATATTGTATCACTTACACACAGCATTGTAAGCATATACCCCCGTTGGGGTGCCGGGGATTTCAGTATAAATAGTATCCCCACTTTCTGGAAATTTAGTGCTTTAAATTCCCACTGTCGCTGTCTTTCTCATTTGCTCTTTCTCATTCCTGCTGTGTTCTATCAATCTGCTATACTATTTTCTTCTTCGCTAGGCCAGTCACCTACCTTTTTTCTTGAAAACTCTTCCGGGACAAGACTCCTTATTTGTGTGTGAGGTCTGTTGGATCAGCTTGGGAATATTGGACGCTTTCTGCTAGGTGGTCACTATGGCTTCCTATGATGTTATTATTTAGCAATGTAGGCATTTTATATGTATGTGTTTGTTGATATTTTATAATGATGTTTGTATTCTATTTTGTTTTTGTAAACGGTGGTTCGATAAATTAGAGTACAGCCTCAGCGTCCCCTGCGTGGGATGTCTTTATTGTAAAGTGACTGGCTGGTGGAGAGCTTTCAGTTTTACCACTGCGCTTGTTTCAGCAGATCTTTTATGCGGATCGGAGATTGTCCGGTCCTGATTTGGCTCGGAAGAGTCCGCTGGACCTAAAGCACTAATCATGTAATGTAATGTAATTGTAAGCGTATTAAGCAAGGTGGTAATCGGGCTACAATAATCGATGATCGGTAACGAATAACCTACCCTTTAAGTTAAGGTACACGGGACCCAAGATACCTGTAAACTGCACAAGTCTGCTAGACCTATACAGTTCCACTCTGCGTGTAGGTTGCATATAATTGATATTCTAAATTCGAGTAAGACAGTGCTGCAGAATGAATACACGCCTATTTTATATTGATTATTTGATACTCTCGTAAAAGTACGTTCAGTTGTATGAAGTTAAATGAGATATGGCGTGCAACGGACCGACTTACAGACAGACCGACATTTGGCTTATTCTGATTCCCTATTTGAAAGTATTTCTAGGTGTAAATATGGAGAAAAGAGTACGTTTCCTTCGAAAACGGACGAATTGTGTTTCTTTGCACTCAGTGTGTAATGAGCTGTATGAATAACTGGAAGAGGGAAGTGGGCAGGGGTAACGCGTTGTGAGGTGGGTGATAGTGAGTGTGAAGGGGTGTGTGTGTGTGAATAATTATTGCCAGATTATATTGTGCTCTGTGGCACTTTGTGGCACTTCTGTTACCTTTTATCACTTATCCATGCCAGCGAGTGATCACAGATCATCAGTTTCAGTTTGGTACAGAAGAAGCTTTTAATTAAGGAGGCGAACCATGCATTACCTTAAACAGACCTGTGTCCGAATTCTGAGCGTAGGATTGTGACATGTTGTGTTAAAAAATTTCATTAAAGCGCAAATAACGCAAGGTTTAAAGAACAGAATAGAAGGTGGGTGGATGTATGTGCGGGTGCGTGCGTGTGTGCGTGAGAGCACGGGCGCATCTGCCTGTGTTTATTGTACAAGCTTGCCACAAAGAAAACAACTAGAATGGTCTTTTGGAGTCTCCGAAACACAAAGTTTACTATTACTCTTATTGTGAAAATTAATTTTTATGCAGTCTATCTAACATTCCACAAATATAATTCTATTTCCATCCCAATCTTCAAATAGCGACTTTGCCTTTTTACACTACATGTTTAAGTGATGAATATGTGTTTGTTGTGGATGCAGTAGTGTCTATAACATGTCAGCGCGTGTGTGGGACAGGAGAGGCTGAAGCCAATAGAAGTGCAGACCACACCAGGCAGTTTCAGCCGGAAGAGATTAACACACACACATATGCATACACACACACGCGCACACCCCTACACATACACACACGCACACACATACACACACACGCACACACAATTTTAAACATAGAAATGCCATCTGTAGCTCTGCCGGTGTCACATCCTTCAAGTTCCGGGTCTCCTAGTTTATCCGAGCGCATTTGCGCATGCGCTAGGTCATGTCGGGCCGGCTTTTTCACGAAGTTCTTAGGCGTCATAACCCTAATCCTAACCCAAACCCTAACCCTAAACTCTTAACTCTAACCCAAACCCTAACCCTAATCCTTACGAAGACTATGATAGCACTGTGCGCATGCGTCGAATTTTGTAACGCGTCGACCAATCAGAATGCTCCCATTTGCTCCCAGCCCAGCTAAGATACTAGGAACTGTGAGGATGTCACACCGGTTATTCATTTTCATCCCAAGATGACATAACCGGAATTTAGCGGTATACTATGAACATAACATGACCAGAGCAGCTCCAGTTGTAGGTGAGGAGGCCATGCAGGCAAGCTGTCGACCGTTTAAATATATATTTTGTTATCGATTAAAGCATTTAGCTCCATTCCTGTTGATACCGTCAGGACTTAATAGGTCCTTCAGGCACACATGGCTGGACGTGTCGAAGTAGTGTAGTGTTAATGGCAGTGTTCTTTAAAGAATTTTGCTCGCTCAGCATAAAAACACCATTTTCTTTAAATTATTTTAAAAGATATTTATGTTTAAGTAGGCAAGTCAGCATACAAATATGTTGTGCTTTAAAGCAGTTAATAAATTTTAGTTCAGGCAGATTGCCTTCTTAAGGTATTTTAATAAGCAAGAGGTCCGGGATTGATTGAAGTAAACAGAAATTGACAGAGCACTTCAGCATACTTGCAAGCGCTCTCTCTCTCTCTCTCACTCTCTCTCTCTCGCTTACACACACACACACACACACACACACACACCTAAACTAAACACACACGCACACTAACACACACATACACTAAACACACACGCACACTAACACACACACACACACACACACACACACACACACCAACAAACTGAAAATACACATTTCGAGATTTTATTCCCCATAAATCGTATGAACATAATTATACACACAGAATTTGCTATCGAAGGTAAAAATCCAACTATAGGCCTACATACACCCTCACAGCAGATCTACAACGAAGAATACAAAGCATGGGGATGAGGTGCTACAGAAGACTTCTTGGCATTTCCTACATCACCAACGACGAAGTCCGATAGACCATCACACAAGCCATTTGACAACACGATGACCTGCTCACAGTGGTGAAGAAACGGAAACTCCGATGGTAAGGCCAGGTCACCAGAGCATCAGGCCTTGCAAAGACCATCCTGCAAGGCACAGTGCAAGGAGGCAGAAGAAGAGGGAGACAGAAAAAGGGGTGGGATGACAAAATTCGAGAATGGACTGGCTTGACACTGAGCGAAGCGATGAGGGTTGCTTAGGACAGAGAAAGATGGAGTACGCTGGTTAAACGATCATCTGTGGTGCCTCAATGACCTTTGAGTTACAGGATATGTTAGGATAAGATAGGACAAACACGCTTTGAAACACCCCTGAGCGCACGCACTCACTCATTCACTCACTCACCCACACACTCATTTTCTCGCTGTCTCTCTCTCTCTCTCTCTCTCTCTCTCTCTCTCTCTCTCTCTCTCTCTCACTTGCACACACTCACACACACACATTCACAAACACACCAACATACACATACACACAATCTGTCTCACACACACTCACACGTATACCTACACACGCACGCTAGAAACAGGAATTCTGTACCGTTTTGTGGCTGAAGTTCCTCAACTTCAAACTCACCCACCCTCTCATCCCACCCACCCTAACCCCCAGAAACGTCCTTTCTACTGCTCTAACCGTCCTTGGTCCCTTATCAGCCTTGGGTGGGTTGAAGCACAAACTGAAGCAGTGTATAGTGAAGAAATATGAACAATAACCTCTGCAGTGTATTAACTTTAGTTTCGTCGTTCACGAATATAGGCCTACTGTTGAACCGCAGGGGCATTTAAACGTTGGGCGTCTTGATAGCAGATCCTCCATAGCAAAGCGGTAGATAGCGTACCTATATATTAAAGATTAAAAGTATGCGATCATATGACGGCTTATTAGCGCCAAAACCGAGATCATTAAAATTAACACGTGTTCTGTGTAATTTACAAAGTTACCGGTAATCCACAGTATAAATAATTATCCGTATTTTCCACGCCTTCCTAGCGCCAAAACCTGATTATTACAAATATCATGAAATAATTACAAATATCATCGGAAAAATACAATTATCAAAGGGTAATTACAGTTGTTTTTTTTTTAAATTACAAATATCTTCGCGTTATCATGTTCAATTTTTTATTTTGTCTCTAGCAATCCGTCTGGGAATAGGCCAAAATCGAAAATTGTGATTTTCACGTTGTAATTACAATGTTTACGTATTATTTGTAAATATGTCGTTGTTATTTGTAAATATCACAAGATATTTGTAATTTTCAGGTTTTGGTGCTAGTAGGCCGTCATGAATTACACAGAACACGTGTTAATTACTATTATTACTGATACCTTTAAATGCACGTTTTGGCGCTTGTAAGCCGCCTTAGTCAGAATTAAGCGTGATCACGTAAAAATTGTAATTATGAAGTGAAAATTGTAATTATTATGTGATAATTACAATTTTCGGTTGTGGCACATTTCCAGGCGGATTGCTAGAGCCAAAACTGAACATTAAACATGAACACGCGATGCTATTTATTGTTTTTTTCAACGATAATTGTAATTATCCCTATAACTGACGTCACGTGATAATCCACTGGCACCTACTTGTTTATTTCTACTATTTGTTGTTTGCGTGTGTATGTGTGCACGCTTGATCGGTATTTTATTAGCTGGTAAACGTGTGTTTGCAGCTATGTTTTATTAATGTTACTGCCATATCGCAACATATTTCATGTGCATGTTTTATGTCAATTTGGCCAATAAACTTCGTTGAATCGTTGATAATTGGATTTATTTCATTATATTTGTAAGTATTAGGATTTTGGCTCTGATCAGACCGTGTCTTTGGAAAAACGAATTCTAAGCTCGAACGGTTTATTCCCAAACCGCGTAAGAAAGAACCCATAATATCTTCATTTAGATCGGAAAATACCGTCCTGTAATGGTAAGACACTGATTTAAGACCGTTTTATTATATGCAGAACTTTTACCTATCCTATCCTATCCCGTTAACTCGGAAGTTGTTGGGCCACCACGGATAATCGTTTAACCAGCGTACGCCATCTTTCTCTGTCCTAAGCAACCCTCATGGCTTCGCTCAGTGTCAAGCCAGTCCATTCTCGAATGTTGTCCTTCCACCTCTTTTTATGTCTCAATTTTTCTTCTGCCTCCTTGCACCGTGCCTTGCAGGATGGTCTTTGCGATGCCTGATACACTGGTGACGTTTCTATACCCTTGGAGTTTCCGTTTCTTCACCACTGTGAGCATGTTATAGTGTTATCCAATGGCTTGTCACCTATTACAGATGCGTATTGTTTCGATCACAGGTGCGTATTGTTTCAATCTAAGGGCCTAGGGACATTGATGGATTGGCTGGAGAGGAACAAGAACTGGAACAGCTGGTACAGAGGCTTGACACCACCTCCAGAGCCTATGGAATGGAAATAAGTGCAGAGAAGACCAAAATGATGACCTACAACACCAATGGCATCAACACGGACATCAAAGTCCAAGGCCAATCCCTCAACACAGTGCATAGCTTCAAATATTTAGGAGCCATTGTATCAGACAATGGGTCCCGACAAGAAGTCCTCTCCAGGATCGCACAAACAACTGCTGCCCTGGCGAGGTCGAAGCCAATTTGGAAAGACAGGACCATCGGTCTACATTCCAAGGTAACGCTGCTGCGCTCCCTTGTCATCTCCATCTTCCTATACGCTTGCCAAACATGGACCCGCACAGCAGATCTCCAAAGAAGAATACAATGCATGGAGATGAGGTGTTACAGAAGACTTCTGTGCATTTTCTATACCCAGCACATCACCAACGACGAAGTCCGACAGACCATCACACAAGCCATTGGACAACACGATGACCTGCTCATAGTGGTGAAAAAACAGAAACTCCGATGGTATGGCCACGTCACCAGATCATCAGGTCTTGCAAAGACCATCCTTCAAGGCACAGTGCAAGGAGGTAGAAGAAGAGGGAGACCGAAAAAGAGGTGAGAGGGCAACATTCGAGAATGGACTGGTTTGACACTGAGCGAAACAATCAGGGTTGCTGAGGACAGGGAAAGATGGAGTACGCTGGTTAAACGATCATCTGTGGTGCCCCTACGACCTCCGAGTTATGGGATAGGATAGGATAGGATAGAAAGGGCCTAGGGAAGATTATGTATTTGTTCTTAGGCGGTTTGAGAATAAACCGATTGAGTGCGAATGCGTTTCTCCTGTTTCCACACTTCCTGTCTATGATATATAGGTACGCTCTCTATCGATTTGCCATCGAGAATCCACTGTTAGCGTGTATAATGCCTATATATGATACATAGAGCTGTACAGTACGCTATTTGCAGCTTTGTTCTCGAAGATCCACTTTCAGCGTGTAATGCCCAATGTGGATGAATTGAAAAGACCGTATTAGCTTGCTGTTTGTATTCTATGTGGAAACTAGCATGCTCGTAATATTTATCATGCGTAGATCACGACATCACGATGTCTTTTATTTAATAAAGTTGTTCTGTTCAAGATTTAACGCATAATCTGCTTTGAACTAGATCTAGTCGGGACTTGTCTAAATGTGTACCAGTCCTGTTGAGGTGTAATAGGATGATGATGAAGATGATGATGATGATGATGATGATGATGATGATGATGATGATGATGATGATGATGATGATGATGATGATGATGATGATGATACAGAACCGTGTCAACAGAATGTCCCTATTCAGTTATGTTATGTCCACATACGTCATTTAAAACTGTGCATTCAAACAGAAGGTGATGTACTGATAGACTTGTAATAAATACACATTGAAGTATTTAGTGTTCCATGCGTAAATTCTTCATTTATATATTAATTTAGAAAGTGGTCTTGAACAATTTTTTATAAATAATTTTTAATACTGTTTTATCAAATGTTACAGAAGTTGTGAAAGTTATTGCTAAATCTCCTGTTAGTAGACTTAAAAAAATAGTTTGAAATTTTGTTTTTAACTAGTCAAAGCGTTTATACAATTTTTTTTTCATTGTTTAATATCACCTAAATGAACGAACAGACATTAAATTAAAGATTGATTGATTGGTAAATGGTGGTGGTGGTGGTGGTGGTGGTGGTGATGATGATGATGATGATGATGAGGAGGAGGAGGAGGAGGAGGAGGAGGATGTTGATGATGGTGACGAATGTGTACCTGTCCTGTTGATATGTATTATTTGTATGTTATGACGACGATGATGATGATGAAGAAGACGGTGATGATAAGGACGATGATGATGAGGAGGAGGAGGAGGAGGATGTTGATGATGGTGACGAATGTGTACCTGTCCTGTTGATATGTATTATTTGTATGTAATGACGACGATGATGATGATGAAGACGGTGATGATGAGGATGATGATAATGACGACGACGATGACTTACAGTACACAGCTGAAGTGATCGGCATCATTGGTGATGATAAAGAGGAGGAGTCCTGGAGGAGGAGGAAAAGTGGAGGAGGAAGATCATCGTGTGGATGATGCTGGTGGTGGTGGTCATCAATCATCATCATCATTATCATCATCATCCTTTCTTTCTTTCCTTCTTTCTTTCTCTTCTTCTTTTCTTCCTCTTCTTCTTCTTCTTCTTTTTCTACTTCACCACTATGAAATGTCGGAGTGACTAAGAACGTAGTTTTGTGATGTCACTATACTGTTAGTATCGAGTGTGACCGATCCCGTCATTAAAAACAAGCACTTCGTATTCATGGCCACAGGAGGCGGCATTGATTTTTGTGACCTTTTGGTGTGTGCGTTGTGGTGTGCGGAGTGGTGTGGTGTGGTGTGTGTGCGCACGCGCGCATTTGTGTGTGTATGAGGCGAGAGATAGAGAGAGAGAGAGAGAGAGAGAGAGGTGTGAGTGTGTTTTCATCTGTTTATGTATCGCATCCCCCTCCCTCCCACACTCCCAATCCTAGTGTTCCCCACACGCCCACCCACCCACACCGGCAGAAACTGGTTAATCGGGTCGAAATCCACAGGTTGGAATGAAATGTTGATGGTCTACAAACTACCGACAGTTTGGCCTAGAGTGATTTGATGCACATCTGCATTTTATCATTGTCGTTGTCCTCGTCGTTGTTATTGATTTTTCGATGGTGGTAATGGAGAGGTTTGCGGGGGTGGCGGCGGCGATGTTGTAGTAGTTGTTGTTGTTGTCTGTGTTGAATACTGTAGCTTTTTTTTTTAAAGAACAATAAAGAATTCCAAAGTCACAAGGGAAAGCACTGTTTCAGTAAATGGTGTTGTGTATGTGTGTGTGTGTTTCTTTTTTTGTTTGTCTTGTTAGGGATTTTCGTAAAGGTATGCTTCAGGTATCTGTATGTTTATTGATTTCTTGTGTGGTTTATTTGGCCTTTCTCTTACTCGCCATAAATTTTTTTTTTCAAGTTGATTTTCCCAGAGGTCTACTTTTTAAAGAATATTATCAAGAACTAGTGGTTTTGTACCCTGGCAAGCCAGGGTACACAGGTTCCCATACCCCCCCATATCTCCCCGTCCCCCCCCATGATTGCTCACCATACCCCCTTAATACCTCCCCGAACCCACTTGATACCTCCCCATACCCCCTTGATACCTTCGGTACCCCCCTTGTAACCTACCTGTACCCTCCTTGATACTTCCCCGTTGATCGTTTCGCAGGTATGGATGAAAGGAATAGACCTTTCTTCTTTCTTAGGTAGATTTGTGTCCCCGGACACATTGAGCGTATACCATCACCATACCTCCTTATATATACCCGTAGTCCCGTTATGCCTACCCATGCCCCTTTAAACATACCCGTAGCCCCCTTTTACCTACACGTACCACCCCATCCCGATCCTTGGTAATAACAATAATAATAATATTAAATATAGAATAATACAAATAGAAATAATAAAAAACACCAAGGTTTTAAAAAAAAAATTTGATATAAGATATAATAATAATAATAATAATAATAATAATAATAATAATAATAATAATAATAATAATAATAATAATAATAAATAATTTAAAATTAAAAAGCCTAAATTAAAAAGAAAAATATCCATATTGTAGAGTTAAAAAGTTTATTAATAATAATAATAATAATAATAATAATAATAATAATAATAATAATAATAATAATAATAATAATAATAAATAAGTTAAAAGTAAAAAGCCTAAATTAAAAAGAATAATATCCATATTGTAGAGTAAAAAAAAAAAAAAAAAAAAAAAACATAAAAAAAAATATGGCCCGCGGGAGATTCGAACTTGGGTCTCCTGCACGGTAGGCGAATGTCTTACTAAGTCAGCCACCAAGGCTTGGTATTAAAATCATCAATTTTTTTGGTCTATATGGGAAAACATGCTGAAACCTCGAATCGATTTTTAATTAATCAAATTTAATTAGTTAAACACAAAATTTTGTAAGATTGGTGACATGAGTGCAAAAGTGTTTTGAATGGAAATAAAACAAAATTTGCGGTATTACAGAACGGCACGTTCTTGACACGGCCGGGTTGAATCGGAAGCGCGCGGAATGAGGCTATTGCAGTTTGTGGACAATTTGTTTATTTATTTATCTCAGAAACGGTTAAACGTTCGGTAAGGAAATGTCGGCTATAACGATTTCGCTGGTTCTGAGCACACAGCAGGCCGATCCGTAGCGCCCAGCACCTGCCCAGATCAGCGTCCATACCGGACAAACTTTATAGTAGAGGCGAAGAAGGACTTCCGGCTAAGCAATTTATATATATAGATAATTATTAATAGTGCTGTCTGTGCTAAATCAAGCAGAATGCTGGTTTGATAAAGTGAATGAGCTGTTCTCACGCACTGACATATTCTGTTGATTGTTTCTTTAGTAGATAAAACTATGCTAACAGTAACTGAATTCAAGTTCAAAGCATCGTTCTGTATCTCTCGATCTGCCCAATCATTAAAGATAAACTCATAAATTAACTTCTGTCCCACTTATAATCAAACAATGAACAACTCGTTTGATTTAATAAATTATTTCTTGTCGTTCCTTGCTATTTGTAGTATTTAAAGCCTGTAAAACAGACTGAATCCACACACATTACTATACTATAGAAAACAGTAGGC
This sequence comes from Oncomelania hupensis, assembly GCA_036898135.1. Lineage (NCBI taxonomy): Eukaryota > Metazoa > Mollusca > Gastropoda > Littorinimorpha > Pomatiopsidae > Oncomelania > Oncomelania hupensis. The sequence goes on along the minus strand of CM072514.1, from coordinate 72,974,449 downwards.
AAGCTAGCATTTTTTTTTGTGTAGAGCCATAAAAATAGCTATCAATTCTGCTGTAAAAATTGAAAACCCTTTTCCTAAATGAAATGATTAACATATTTTTGAAATCAGGAATGACATGAGCAGGCCCCCGCAATTTCTAATTCTGCTACCGAACCATCATTTAAATATTATTATATTTTTCATTTACATTTATGCGAGCATCTATGGCTACCAGATTCTTAACTGAATGTTTTCATATAGAACTATACTCTTAATCATAATTCGCCTTTTAAAAAACTCCCAACGTGGTGCAGGAGGTGCTGTTACACGTTTAGCCACTGTTTCCTGAGTAATTTGGCACGCTAATTTTGTATATTGATCTAATGTTAGCCCACCTGCTGTTTTATAAGTGTTTGTTGTTCGAGTGGGGGTAGGAACTCCAACGGCACATTTTATGACTCTACTGCCTAAACTATATAATTTTTTAAGATGACAACTTAAACCTGAAAAATAAACTTCTTGTCCAAAACATAATTTTGAACGAACCAAAGCATATGCTATGTGAACCAAAGTCTTCAAATCTTACCCCCAAATCTGCTTGCTAATTATTTTAATTAAATTTAAACTTTTTGCTGCTTTTTGTATTACATATTCAATGTTTCTTCCAATTCAATTTTGAAAATAAATACACTCCTAAAATTGTAATTCACTCACATATTGTAGTTCTTCACTGTCTAAAAGTATTATAGGTATAATTCTAGGACTTTGAACATTATTAAATAATTTGTTTTTCCTGTAATAATTCTAAACCATTAATCTTCATATAAATACTTATATTGTCTATTTAATTATGAAAACAACTTTATTAATATGATTGATTAAAAAAATTTACGTTTTCTTTTCAAGTGGAACAAAGCAATATAATCAGCATACTAAAGTAACTTTGTTATTAACTACTTTTGGTAAATCATATATCAGTATATTGAACATATATATTCCCAGAGAATCCCATTTAAAAAAATCTTATGCAATAACCTAGAGTGCCATACTCGACCATACATTTTTTTAAATATCAAAAAAGGTAGCTATTACACTTTTTACTTAGCGAATTGCTGTTTTATATTTGTAGTTAATTTTACTAAATAATAATTGACTGACCTGCCTTTCTTAAAATCTGCTTGATCATTTGATATAACATTATTTTTATCACAATAATACATTAACCTATCTAGTATTATTGTTCCCTTTTTTTGGCTTGATAAAGATTTGAATAAAAATCGAAATATTGCCTCGGATCTCAAGTCGGGTGTTGCTGTTTGTTTTGTTCATCTCATAGTATTATTTTTCCATGACTTTAAAAACATGAGACGTAAAGGCAATTGGACTATACTTAGCTGAATCAGATCACGGCTTTCCTGGTGTTACAGTTGGTATCACAATAGAAGACTTCCATACATCAGGCAAAATCCCAGTTTCCTTATGCTTTTGAATGATATTACGCAAACATTGCATCCACCTTAAAGTGTATGATGACCCATTAATTCCCACTGCATATTTTTATTACCAAGAACAGGAATAACATTTTAACTTCAGAAAATACATTTCTTCTTCTTCTTCTTCTTCTTCTTCTTCTTCTTCTGCACATACTGCTGCTGCTTTTTCCTTCTTTTTCTTCTTATTCTTGCCTTACATGTACGTCATGGGGAGCCTTATAATCGTCCATATTCTTTCTACCTGCGTTGCAACATGCTGCGGCGTCCTTTTATCTTAACTGGGACTTTTGAGTGTGTTAAGCTACCAAAAGATTTAATATATATATTTAGCCTTACCTAGGAAGTGCATGCCTTTATGCAACGTTATGCACTGGGACAAGAAATCTTGGTCTACATGTTTATGCTCAGGATTTCAAAACTGATTGTAACTGTATGGAACTGAGAATGTCAGCTGAACGAATACAATGTACAAGATAATTTTGTTGCGATTTTGTTATGTCAAACAGTGAATTTTGTGATTTCTGGGTATTTGAATAATCTACTACAGCCTTTTTTTTTCGTTCAGTTCTAAAATTGTAGGCCCAAATCTGCGGAATACTCTATTATGCTTGCGCGAGTAGGTGAGTGTCTGCGTGTGCGATGGTGAGAGAGAGAGAGAGAGAGAGAGAGAGAGAGAGAGAGAGAGAGAGAGAGAGAGAGAGAGAGAGAGAGAGAGAGAGAGAGAGAAAGACAGACAGACACAGACAGAGAGAGAGAAAGAAAGAGAAAGAGAGCGAGTGTGTGTTTGTGCGTCTCTCTCTCTCTCTCTCTCTCTCTCTCTCTCTCTCTCTCTCTCTCTCTCTCTCTCTCTCTCTCTCTCTCTCTCTCTCTCTGTTAAATAGTTATAGTTTAGTTTAATAGTTATTGTTAAAGCCCCAAGGGCAAGATGTAAGAAAGCGCATCCCCCCCCCCTTCTCTCTCTCTCTCTCTCTCTCTCTCTCTCTCTCTCTGTTAAATAGTTATAGTTTAATAGTTATTGTTAAAGCCCCAAGAGCAAGATGTAAGAAAGCGCATCCCCCCTTCCCTCTCTCTCTCTCTTTTTTTTTTCTCTCTCTCTCTCTCTCTCTCTCTCTCTCTCTCTCTCTCTCTCTCTCTCTCTCTCTCTCTCTCTCTCTCTGTGCGGACTCGCATGTCTACGTGTGTTTGAGCGTGCGTGTGTCTACAGATATACAGTTCTATATGCGTGTGTGTGTGTGTGTTACTGTTTGCAGAGGGACAGGAGATGGGGGAATACACTATCTCCCTCGTCCCATCCTTCCTTTTTTCTCTCCTCCCCCCCCCTCACCTCTCCTCCCTTCACTGAGAAATAGATAAATACGACTACAATACAAAGTGCTGCTCGCTCAACGAGTTCTATTTAAAGAAACCACCGAAGCGGATCTAGGAAAGTTACTACGCATCATCTCCCACCCTCCTCGCCAAAAAAATGGCAAACATGGGAAAAGTGTGTGGGAATGAGATGTGTGTTCAACGACTGTAAGGGTGGGGATGGTTTATCATAAAAAAAGAAACTCGAAAGACTTGAAAGATGAAAGAACATTAAAAGGTAGTGTAGACGAACAGAGGAGAGTCAGAGAAGCAGAAAGGAGTTTGAGAACGGAAGAAGGGGGTCCAGGGGTATGGAGGGTATGGTTTTAAAAAAAGGGGTCAATGGTGGGGTGTATAGCAGTTAGCGTAGGAGGACAATAAGCATTTTCATTTTCGCTTTTCCTTAAAGGTGTTTGTGTGTGTGTGTGTGTGTGTGTGTGTGTGTGTGTGTGTGTGTGTGTGTGTGTGTGTGTGTGTGTGTATTTTAAAAAAAATAGATTGAAGGGTTATAGCAGAGAGTTTCTATATACTTTGACGAAACACGAACACAAAATTGCTCTGAAACGGATGTGTAGAACTTGCCGAACAACTAGTAAAGGGGGAATCTATTAACATTCAAGTGACACACAATATTTAGTCGGTGGTGTCATCAGGCCTATCTGGATTTCGAGAATGATTTCTGTTTGTGCAAAGTAAGGTGTGTTTTTTTAACTGACTTGCAATAGGAGAATAATAACAGTCAAAGTGATACACAAGATCTAGACGTTTGGTGTCATCAGGCCTTCCTGGATTTGGAGTGCAGAAAGATTTCTGTGTTTAAAAAGTAAGTTTTGTTTTTTTACTGACTGTCAATAAAGGGATATTAAATAAGGAAAGTAACATACAGGATTTAAACGTAGGCCTATATCTACGCAAGTCATTAGTCCTGTCTGTAAATTTTTGTTCAGTTTGTAAGGAGAACAAAAGGAGTTTTAAATGTCACTTGAAAGATCCCAACCTTGAAATATGGTTTTCGCCAGAGCAACTTAACTGTAGTGTAAAGTTGAAGATGTAGAAAGATATAGATGCAATTAAATGTAGAAAGAATAATGTGTGCACAGAGTTAGTTTTGTGTTGCTTTACACAAATTAAATTACTGATTGTATTGTGATTCGCATTCCTCTCATTGTCTTCAAAAATGTAATGACGTCAGTCGTTGCTGGCATAGACCATTTGTGTTGCTTTACAAAATTAAAATACTGATTGTATTGTGATTCGCTTTTCACTCATTGTCTTCAAAAAATGTAATGACTTCAGTCGTTACTGGCATAGACTAGTTCTTATCATTACTGTTAATTATTAACCTACTGAGCGTGTCATAGGTACGTATTGTGGGTGTTACACTCAAGTTCGATGTTGGAGTTTTCTATCAGTATCTGATTCAGCCCCGATGCTTGAATTCCTGATATAGTCCAAGATGTAAGGTATAGAATTGTGCATTTGCATGTAACAAGTATGAAATTTGGCAGGAATGTTTGTTTTGATGTCCCGAATAATTCTAGACGCAGGGACATTGTGAGTTTACACTTCGAACAAAATTAGGTGACGTAATCCAAAATGGCTACCAACATAATCTTCTCATTTGATTAGGACCCCAAAAAAGCACACAATCTGGACAAAATCATAACAGGACGGGTTTGTCTTGATGTTCTGAACAATCTTAGATGTCATGAAGGAACATTTTGTTGTAAAACTTCGAACAAACATGATTACATAATCCAAAATGGCTGCCGAAACACGCGTTTTATACCATTAAAATACACATAACTCATTTAACTATGACAAACATTTGTGATAATTCCACAAATCCTTCGAGACATAGTAAACAAATGCAACAGACAGTCAGGCCCGGATCCAGAGGGGGGTCAGGGGGTCCATGGACCCCCCCCCCCTTTTCAACCCATAAAAAATATCACCCTGCACAGTGCAGTGCGTAAACGGGAAACAAGGCCGTGAGGCACCAATTCAAGCTGATTCATTTAAGTCGATTAACCAGCCATCTGACATTTCACACCATTCAATACACATTACATGTATAGGCGTCTGCCATTTATACAACATAAAACTTTGATACACTGAAGTATCAACTGTGACCGCCTTGATGAAAAAACAAAATAAAGGCATACCCAAGACAGGTCAAATCTCTGCTTCAGGTGGTTATTTCAGTGTTTATGAAAGTGAAAAAAACAGATTAAAAATGACACAAGATTGTACAAATTCGCACCATTCTTCTCAAAAATTCTGGGGGGGGGACGCCCCCAGACCCCCCCTACATCATTCAACCGCTATTAATTTTGGACCCCCCTCCCAAATGTAAGTGATCCGGCCCTTTTACACATCAGTTTGAAATTCAGTATGCATTACATCAGTTTGAAATTCAGTATTACAAAATGGTCTTATTTTAACAAGCAAATGATATCACCTAAAATCGGCTTTCTATATAAGTCTGTCATTGAAATCATCAGTAATGGTTTAAATCCATTGATTGACTGAATTTCTCCGTTAGGAGTAACAATAAGGCTTGAAACAATGACAGTTCGTTACGGGTGCAAAAAAGAGTGTCAGTGAGCACCACCCATTCCATTGTGAACACAGTCACCACTGCAAGATCATTACCTGTACATGTAGAGTCAGTGAGCACCACCCATTCCATTCTGAACACAGTCACCACTGCAAGAACACAAAGCCATGCACTTGAGCCCTTCACGGACACACGTGCATCTCTTCTTGCATCCTTTTACACAAGAACACTTCATCAGCTCCCTGCATGCATCAGCAGCTTGAGGTAGATGAGTCCAGAAAGGCTGCCACTGGCCTTTACAGTACTGCCATCCCCAGTCACATGGATTTGGAAGCTGTGGTGTTGTCACAAACGCTTGTCCCCAGATGTGTCCCGCCTGGTACACAGTTCGCTTGGCATGCTGCAGAAGTGCTGCACTTGTTGGTGGAATGTTGTCAAATTGGCGAGATCTTTTCGTGAAGAGGTTGACCCTGGCACTGTTCACATCAAGTTCATTGTTGGTTTTGTCATACATCAGAACCACAAATCTCTCAATGATTGCCATGTCGAGGTCGCTGATATAAGAAGGTGCAGATGACAATCTCAAAAAGCAGGCTGTGACCTCTTCGTAAACGTCCCAAACATGCCATGCCTTCTTCTTGCCAATATTATTGAAGCCTGAGACGGTATCACAGCCTGTCAAGCCATGGAACATTGGTAAAGACTTTGCTTTGGATGGACCCAATGATGCAGCGATTTCATGAGCTGGTAGAACCCTGAAGTGTGAGCCAGTGCCGAAGGCCAACCACAGCTCTTCAACTTCATGGTTGACAACTGCAGCTACAGACAGGACCACCACATCTGTATCCACAGTTCTGATAAGAAATGTCTTGTGGTCTTTTGATGCTTTGGCGAGATGCAGAATCATTCGCGTATCGGCTTCTTCGTGGTTACAAGGTTGGAGTGCCTCGAGACCAGCAGGCATGGCTTGATTGCATAGTACAAATTGTCCCTTTGTGGTCACAATCACCTTGTCAGTTTCTAGTTGTGCAATGTTGTCTGCCAAAAGACCAAACAGCTCCTTCTTGTTGTCGATACATCTAAGAAAACTGGTCCAGTTGGCTGGAATGATGGTACCAGCTGTCACCCTGCGCCTGATTCCTTTTCCTCTTTTGTTCCATGTCTGGGCTTTCAAACTGTCTGCGGTGTACATGTCCCACACTACATCCAGGCGGTGTGAAGCATGCTGAAGCTGACTTAAAAGAAAGGGGATGAAGACTGTTGTCGCATAATCCCCAAAGCTTCTTGCATTGCTGGGTGGGACCATGTTAACCGCTGCAGCTCCATCAATAATGACCATGTTCACAGGTGGAATGGCCCCAGTCTCATGTGCGGTGAAGTGCGGCTGTAAGCATTCAAGAAGAGCAGACTTTTGTGTCTGACGTAGGAGTCCACCATCCGATAGAGAAGGAGGGAAGGGATAGTTCTCATGCATGAAGAATTCACGCAGATTGCCGCCTCGTGTCAAACATGCGATGAAAAGCTTGCTGAATAGGCTGCAGTTTCTCTTCCAAAGTAATGTTTGCTGAGAACTCCTGCTAATTGTTCTATTCTTTGGACTAGACATTGTTGCCAGTTTTTTTTTTTTCAGGGGATGAAAAATCTTTGTCTGGCGCGTATGAAGTCGTTTACTTTCAAAGTTTTGGTACTGGTCAAGTCCTATGGAGTGCATGGATTTAAGTGATGTGACAACAGTTGGGTCGACAATGTCCTTGCTGTGCATCACCAAGAGGTCTTTGCTGTTGTCCATGAACGGATTGCCATAGCGTTCGATAGTGTTCAGCATATTATCTATGTCACTTTTGAATCTCTCTTGAAATGATTTGTTTTGTTCATGGTGCTTTGTACTACTGCTGGGACTATTGGGCTTGTCGGCCGCAAATGCTTCTTCAAACTCTTGAATGGCGCGTGACACTTCTGGCCCACCTATCATCCAACGACGCAAAGCAGCAGGGTTCTCTGTCAAACCTATAGCTCCTCCATCACCCTTGATGACTGCATTGTTTTGTTCATGTGCTTGATCCAAAGCCAGTTTACAGAAGGGTCGACAACTCTTCTGGAGAACAAAGTTTCCCTGGTCAAACTGCTCGAAGACAGCAGGACACAGCTCTTTTAGTCTTTCCATGTCATGGATGTGCACTGACAACCATCTTGCGTAATTGCACTGATCAAATGCAAAAAACCAAGGCACAATTTTCTTGAGGCTCTGAACGTACACGTTAAAGTTCCCGCAACGAAGAGAAGTCAAAAAAACGTGAAGTGTCATCTGCAATTCTAGCACCAGCGACCAGAATTTGAACATTGGAGACTCTTCGGCTTTGGCATCGCACCAGTTTTCAAATGAAGATTCTTCATTTTGTTGTTTTTCAGCTACAGATTGTTCATATGCCTTCTTCATCAAGTCATAAAGAACACAGGCAGTCACTTGATGAGCATAGCGTGTTTTTGTAATGTGGCTTGCAGTCAGAAAAGAGTCGGCTGTACCAGATGATGCAATGTTGGCTTCAACTAAAGTCTCAGTCCAGCCACTGCTGGAAAGCAAATGCCCAAGGGCTTTCAGAAAAGCCATTTCTGTGTGTAGACCCCCGAGCATCAGCACAAAGTGTTTCTCACCGTAACTGGCTGGCCACTTCCACTGTATCTGCTTGCCAAGAGCATAGAGAGGTTGATCCATAGCGATGACAGGAGTCTGCCCATGATTGAGATGCTCCACTGCCTTCTTGATCATATCCATACCATGCTTGATCATAGCGGGAGTCTTTGACAGGTCCTTGAAGAGTGGCAGCAAGCAAGACTCTCCTGGTGTCACGTCTGCAGCAGGCGACTGTTGTGAAGCATGGTAGGCACCCCAAGAAAGTTGGGCTTCAGTCAGGTCTTTTGATCCTGAAAATATAAAAATACAATACTAAGTTACATTGACAAAATATTGGGCTGCAGCAGAACAATATAAAAAAAAGGATTTATTCTGGCACTTTCACCGTACCTGAATACATGTATTCAATTCAATTCAATTCAATTCAATATTTTAATTTAACGTCTTTTCACAACAATGTGATGAATACATGTAATATAGTATTGCAATATAATTGATATTCATGATTATTCAGATTACCTTGAATGCAAACATAAAAATGTCATCATCTTATTCTTAATTCTCAGTGTCTTTTTCGCTGTTCGGCGAAGGAAAGGGTAGGGGTAGGGCAATGGGGGTGGTGTGGGCACAATTGTTGCCAGCTCTGTGCGCTTACATAAAAGTATTGATAAAAATAACAGCAAGAAGATGACAAATAAAGTGTAACGATAATATACCTGCACTTCGCACGTGATCAAGCCAGGACTGTTCAGCTCGAAAGGCAGGATTGAAGAAATTGCTTTCAGGTTGGACTGGACCTTGATGCTGAGGTGCAGGGGGTTCCACCGGCATTTTCATGCATACAGGTGGTACTTTCCGGTAGAATACCGGCAGCTCTGGGACAGATTTATGGACAGTTCCTTCCAGTGGACTAGCACACCGTCGCTCAGTTCCTTCTGCATTTCTCTTAGGATGCTGAAAAAGTGAAATTGAAGTGCCATGGAAAGAGTCTCGTGATGTGCTTGAGCTGGGATTATGATCAATGTTGTCAATTGCCCCTGACGTGAAGAGATCCTTTTTTAGCTTAAAGGGACAGACCACGTTTTCATCTTCATACTGCTTGCATGCCCTCTGAGCCATCTCCGCAGAAATTTCAAGGACCCGAGAATAACTGACACTCAATCCCAAGCCAAACAAATTGTCAACTAAATCACGTTTACGGGTCTGTGCATGGACCAACATACCAAGGTAAAGTGGAAGAGGCGTTTCTCTCTCCTTTAAATGGCGTGTTGATGTGCTGTCTCCTTTTGCACTTTTCACACAATTGAATTTGAGGAGCTGTGCAAGGGACAGAGCTGCTTTATTTTTCACAGAACTGGCATCTTTTACACTTGGACCCTGTAGAATCATCTTCATGAGTGCCTGCAGAGATTCTGGAACACTCTCAAACTGGCAGCTTTTATCAAACGATCCATTGAAAGTCCAATTATCCTTTGTATTGAAAATATCCCTCCGCACAATCTGTGCAGCTCGGGCTAGGTGCACAGCTTCATCATCAAAATCTTCAGTGTATGCAGTCTTCAGTGCACTACTCAACTGGTTATCAAACCCAAGAAGAACGTCTCTACCTTCCTGAAAGGCCTTCATGTCCGGGAAACGATTAAGTAAACGTGTCTTCAATCGTGTGCTGTGAACTATGTCAGCATTCAGCCCCATCAGCAACAAACGTTCACGATACAAATTAGACAAATCTGCAAGCTTAAAAACTGTCATCCGATCTGCACGGCCAGTTCCGTCATCGGTGAGTCGCTTCTCTTCAATAAACTCGGCCACCTCTGCAAATGCAAGGCCATGCAACATTTGTGTGTTCCGGTCTTTGTGGGATTCATGATTGTTTTGGTCTTGCTTCTGATGTGCTTTTCTGTATAGTGTCAGAAGGCAACTCGGATGATATTTTGCTTCTTTTGAAATGACATCACCACCACTAAGTTTTGCCAAAAGGGAACTGTGTTGTAGATCAGACGCACATTGGCGAAGTTTAGCATCAAGCTTAAATGTAGAAGCTTGTCTAAGATTAGAAAGAGGTGATATCTTATCACACAAAAAGCAAATGTGTTCAGATTGCTTTTCACCTGATGTAGTTTGTCTCCTTTGCTTCTTTGAAGGTGTCGGCTCTGGGTCATTTTCATGAACAAAGTCTGCAGAATCTGACATAGATGTTGCGATTGACTGTGATGAAGTGGCCTTCCTCTTCAATTGAGTAGTGTTGAACTTGTATCGGCATGAGCGGTGAAATTTGGCTGCATTGTCAATAAATGTTTTTTCTATTCCCGAGCCTTCGTCTAATCTTGACAACTCAGTGAGCACTGGCAGAGGGCATCTAAGTTCTGCAAATTTCTGCAAGTTGTCAGCTACAGTTTTATAGCTGGATCCTGTAGTCAAGGCCTTACTGTTGTTTGCAGGACACTGTAGACTCTCTCTTGTGTTGGTCTGGCACAATGCACACAGTCTCCAGTCTGTCGTAGGTGGAGAGGTTGAGCTTGAAGATGGTAGTGGATCCATTTCAAATCCTTTCAGCTACAGGCTGTAGTCGGACATCTTGCTTGTCTAAAATCAGACAAACAAACACAGTATGTAGCTTCAGTTAAAAAATTATTATGTCATGTAATGACTTAAACATTAATTATAGTGGTTTATATGGGATGTGTTGACAGTCAAACCAACCCACTTGCAAGGTTTCGGCACACAAACAAATCACACTAAGGAAACAAAACAAAGTTCTTTTCAGAACATAATAGCTCTATTACTAACCCGAATGATACTAATGTAGATGATTGCAACAAATAACATAGCCTACATTGTTACGTGTACGCCGCCTAAAAGTTTTACACATCATCTCAACACTGTTGACACGTTCGTGTCAAGGGTCTGCCGCAGCCATGATTAGTCATTCATCCTCACTACACCTTCCCCTTCCCCCAACCTGGTAACCTGGATTGTTATTGAGAGAATCGCCTGACGTGAAGCGTGCGCGGAACCTTTTTGAAAGCGCCAGTATAAATCAACATGATTGTGGGCGAATACGGAAAGACAATAGCTAGGCAATAGCCTGAAATGAAAATACTGGCATACATCGTACGCCTTCATCAACGTATTTATTATTATTATCTACTGCTCGAATCAAACCAATTCAAATGGGAGAATCATAAATGGTACATACCTTTGATGTTTGGTCAGCATATGAAAAAACTCAGAACTGGTTGAGATGTGGTTAGTGAAATCTCAAAACTGCAAGCTATCGTATGCCTTGACAACAATAACACGGACGACGCCATTTTGGATTTGCTTCGAGCGTTCAGTCACGTGCAAGATAGAAACCAACAAATACAAAAAAATACGATTTTGTTCGACGAATCAAACACCTGTAAAATCATACAGATGGTAACAGCAAGTACCTAGAGCTTTTAAATATTTTATTTATACATTTTGTTTGAAAATAACATTTACTCCGGATCAGTGCACTTCCATAATCGTCTGCTAAACGAACTCCGTTTCATTCATCTAATATCAAATTTGTAAAAAAAAATAATAATGTCCCTGCGTCAAAAAGTCATTTTGGACATACAAAGAACACATTAATCCATTTTTCACACTTGTAGCACGAGTTTGCACGATTCACTACTATTTTGGGCCTTATATCTTGGACTAATAGTTGTGTAACTCAGATTCGTTTATTCACGCAACCCGCTCAAGCAGCGTACAAGTCACAAAGTCCACGTATGAAGTTTTCCGCTTTTATTCAGCACACATCAACAACTGCATACAATTCTCAATTCAACTCAACAACTTTCACAGCAACTCTCAGTTTCACTATCAACAACTTCACTCTCTCAACAGCGACTCGGCTCACGATTAAATAACCTCTCTCTTTTCTGGAACGATTTGGTACGTGGTAGAAATGACGCACTGCCACCAATCGAACTAAAGATCGTCATCACTGACTTACGTCATTCACATTTTCTCTACTTCCGGGAACATTCACGACCTTCGATATCCATCCGGAAATTTCTATCAAGAGTAAACACGCATATCCAGAAGATTCTCAAATAATATCGACTAACGCAAATTATCAACGTTATACAAAGCCTTTCCTAACAACAATGCAAACTCAAATCAAAGGTAAATAAGCTCCATTATTGAATACTTTGCAAATCGAAACGATTAGATCTATCGTACACGCTTCCGGCATACTTTCGTTCGCGTTTCAACGTAACATAACCCCCCACTCAAGAAGAAATTTACCCAATTTCTTTCAACAACGTTGAAACGTAATGCACAAACAAAGTTCAGAATTAAAACTTATTTCAGCCTGTCTGAACACTATCAACGTTCTCAGTTCATTCACACAGAGTCAATGGTTTTCATCTTCAAATCTGTCTGGATATTGTCAATGTTCACAGTTCATTTACCCAATCAACGTTTTTCATTTTCAAGTCTGTCATTACCAATATTCTTAGTTCGTCCACACAGTCAATATTCTTTCGTTCGCAAGGAATCGACGCCCTCGTCAGTTGCGGTCGTCATCGGCCCAGGGTCAAAGACGATGATCACGTGGGCTTCCCCGGAATCAGTGCGTCCTCCGTTGTCTCCTTCTTCCATCGGATGTCTGACGCAGTCGACGTTGTCAGCTCCCAGAATGCATTCGCTGGGTCTCACGGTCAGGTTGGCTTCTGCGGGACGGTGGAACAGCTCCCTCAAGGTCTGCAGATGCTCCTTCCAGGTCTGTGTGTGGACTTCATGTTCGACCAAAGTCGTAGAGCCTGGGACATCACTGAAGCTATGGGGAAATTCGCCCATAAGGTCATTGAGCTCCATCTTTTGACCTTCCGTCAAGCTTGGTCCTAGCTTAACATTATTGATGCCTTCTTTGCTGTGGAAGTCTCCCAGTTCCAACAGTTCTTCGCTGTCAAAGCTGTCGTCGGTCACAGCTGCTGTGGCTGCGTGCACAATCTCTGATGGCCTTTCTACGTACAGCTTAAGGAGGTTGGCGTGGTATATCTTGGAATGCTGGCCGACCTTCACCTTGTAGTCGTTGATTCCCATCACGGTCTCCACTTCGTACGGGCCTTTCCACTGCATCAGCAACTTATTGTGATCAGTAGGTAGCAGCACCAGCACTTTATTGCCAGGTTTAAACTTCCTGCTCACAGCCCTACGATCATAGTAGTGCTTTCCACAGTCTTGGGACTTCTTCAGGTTTTCTCTGGCTATCTCGAGAGTCTGCTCCAGCTTCTCCCGTAGCTCAAACACGTACTGGTAGCTGTTCTTCACCTCTGGGGTGTCCACTTCCTTCGTCCACAGTTCTTTCAGGATGTGCATCGGCCCTCGGATGGTTCTTCCGTACAGCAGCTCGAACGGAGAAAAGCCGGTGGACTCCTGCGGTACTTCTCTGTAGGCGAAAAGTAAGGCGTTGATATAGCGATGCCATTGTCTGGGCTGCTCGCTGCACAGTTTCTTCAGGGTGGATTTCAGCGTAGCATTGAACTTTTCGACAAGCCCGTTGCACATTGGATGGTAGGGTGTCGTAGTCAAATGCCGGATGCTCAGCAGTCTGTTGACCTCCTTCATACAGTCAGAGACGAACTGTGTCCCGAGGTCTGTCAGAATTTCTTCAGGCACTCCAAGTCTACTGAACATGTCCACCAGTGCCTCTGCTACAGTTTCAGTGTCAATCTTCTTCAGCGGCACTGCTTCTGGGTACCGAGTCGCATAGTCCACTAAAGTCAGTACCCATCGATGACCTTCTTCACTTGGAGGTCTTATTTCGCCGATTAAGTCTAAGGCCACCCTCTTGAAAGGTCGGTCGATCAGAGGCATCCTCTGCATAGGCACTTTCGGGACCCTTCCTCGAGGTATGGTCTTCTGGCAAATGTCACATGATCGGCAGAAACGGCTGACGTCCGCATGAAGTCCTGGCCAGTAGAACACCGCCTGGATTCTGTCCGACGTCTTCTTGATACCCAGGTGACCACCCATGATCGAGTCATGCGCTACTTCCATCACCTGGCGCCTTAGGGGTAACGGTACCAATACTTGACGTAGTGGTTTCCCTCCGTTGACCCTCGGGTGCTGGAAGATTCGGTACAGGATCTTGGCCTTCACCTCAAAATAGACCGTACCACTGCCTTTGGTCACGTGGTCTTGGCGGTTCCTGTACTTGTTTAAAGTACTATCAGCTTCCTGGAGCTGGATCAGCTTATCTCTGTCCACGATGGCAGCTTTGGAGTTGTCGGCGACCTTCAGTGGCGTAGACATCTTGTCTCTCTTGGCCTGGGCCCTGGTAGTAACAGCACCGACGATCTCTGGTCGGCAGGGCTGAGCCGGAGTAACCACATTGTCCCGTAGCAGCTCTGAAAGGTCTCCATCGGGAAATGGCAATGGATCCTCCTCCACAACTTCGACGCGTTGGGTTGAGGCAGGACTCCATTCTGGATCGGGGTCGTCGGGTCGTCTCGCGCCGTCGATGTTCCCGATCATCAAATCGTATAGCGGCTTCTTCAGGCAAACCGCTTCGACTTCGCCTACGTAGAAAGGGGTGTTGACATGAATCTTCGCAACTGGCGCTTTCAAACATTTGCTGTCGGCCATAAGTGTCCATTTTGAATCGCCAGTGAACTGTTCTTTAGCGATTAGGTCTTCTCTGACGATGACCCCACTGCAGCCAGAGTCTCTTAAGACAGTCACTTCATGATTTCCGACGCGTCCCTTTGAAACAGGCATGTTCTGGACCGTCACAGCTGCGCTGGCGACGACGGGGATGGATTTTCCGTTGGCAAGGAGAAGTTGGCCATCGGTCATGCACTCTTGCACGTCCGCAGGAGTAGCTGTGCGCTTGGTCTCACTCGGAAGAATGACGCTCCCGCCGCACACTTGATGGTCAGATCTACTGGTTTGCCGTTGATTGGAGAAACGTCTCTGTCGGTTGCCCGCCGCTGCATTGTCCGTACTGCCCCGCTGTCCGCTACTTTTGTTTTGAGGACAGTTAGCCGCTCTGTGGTCTGTAGCGTTACAGGTGAAACAGCCCCTTGAATGCCCTTCCCTGGGAGGAGGCGTGGATTCAGTATGTCTCTGGCTCGTCTGACTCCCCTGGATCTGGTTCCCATGGTTTCCAGTCTTCTGAAAATGTTTCGTCGCGCTGGGTGGCCCCAGGGTCTTCCCATGAGCGATGAGATATCTTTCAGCAGCCTCAGTCACATCTTTAAGCGTCTGCAGCTTTTGTTCTTCTAAGTGGGTCGCTAGGTCCTTGTGACAGGCATTGAGAAATTGTTCTTTCACAATCAGGTCATGGAGACTGTCGTAAGACTTCATTTCGCCTGATAACTCCACCCACTTGTGTAGATATGACGACAGGCGCTCCACAAACTGCTTTGGCGTCTCGTCTGACTTAGGCCGGCATTCACGGAAGCGTTTACGGTAGCCCTTCTCTGTAAAGTTGTAGCACTGCAACAGGGCCTCTTTCAAGACGTCGTAGTTTTTGGCGTCATCGTTCGACAGTCTGGTGTAAACTTCGAGAGCTTGCCCCGTCAGAAGTGCACTCAGTCGAATCGCCCAGTCTCGAGGTTGCCAATTGGAGCTTTCGGCGAACCTTTCGAATCTCGCCAGATAGCTGTCGATCTGGTCCTTCCGTCGACGAAAGCTGGCAATTTTGGAGCCGTATGGTCGTTGGTGACTTGTGGCGCATGCTGATTGTTCTGGATACGCGCCAACTCTAGCTGGTACTGACGATCTCTTTCTTGCTGCTGCTGTTCAATTTCCAGACGCTTCAGTTCAAATTCTCTGTCTTCACGACGTCGCTGCTCCTCTATTTCTCTTTCTTCACGACGTCGTTGCTCTTCTTTTTCTTGCCGCTGCTGTTCAATTTCTAGACGCTTCTGTTCTAGTTCTATTTCTTTTTCTAGACGCTTCTCTTCCAATTCTCTTTCTCGTATTCTCTCCTGAGACTTGACGTATTCCGTCAGCTGCTTGCCTTTTAGATTCAGTTCAACCCCTTTCTGCCAGAAATCAGCCATCTTGATGCTTCTGGAAAGTTCTTTTCTGGAATGTTCTTTTTCTAGAAAGTTCTTGACTGTAGAGTTCTTTTTTTTTTCTGGAAAGTTCTTGACTGTGCTGTACCTTTCTAGACTGTTCTAGAACAGCACGCTTTCTGCAGTAGCGCTGATGCTTGTCACTAGTCGCCTTCGCTGACGCAGGCCCCGCTGTCCTCGTCGTATGCGACGCTGCACCACGCTGGTGTTGATGTATACGCTCCTGTGCTGAAGTAGACGCGACGTCCGCTCGTCGCTCTCTCTAATACTGGCGATGTAGCTCCGAGACTGTCCCTTGACGTAGTCCTGCGGCAGCCACGTAGTCCCGCTCTGTTGTTCGCTTACGAAGCAACTCTTCGGCGACTACACGCCCTTGCAGTCAACCCGAACCTATCGGTGATGTAGTCCCAGTGTGTTGGCCCCTCCCGACGCAACTCGTTGGCGGCTACCCTCGATGACTGCCTCTCGTAACGTTGACTCGCTTGTAGCAGTTGAACCCTTGGCTATGGCGTGAATCGCGGCTTGACCCCCAAAATGTTACACTCAAGTTCGATGTTGGAGTTTTCTATCAGTATCTGATTCAGCCCCGATGCTTGAATTCCTGATAGTTGTGTAACTCAGATTCGTTTATTCACGCAACCCGCTCAAGCAGCGTACAAGTCACAAAGTCCACGTATGAAGTTTTCCGCTTTTATTCAGCACACATCAACAACTGCATACAATTCTCAATTCAACTCAACAACTTTCACAGCAACTCTCAGTTTCACTATCAACAACTTCACTCTCTCAACAGCGACTCGGCTCACGATTAAATAACCTCTCTCTTTTCTGGAACGATTTGGTACGTGGTAGAAATGACGCACTGCCACCAATCGAACTAAAGATCGTCATCACTGACTTACGTCATTCACATTTTCTCTACTTCCGGGAACATTCACGACCTTCGATATCCATCCGGAAATTTCTATCAAGAGTAAACACGCATATCCAGAAGATTCTCAAATAATATCGACTAACGCAAATTATCAACGTTATACAAAGCCTTTCCTAACAACAATGCAAACTCAAATCAAAGGTAAATAAGCTCCATTATTGAATACTTTGCAAATCGAAACGATTAGATCTATCGTACACGCTTCCGGCATACTTTCGTTCGCGTTTCAACGTAACAGTGGGCATTAAAAAACTTCATTCGTTTGCGTATCTTTGGTAGTAGTATGTAGGCTATTTTATTTCTTGTACGATTAGTGGAAAATTAAACTATGGAAGTAAAATAGACTAAGTAAAATCCGTCTTAATATCTGTGGCACACCTTTGTGGACTACGAGTATGTTCCGACTATAGAGATATTCGACATTTCATTACTTTTTTCATTTAATCGTTCTCCTATAGCGCTTTTCCAGTTCGAGAGCTGCTCAAGGCGCATGGTCGATGCAGGATCTAACTCAAACCGCCCGAGGCGCCCACTTGCAGCCTTTGGACGCATCGTCTGGCGCCCAGACTACTGAGCACAATCCTGGACGACCAGGGATGGGGTAGACGGGACTTAGTGCTTGCTGGGTATATTTATGTTGCCGGCTCTGACCCGCCTTGGACATGAGCATCAGGATCTTTAAAGTCCGTGCTATGGAATGCGTGCGCGTACGTACTAGACCGAGGCTTATACTCTCATGCGAAGGAGTTGGGGCGCAGTGTTTCGGAGTAATTTATTTATTATATAATAATTAGGCAAGTCTGTCCATGAGGAAGCGCAAGTAAGACGCATGAAAGTGGCAGGTAAAGGCCGTCATTAGCCCTTGGAGGAGGTCTAGAACTTTCCTTCCTTTATCGTGTTTACCGTAGCGTGTATGTTACTGAAAGCCTATTCTGGAATATTTTCTGTGTATAATAATGTGGTAGGGGTTAAATTGCTCTATACCTTACTGTTTGGTGACATTCAGTTGGCAAAGAAAAAAATGGGGATTCCCCCCTTCCAAGCCACTTCCTCTTCTCTCTTTCCACCCATCCCTCCCTCCCTCCTCTCTCTCTCTCTCCCCCTTCCCCTCTTTCCCTATCGTCTCTCATTACCAGCACGTCCACCTCCCTTTTTTCCAGTTTGAAGCTGGTGTTAGGAAGCACAGCAATGTTATAAGCACGGTATGTTAACACTTGTCTGTGACGAGTACACATTAACATGCAAGTAGGCTTGTTTGTAAGGAACCCATTTTGACCACACACCGTCGACAGATCCGTTTAACATTCACAATGAATGTTGCCCCACTGAAAAACTAGAAAGCAACAACAACAACAACTAAACTCTTTCGAAGGTATAGTTATTTTTAGGTCAATTAATGTCGTAGCTTTTGTACTTATTAATGGCAACCGCCAGCTACCTTTCTATCGCTATAAATATCATCTAGTAGACCGTGGAGCGTGTTGGTGTACCGTTAAAGGTGCGGTTGGTTAAGAGCACTACAAGCGTGTTTAAACATTATTTTGTGTAATAACAATGCGAAATTTAAGCTAAACTCATTTTCGTCAAAAGTAAACAACGCTTCCGATTTGTGGTCTTTCAACCTTTTATACATTTTAGAATAAACTGAAGTTATAATGTTGTATCTGTATTTATGTGTACCTGTGTTGTTGTTTTTTCCTCTCTCTCTCTCTCTCTCTCTCTCTCTCTCTCTCTCTCTCTCTCTCTCTCTCTCTCTCTCTCTCTCTCTCTCTCTCTCTCTCTCTCTCAAAATAATGGCGAAGTTGATGGAGCCTGTGCATGTGTGTGTGAGTTATAGGATTTCCAAGTTAATGCTAAATGTTCTTTATTATGTTAATTTTTAAAGGGACAGATTGCAAAAGTAAACTTTCTCCTATCCTATCCTATTTTATCCCGTAACTCGGAGGTAGTAGTTCACAGACCACAGATGATCGTTTAACCAGCGTATTCCATCTTTCCATGTCCTCAGCAACCCTGATGGTTTTGCTCAGTGTCAAACCAGTCCGATCTCGAATGTTGTTCTCCCACCTCTTGATTGACGGTGACACTGTAAAAACGCTTTTTAAACGTTGAGTGTCCGCAAGACTATTGGCCCTGATCGACCATATTGGTGGAAGGTTGTCGCGTTCTTCTGCCACTCAATTCTCACATGTTTTCACTTTGTTATTTTCCTGGTCTTTGCGTGTCTGCGCAGTTCTACTTCTCTGGAAACAATCTACAATCTGTCCGGTACCCAAGTCTAGAAACATCTATGACATGAATGACTACAGACCTGTTGCTCGGACCCCTATTGTGATGAAGTGTTTTGAACGCATTGTTCTGAGGATTCCCTAACGTATACACAGCACTTACACGACCCACACCAATTCGCATACAAGCAAAACAGATCCACTGACGATGCAACACTGACCGTACTCAACAATGCCTACACTCATTTAGAAAAAAAAAACTGTTCGAATTATTTTTGTTGATTTCTCGTCTGCTTTTAACACCATTCAACCTCATCCGATTGCTTCGAAGCTTCTGAAGATCGAAGTTCATTCAAAACTGATTCTCTGGTTAACCGATTTTATGGTCAATAATTAGTTTGCCTCGATAAAACACTTTCTGACTCGCACAATAGGCCTACCTCTACCAATGCACCCCCCCCCACCCCCAACCACCACCCGACACCCAAGGTACAGTTATCTCCTCTGTCCTGTTTACCCTCAGTAATTGACTGTACTGGCAGTGACGCCTCTCTCTTATTAAGTGCTCTGATGATACGGCTCTCCAAGATCTCTCTAACTCTGACACACTGCTTTCAGAAGGTTCAACGATTTTCCACCGGTAGCAAAGAAAACTACCTTGCTCTGAATGTGAAGAAAACAAAAGAAATGTTGATTGACTTCCGTAGAACCCCCTCTTCACCCTCCCCCCCCCATCCCCTCACCCAATGTTATCCCAGATCTGTTTATTGATGGCGTGAAAGTAGAGCGTGTGAATGACTACAAATATCTTGGGACGGTTATCGACAACAAGCTTAATTTTGTTAATAATACCACGTCAAATATCAATCAAAAATGTATTGTCTCCAAAAACTTCGACCTCTGAATGTGAACACATACGTCCTCTTCTCTTTTTACAGGTATTTTAATGAATCTGTTCTTACATTTGGTTTAATATCCTGGTTTGGTGGCTTTAGTGTGAAGAACAAGAATGCGTTTGACAGGGTGGTGAAAGTGTGCGGAAAGTAGTGGGAGAGCAGCAGAAGAGCCTGCATGAGTTGTATGAATGTCGTGTTGTACAAAAGGCTAACATGATTAAAAGAGACTACAGATATTCTGGCTATACAATATGACGTTCTCCCAACTGGACGCCGTTTCCGTGTACCCATGTGTTCTACTGTACGAACCAGATCTAGTTTTGTCCCCAAATCCGTCCAGCTATTAAACAAACATTAATATGTTTCTCTCAGAATGACTAGAAGTGTGTTATGGTGTGCTAAAGGTGTGTGTTGGATTGTCTTAATTTTGTCCCCTCCAACTGTTTTTAATTGGGGACTTTGAGCATTTTATTACTTTATTGTTGCTTGTTGCTTCGTTATAGTCTATGTATTTTTCAACCTTTTAAAGAGTGAATGTTTGTAATTACTTTTTCTTACACATTTATTACAATTTCTTGTAGACTGGATGTTGTATAGAAAAGCCTTTGAATAGTAAAAAAAAATGTACAGTGATTTCTTGTGTGCCGTATACTTTTTTTTCTTTTTTTTTCTTCTTCTACTCCTGAAATGTTAAATATTATATTCCAAATACTTAAGACACGATATATTCTACTAGGCTGCTCTTGGAACTGCGAAAAGGCATTTACATGCTTCTAGTGTTCATAGATTCCTGCTTGGATGTATGCTTGTCTCTGTTTGTGTGATTGTTTTGTTTACTATAAACTAGAAAATGTATGTTTTTGATGTTTTGATGTTGTATAAGTACGTATTGTGATTTATTAAATTAAAAAAAAAATTTTTTTGTAGTACTGTCAGCAAAGCATGTCTTAATTTCTCTGTTTGTTGTGTGGTGGGTTTTTTCAATTGGTAGCCTGTCATCTATTTATTTAATTTTATTTTAATTGTTCTTTTATGTAACGCTTTTCCAGCTCAATGTGCTGGAAGATCCAGGATCAGTCTAACTCAAGACGCCCGAGGCGAAACCTTGCTGCCTTAGACGCCTTATACAACTGATCACTATCCCGGGCGACTGGGGAATGAGGCAGAACGGACCTAGTGCTTGCTGGGTGAATTTATTTTCCTATCCTATCCTATCCTGTCCCATAACCCGAAGGTCGTAGGGGCACCACAGATGATCGTTTAACCAGCATACTCCATCTTTCTCTGTCCTCAGCAGCCCTCATGGCTTCGCTAAGTGTCAAACCAGTCCATTCTCGAATGTTGTCCTCCCACCTCTTTTTCGGTCTTTCTTCTACCTCCTTGCACTGTGCCTTGCAGAATGGTCTTGCAAGGCCTGATGATCTGTGACGTGGCCATACCATCGGAGTTTCGTTTCTTCACACTGTGAGCAGGTCATCGTGTTGTCCAATGGCTTGTGTGATGGTCTGTCGGACTTCGTCGTTGGTGATGTGTTGGGTATAGGAAATGCACAGAAGTCTTCTGTAGCACCTCATCTCCATGCTTTGTATTCTTCGTTGGAGATCTGCTGTGAGGGTCCATGCTTCGCAAGCATATAGGAAGATGGAGATGACCAGAGAGCGCAGCAGTCTTACTTTGGAATGTCCATTCTCGAATTTATTTTACTGGCGAATACCAATACGAAGACGATAGCTTTATGATTTCGCTGAGAAATTAATGGTGTGCCAACCTAGTATTAAAATGACGACACTCCTCCGTCTATGGCATGAGCAACAGAATCTTACAGTCCGTGCGATGGAATGCAGCGCGTGCACAGGTTCGAATTCGGTTTTATATACTTGTATGCTCTTTATCTCCATGTTCGGCGTCTTCATTAAAGTAGGGCCTAATAGTTATGAGATGTTATATTACTTAGAGGCGGTAGGATACGTCCTCGCTAAATCAGTGATAGTTACTGGCACACCGCATAGCTGAGACTAGTGGAGGCTTTTGCTCGCCTACGTTTATCTGTCCTGCTAAGAGACAATGGTAAGCCGCGACGAGTCTCTTCTACGCTGTGTGATTTACTGGCTGTCTTGTCATGATTTAATCCCCGTGTTTTCTCAGCGCGTTTCCTTTTAAATCTTTCCTGTGTTGAGGACTTGTAGAGACAAGCTCACTCGTAACTGAGCCATTCTTATTAATAGTATTAGGCTATTATTGTATACCCCAGTAACTGGAGAATGCAGCCCGTACTACAGACTTTGGATGGGCGTTTCGGTTCTGTTTTAAATTGTAGGGCTATTAGTTTGGCTTTTTGGGGGGAACTTTTTGAACTTTATCCTTTCATTTCTGAACACATAATAAAACATTATACATATAAGCAAAAGGTTATATGCCCAGGAGGAGAGGAGGGGGGCGGCGTTTTATCCAAAAAGGATGGATAAGTGAGGAAGGGGTATACCTATAACTGTACATGCAAACCCAAACGGCATACGTGTAGTTATTTATCATACCATAAAAGGCAATCACAATGACGGGAAAAAAACAACAAAAACAAAACATATACACAAACAAAACAAAACCCTAAAACATACTTCACAGTTTGCCCAAGAAATATTCTACAGTAATAATGTCAATAAATAGTGGCCGCAATGAGTGAAATGAACATAATACAGCAGAGCACTTAATAACAATACAATAAAGCTGCAGTTCAAAAAGACAGTGAGACATAATTTACTAAAGTAAGTTCGTTCATATAAATAAATTGCTATGCTTGTGTACTAAAGTAATAATAAAGAGCAGCATTATGGCGAAGCAGCAATTCAAAATCCACTGATACATAAAAATACATGTATTATACTTATTAACAAATAATGACATAAATACTATAGATTTACCAAAAAAATACTTATTTATACGGAGATATCTAGCCTATCCTATCCTATCCCCTAACTCGAAGGTCGTTGGGACACCTCAAATGATCGTTTAACCAGCGTACTCCATCTTTCTCTGTCCTAAGCAATCCTCATGGCTTCGCTCAGTGTCAAGCCAGTCCATTCTCGAATGTTGTCCTCCCACCTCTTTTTCTGTCTCCCTCTTCTTCTGCCTCTTTGCACCGTGCCTTGTAGGATGGTCTTTGCAGGGCCTGATGCTCTGGTGACGTGGCCATGCCATCGGAGTTTCCGTTTCTTCACTACCGTGAGCATGTCATCATGTTGTCCAAAGGCTTGTGTGATGGTCTGTCGGATTTCGTCATTGGTGATGTGCTGAGTATTGGAAATGCCCAGAAGTCTTCTGTAGCACCTCATCTCCATGTTTTGTATTCTTCGTTGTAGATCTGCTGTGATGGTCCATAATTCGCAAGCGTATAGGAAGATGGAGATCACAAGGGAAAGCAGCATTACTATGGAATGTAGACTGATGGTCCTGTCTTTCCAAATGGACTTCAACCTTGCAGCAGTTGTTTGTGCAATCCTGGAGAGGACTTCCTGTCGGGATCTATTGTATTGTCAGATATATTGACTCCTAAATATTTGAAGCTATGCACTGTGTTGAGGGATTGACTTTGGACTTTGATGTCCGTGTTGATGCCATTGGTGTTGTAGGTCATCATTTTGGTCTTCTCTGCATTTCCATTCCAAAGGTTCTGTAGGTGGTGTCAAGCCTCTGTACCAGCTGTTCATACGGTGTGTCTTGGGCAAAAAAGACCTGGCATGGCCCCAATCCTTTCCAGCTGTTGGCAACAGTCGAAATCCACAAGGACAGTGTGGCTCGCCTTGGCCCCGAGCACGTGGTCATTGAACCTGACTTAACGTGAGGTTCCTCCGTCCTATTTCCATTCCAAAGGCTCTGGAGATGGTATCAAGCCTCTGTACCAACTGTTAAAGTTCTTGTTCCTCTCCAGCCAATCCATCGATGTAATCCGCAAAACGGGGGTTGGAGATTGCTCTATCCCTTATGATGACTGTGTCTTCGTGATCTGCAAGGGCATCTGATATGATGCGCTCTAAGAAGATGTTGAAGTGTGTTGGAGAGAATAGGAATTCTTGACGCACGCCGATTGTTGTTCTGAAGCAGTTCCCGATGGCGCTGTTGTGGAGGACAGCACTGGTAAAATCTGTTCAATGGTACTTCGCCCTGCCCTGAATCCTGCTTGTTCTTCAGCTATGATTTGTTCGGCTTGGGGTTTCGACCTGTTGAGTAGTATTTCTGGAGGACCTTGCTGGGATGGATAATGAGGCTGATGGTGCGGTAATTTTCACACTCCTGAAGGTTACTATTTTTGGGAACAGTAATGACAAGCGACTGGGTCCATGATGTAGGACATTCCCCACTCTGCCAGTTCTTGTTACAGATAATAGTGATAACTGGATCCAATAATTCTCAAAACAGAAATTACCTTTGTACATTCGGTAGATGGTACAAACAGTACTTTCATTTAAGATCCGGTACCAGGACTGTAAAAACTTACCTTTTAATCGCTGTTTAACTGTTTCTTTGAATTTATCTATATAATAGTTGCAACCATTTGTCCAAATGAAAGAGTGTCCCAGGTTATTTAACAATATGTGAACATAAACAATCCATGACAGTTTGTATTCAGTAATTATACAATGAGTGGCTTAAACGTTACATAAGTAGTCTACTGATATTTTATTTGATCCTTTCTGAAAAGATTTTACCCACAGCCTGTACCAAATACAAAGCAGTCGGCACTAGTGATAAACGCTGCTGTTATATCTGTATGGGATTATTATCATTTATTCAAGTATTTCGAAGAAGAAAAAAAAATCTTGCTGCCGCTTGTGTTTGCATTGAAGAATCTACTTGTTGCGTTCTGAGCTTTCAGAGATACATAGGAATCACAGGAACATTTTACGTGATTTGAGTGAAACGGGAGTATACTGGTTAGTGGATCCTCTATCGCGCAGGTTTGTCTTTGCTCAATTTGTATCTGACCGGCTACTCATCCGTCAGGATATTTGAAGTCCGCGCGGTAGAGTTCCAACGTGTACAGACACAATCTCGGTTTATATTCTCGTCCCAAGGTATTAACTTACGTATGAGGCTGATCAGGTAATCTTTCTCCTTCGGTTGAGAGTATAAACCGAGGTCTAATTTATGTACGCATGCATTCCTCGGCACGAACTTTTAAAGATCCTGACGCTCATGTCCTGAGACGGGTGTGTGCCAGAAACACCAATACCCTCAGCATGCACTATAGTTCCTGTTTTTCTCCCTCGCCCATATTCCCCTCCATTGTCCTGGATGGCGCGGCCCATACGAATGTCGATCTTTTGGTGAGAAGGCAGCCCATATTTTGCCAACTTGGGTGACGAATACTATATATATATATATATATATATATATATATATATATATATATATATATATATATATATATATATATATATATATTATATATATATATATATATATATATTTTATCCAAAACTTTAATATCAAAAGTTCAATGGTGTGGGTGGGTGTAGGGGGTTGGTTGGTGGGTTACCAGAGATCTTAGAGAGAGAGAGAGAGAGAGAGAGAGAGAGAGAGAGAGAGAGAGAGAGAGAGAGGGGGGGGGAATACTAGGGAGTTAAAAAAATGATAAAATCGACCCAGTTCTATCACATGACACCACCCTGTTTTAAAATAGTGTTTTATCCACCCCGACATGGCGTGTTCAGGTATTGTGAAATACTCTTCTCGTGGTATGCGGCCCCGTCGCATTGAATATTTTGTTTTCCTAGCAATCGCTAACAGAAAGAGGGGCGCGGGGTGGTGTTTGCAGACACATCGGTTAAAATGAAAGAGTTCAATGTTTGTACTAGGCGCGAGCTCTGACTAGCCAACCTTCAGTGGGTTTTACATTTAGGTTGATATACTGGAACGTATATACAGATCTTGAAACATGTGAAGCTACTAACGAAACAATCATACGTTTCTGTGTTCATTGGTGGGGGGGGGAGGGAATGGAGGGGGTTGAGGAGGGATGTATATGTGTGT
The DNA here is from genome assembly GCA_036898135.1 of Oncomelania hupensis. Lineage (NCBI taxonomy): Eukaryota > Metazoa > Mollusca > Gastropoda > Littorinimorpha > Pomatiopsidae > Oncomelania > Oncomelania hupensis. The sequence continues at coordinate 72,948,290 of CM072514.1, read as the reverse complement.
AAGTGTGTGTATGTTTGTGTGTGTGTGTGGGGAGGGGGTATGTGGTGTGCGTGTGTGTGAATTAATAAATGAATGAATTAAAATTTATATAGCGCATAAACATTTTCACACGAAAATCTTAATAAATATTTCTTTATTCATTCATTCACCACCCACCACCCCAACACCACACACACACACCCCCAAACATAAGTCAGGATCAGGTAAAGGTTAAAGTGAGTGTATAGCCGCTGCTGCTGATGATGATGATGTTGATGATGGTGGCCATCAACAACAATAACAACAACAACAGTAACAGCAACAGCAATAACAACAAACTTGTAAATATTAAATATTATTTTTATGTCAAATTTATTGAAGCTGAGAGGGCATAATAATACTCGGTGATAACGTTGCCTATTTCCAGCCTCTGCGAAAAAAAAACAGACAGTGCCTTCATATCATTCGTTATACATACAGAAATATTGCATTGTTTTCACGTTGCTAGGCGACCTTAATCTCCAGCGTGCAGATGTGTAATAGCTCCACGCACTGTGCATACAGTTGCCACGGAAACGGTTGGTTTAACCGGGTGATTAGGTACTGTATTTAAGACTGTGGATCGGTATAAAAGAAGATGTCCAGTTATTTACGCTTGTAGGTGATTGATACAGATGTAGAAGATGAAGATTGTTGTGTGAACAAAGTAAGTTTTATATCATTATCCGTTGTGGACAATTTTAAGTGTCATCTTTTAATTTGAATTTGATTAGACATTACATATTAATACAACAGAGTGAAGATTTAGATTAGTATTCTGGAGGTCTTTCGAGCTATTAATAGCATAGTTGTTTAAAAAAAATAAAATCTGCCCACAGAGTTAAATCAAGACAAGCCAGATTATATTTTGTTCACTAAAACACAACTGAACGTTTTACCACCACCACTACCACCACCATCATCATTATTATCGTCATTAACATCATCATCACCATTATCACCATTATCATCATCATCATCATCACTATGATCATCATCATCATCGCCACCACCATCATCACCACCATCATCACCACCATCTCCACCACACCACACCACAACCTATAACAATGACGACAACAAAAACAAATACCATAACGAAACAACGTAGGACGAATCCCGATAATAACGAGATAACGATAATTTGAAAAATATCTCACCCTCCTTTATCATCATCATCATCGTCATCATCATCACCATCAAAAACAACAACAATGACAACAACAAACATCAAATATAATAAAATAATGTAGAGAATCTGAAAAATAGTTACTTCTCCCCTCTCTCTCACCCCCCTCATCAAAATCAATATCATCAACAACAACAACAACCTAACCTATCCTATCCTATCCTATCCTATCCTATCCTATCCTATCCCGTAACTCGAAGGTCGTTGGGGCACCACAGATGATCGTTTAACCAGCCTACTCCATCTTTCTCTGTACTCAGCAACCCTCATGGTAACAACAACAAAACTCACAAAATCGTCATCATCATCATCATCATCATCATCATCATCATCATCATCATCATCATCATCATTATTATTATTATCATAATCATCATCATCATCAACAGCATCAGCAGCAGCAACAACATCATCGATCATCATCATCAACATCATCATCAAGAACATCATCCTCAACAACAGCAACAACAACAACAGCCAATACCATAATGCAACAATGTAGGAAAATCCCAATTCTGAAGAGATAAAGATAATCTGAAATATATACTTTCCTCCTCCTCCTCATAATCATCAACATCAACAACATTAACAACAAATTTCATAATGAATCAACCTAGAACAAATCCCGATGGTGAAGAGATTAAAGCTAATCTTAAAAATGTCCCTCTAGTCACGCTGTGGTTTTCCTTTTACGCGTGTGTTAATCCAGCTTGTAAACGTATTGTTGTCCAGAACACTTAAGCATGCGAGACAGTTTTCATTACAGAGCCCAAGATGTTAGAGTAGAAGGTTAAGTCACGATAATCTGCTGTTTTGTTTTATTATTATTGTTTTTTTTTTGTTTTTATTTAATGGCCCGAAGGCAAAGCGATGCACTTTATTCAATTTTTTTAATGACTTCTTTGAAGTTTTGTTGATTTGACTTTTAAGCTGGGTATTGTGTCAAATTCTAAGCTGACAAGCTGTGTATTTTTTAAAAAATAGAATGTCTTTTCCATGTATGGCGATGTGTGCGTTTCTGTGTGTGTACTGTGAGAAGGAGAGAGAGAGAGAGAGAGAGAGAGAGAGAGAGAGAGAGAGAGAGTGAGAGAGAGTGGTTGTGTTTGTGTGTGTGTCTGTGAGATAGAAAGAGAGAAATAAAAAGAGAGAGAGTGTGTGTGTGTGCGTGCGTGTGTGTGTGTGGTGTACGTGTGTTTGTATGTAGGTATGCGCCTGTGTGAGTGTGTGAGAGAAATAGAGTTTATGTTTCTCTCTCTCTCTCTCTCTCTCTCTCTCTCTCTCTCTCTCTCTCTCTCTCTCTTTCTCTCCCTCTCCCTTTGTGAGAAAGAGAGAGAGAGAGAGGGAGGCAGACAGACAAAGTGTGTAAGTCGTATAATTTGTGGAGCCAGATTCATCAAATTTCCATTTTTATGGGTATAGTAAGCAGGAATAAATTGGCTACCCGCCTTATTATTTTGTGGAATTGGATTTTTGTAGTGTTATATGTCCAGGGATGAGGTATGAGTGGAATGGAAGAGGGAGACAGAGGGCTGTGTGTGGTGTGTTTGAAGGAGTCGGAATAGCGCCAACAAGAGTTGACTACTTCCCAAACCAACTATTATCATAATGAGTCTGATCATGGCGACAACACCAGACTGGGTCCATGCTTACATCAAAGGTTGACCAATTCCGAAGCCCTATGTTTTATATGTAATCAAAATTGCGATTATATGTCAACTCTCCTGCAGCTGATGATGATTATCTGCAGCTAGTAATTGGAAGATTCGTTTTTATTAGATGATAGAAGCAGGCTACATACCACACCTGCGACTATTGTGAGGGACACAAGCCTACTAAACACGTACAGTTTCGTTAGTTGATGTGCACGTGCCAGATTCTCCAATAATCGTCTGATCATGGCGACCAAATTAGATTGGAATCCATGCTTATAATTGTTGTTGTTGTTTGTTGTTGTTGTTGTTGTTTGTTTGTTTGTTTGTTTGTTTTTCGGATTCTGTAGATCAAGATCATTGACTTCAAAGGCACTGGCATTATCCGAAACCTGGCCACTGTCCAACAAAAGATTTGAACGTTGTAAGCTTTATCAACGTAAATGTTGATAGAGTGATGTAACCTAGGCTTATCATCTGCATTAGACAGAACTTGTGTAACGAGCAATGAATTACATTCTTCAAGTAAATGCTGGGTGTTTACATACAACGCTAAGATGTAGTTTGGAGGTCTGATCGATTGCATGATGATGATGGTGATGATGGATGAAGATGAATGAAGATGATGATGATGATGATGATGCTGATGATGATGTTGTTGATGAGGAGGAGGAGGAAGAGGAGGCCGAAGAACACCATGTTCATGCTCTTGTTGTCTTCACGATTCGAGAAACTTTATTTAAGGCAGTAACGTAGTCTATGCGAGTGGAGGCAGGAAAGGTAAAGACGATGTAAAACAGAAATTGACAATGGAATTACCTTTTGCTGTGTGACTGAATACACTTCCTGGTTACCTTTTCACTTTTCTTATCATTGGTTTACTTAACGGGGTGTTTGCCGACTGTCATCATGTCAAGACACCTTAAATAAAATAAGTATAATGGTATGTTACTCTTCGTGGTTTTTGTTCTCATCTGGGTCAGTGGTGATTGTTCAATGTCCTCTTTTACCATACCAACACAATCAATGTTAAATGTAAAGAAGAAGGAGAAGGGGGAAGAAAAGGAAAATGAGGAGATAAAGACGACACGATGGCGATGACGACAACGACGAAGAAGGTGGTGGAGGTGGAGAAGGAGAAGGAGATTAAAACAGAAGAAAAAGATCAAGAACAATAACAAGAACAGAAAGAGAAAAAGAGGGAGAAAAAGAAGGAGAAAAAATAGGAGGATGAGAAAAAGAGGAAGAAGAAGAAGAAGAAGAAGAAGAAGAAGAAGAAGAAGAAGAAGAAGAAGAAGAAGAAGAAGAAGAAGAAGAAGAAGACACCCGATACACATTGGTCGAAGGCTACTAGAAGCATGCTGTAGTAGTCGCCTCAACAGGCCATAAAGCATGCTCTCATGCTTCAGAGCACTGCTTCCTATACGCTTCAAGCCCTAGGAGCATTGACCAATGAACTCATGAAAATAGAAAATGTAAGTTTCTTCTCCTCTAAGGGACGAATTATGTCAAACTGTATTTGTTTCTTGGTCAACTGTCTTTTACGAACCGTTTGACAATGTTTTTGAACCGTTTGCTGACGCCGGATAGTGTCCTCACTTGGTTTCATACAATTTAAGAATCCAACAAGGCAAATGGGTTTTTGAGACGGCAAAGAGCGGAATGTTGTAGAGCAACATTCTGTACATATATTTACAGTAAAATTGCGCTTTTTCCGTCACTATAGAGCTTGAAGCGTATAGGAAGCAGTGCTCTGAAGCATGAGAGCATGCTTTATCGCCTGTTGAGGCGACTACTAAAGCATGCTTCTGGCAGCCTTCGACCAATGTGTACCGGGTGCACAAGAAGAAGAAGAAGACGAAGAAAAAGAAGATTTACCTAGTGCAAATAAATTTCATAGGTGAACATCATGAAGCTCCATAAGAAGATTTACCTAGTGCAAATAAATTTCATAGGTGAACATCATGAAGCTCCATAACTAAACAATTTCTTTGAAGTAACATCTGACGGCTATATACACGTTCTATCACCGGCAGCCTACTTACTCCAAAAGGAAGTATGCCTTTGACATACAAAATGAAAATTCCCAGTAATTTAGATTACGCAGTGTTGTCGTAAACCCATCCTCGTTCCTTCAGAAATAAGTCTTATTTAAGGTAACTTCCACTCAGGACTCTTGTAACTAAGGACAAGAAGATATAAATTCCAATACTCGATTTCATAGTTTTGTAGTATGAATTGCAGTGTGCGTGCGATGTTAATTTTGTTATGTTAAAGTGCCCCGTGATCAAGCATTAAGTAAGTACGTCACCCGTCGTTTTTTATATTTACTGAATAAGTGGAATACTGTGTTTACCTTGAAAGTATTAAATTCAAACTTGACTTGAGTAACTGCATCCAAGATGGGCAATGTAGTATTAAAAAGAAAGGAGGAAAGCTGAAGTTGAAGATCATAGACTACAGTACAGTCAGCGCTGATTTCGATTTGGGTGCCTCATTGGCTCTCGTTAGAAACAAGGAAGTCACACATAGAGGCGACAAACACCACCTTTGCAAAACTGGCCCTGAAAAAGAGATGTCACAAACGCTTCTATCTGTCTCTCTCTCTGTCTCCCTCTCTGTCTCCCTCTCTCTGTCTCTCTGTCTCTGTCTGTCTGTCTCTCTCTCTCTCTCTCTCTCTCTCTCTCTCTCTCTCTCTCTCTCTCTCTCTCTCTCAAGGGTTTTTGGAAGATTTAGTTAAACGGATGAGAGATTTATAAACTACACAAGTGAGACTGCGACTTGATTAAAATACAGAGGCATTAACGAAATAGAGTGGATTCTCGATAGCAAAGCGGTAGCAGCCCTATGTATCATTAGAGAGAGAGAGACAGACAGACAGACAGAGTCAGAGACAGAGAGACAGAGAGACAGATACATACCGCTATGCTTACGGGGATCCATTCTATTTGGTTAATGTCCATGTGATTGAAATATAGGGACTGAGAGAAGAGATAAGAGTAAACACGCCTCCGTGTGCTACAACAGTGAGTGAGGGCATTATAAGCCGAAGACTGAGATAACAACTAAAACGGATACTAAAGGAAGGACAAAAGGCGGAGCCAAGTCAAAACAGAAGCCAAACACTGTCATTTTCTTCCATTTTCTTGCTTTCCCGGGAGGGAGGGAGGGGGGGGGTGTTGAAGATGAGCCGGTTGTGAATTTGTTGCCTTAACTTGCCTCGGGCAGGAAATATTTTGTGGAATAGTGTGTGTTAGTTGTAGATGTACACTCGTTTCGCCATTTTCCCTTACACAGCATTAGTTTCCTACCTCCACTGTGATTCAGTCTCCTTCTGTCACTAGGGTCAGGTTTCGATTAAGGGTCAGTGCGTGCTTTTAGCCCTGTCCTCAATGGCGCTGCATAGCGCAAGAAATCTTTGTTTTACTTTTAGTTGCTTAAATATTTTTTTTTAAAACTTATTTCCTTTTAGAATTTTGCTGCCGCTCCATGTTGTTATTTCTGCCACAAATAAAGGTAGGATCGTGCATAAACTAAACGAGGGGGTTTGAAGATTTTTAGCGAAATACGTGTAGAGAGACCTTCTCGTGCGCTGTATCTCCTTTGGCATTCAGCCCTCTGTCTCGTCTCCTTGGTTATTAATGAGTTTCCTGGAATAATGTATGAACTAGGGGTCAGTTGTTGCTGTTAGTACCCTGGTCAGATCATTTTCTTATTGTCTACCTATCGGGCAAATCGATTTTTCTATGCCGGTGTTCTGGGTTGGGTTTATTTGTCAGCTAAGAGTGAGAATGAGTGAGTTCCGCGGTACAGGGGATAAGAAGTCCTGTATCGCTGAGAAGGCGATCAAAAATTGTATCGCAAACCGTAAGGAATTGTCTTCAAATGAAACTAGACCATTCATTGTTTGTTTGTTTTTTAATTAAATACCCTAATTGTTTTAAATACATGTTCTCCTTGGTCCTCCTTCCTAAAAGTCCTCTTGTCCATTTACATTCTTTCCTCAATCTTCTTCCACATTCGCCTGTTCTGACTTCTCCTGTTTTCCGGTTCGTCATTTTGGGTAAAAAAAAAAAAAAACGTAACTAGCACGACTATGTTAATCTGTCTGTCCTTTCCTGAATGATCTAACCCCTTCTTATCTTCTCCCTCATTCCTCCCTCTCACGCCGAGGCTAACGTTTGCTTCTCCACTAGCCTCGGGTAGTCTCAGCTTCGCAGTGTGTCTGCTCGCTTTCTCCTGTCTCTTTTTAATTCATTCCTTAATCTTTCTTTATCCTCATCCTTCGTCTTATGGTCATTGGTTTGATATCAGTCCACAACTATAATAATAATAAGAAGAAGAAGAAGAAGAAGAAGAAGAAGAAGAAGAAGAAGAAGAAGAAGAAGAAGAAGAAGAAGAAGAAGAAGAAGAAGAAGAAATCCTTCGGGTGAGAGTATAAACCGAGGTCTAATCTGTGCACGCACGCATTCCATTGCACGGACTTTAAAGATCCTGACGCTTATGTCCTGGATGGGTGAATAAACCCAACACGCACTAGATCCATTCTCTCCATCCCAGGTCGCCAAGGATTGTGCTCAGTCGTCTGGGAGTCATGCTATGCGCCCAAAGGCTGCAAGTGGGCGCCTCGGGCTTCTTGATTTAAATCCTGTAAGGCCAGCGCCTTGAGCAGCTCTTGAGCTGAAAAGGCGCTATATATGAACGATTAAATAAATAAGTAAAATAATTAGTAGCTAGTAAAACCCTGTGATTTCGTCATGGGATCCTATGGTATTTGTAAGTTGCTTACACGCTTATTTGAAAGCTTTCACCTCACAAACCAGACTTTCGGTCCTGCTCTCGGCACACATGCATTATCAGTCATGCTCAAGCTTTCAGCTATATGATCATACTATCTATTGCGAAAGTTTGAGAAGATAAAAAAAAATCATCTTTCTTCTTCGTCACTCTTTCCCGCATCCTACTCCTACATTTCTATATTTCACTTGAATATCTTTCTTCTTCTTCACTCCTTCCACCATTTTTTTTTCATTCAATTCCACCACCTCCTCCCTCTTTTCCTCTTCATCCTTTATCATCTTATCATCATAGTTTGAAATCCTTCTAATATAAAACGTTTGAAAAACAAAATGTCCCAGGCTCACTGAAATAATCTTTCTTCTTCTTCTTCTTCTTCTTCTTCTTCTTCTTCTTCTTCTTCTTCTTCTTCTTCTTCTTCTTCTTCTTCTTCTTCTTCTTCTTCTTCTTCTTCTTCTTCTCCTCCTCCTCCTTCTTCTTCTCCTCCTTCTTCTTCTCCTTCTTCTTCTCATTCTCCTCCTTCTTCTTCTCCTTCTTCTTCTCATTCTCCTTCTTCTTCTCCTCCTTCTTCTTCTCCTTCTTCTTCTCATTCTCCTCCTTCTTCTTCTCCTTCTTCTTCTCATTCTTCTTCTTCTTCTTCTTCTTCTTCTTCTTCTTCTTCTTCTTCTTCTTCTTCTTCTTCTTCTTCTTCTTCTTCTTCTTCTTCTTCTTCTTCTTCTTCTTCTTCTTCTTCTTCTTCTTCTTCACTCCTTCCTTGTCTTTCTTTCCTCCTCCTCCTCCTCCTTCTCCTCCTCTTCGTTCTCCTTCTCCTAATCCTTCATCGTCTTATCGTCATTGTTTTGAAATCCTTCCGTAACTAGCCAGCTAATACTAGCCTGACCCTGATTAAGAGTAAGATGCAGGATTGTGCATGGCCCACGTTATCTATTTTCTGAACTTTCTCTGTTGCAGTTGTGTGCAGTGTGCTGCAGTGACAAGAATTTGTTTTAAATCGCCAACATGTCAGGTACGTAGAGATAATATTTTGTTTGTGTACACTGTACAACCATTGTATTATTATTATTATTATTATTATTATTATTATTATTATTATTATTGTTGTTGTTGTTGTTGTTATTATTGTTATTATTGTTGTTGTTGTTGTTGTTTTTGTTATTACTATTATATTTATTTCATTTAAAAAACGCGCTTCATCCTTAAATCAAAGCTGGAAACACGGCACAGTGTCAAAACAAATGTAGAATTTAAATCAATATAAACATATAATGAGACATTTGAAGTTATTAACATTTAAATATAAACATACAAATATGCATGTATTGATATTGTATAGCGCATACGATTAAAGAGCTGAGCAAAGCTGAATACAGAATATATTCCGCCAAGCATTGCACATCAAAATTGCCCCGATGTCAGTAAATTGTCATATCACACACACACACACACACACACACACACACCCACACACACACACACACGCACACACCCACACACACACACAACAGGCAAAGTTTATCATGACTATATTGATAACGCACTGTTATGATTTGTGTATTGTGAATATTTTAGGTCGTTTCGTTGTAAATGCCTAGCGAGTAATGTACTCCCGTAATGTCACGTCCGTCGGTGAAGAGTTTGTACACATTGTTCGCATTTGCTCCTTATACTTCATTAAAATGTTAACAATTAATATCATCTGAGTTAGAGGATCGTGAGTTTTGGGTTTGACTGTCAATGCTAGAGAAAATACAGAACACGAGAACAAGAAGAAGAAGAAGAAGAAGAAGAAAAAGAAGAAAGGGATGCTGGTGATGATGATGATGATGATGATGATGATGATGATGATGATGATGATGATGATGATGATGATGATTAATGATGATAATTAATTGATGAGGACGATGACAACGAAGACGACGGCGTCCACAAAGCATCCCAGAATTATTAGCCTACTATTTTGACTATCGGTCCTGCTAAATTATAACTGCAGCGTGAATTTTATTACGACTAAAATATAAAAAAAACATAACTTTCTTAAAGTTGTTTTTTGTGGTTGCTGTGTTGTGCAGGTCTCATCAAGCCCAAGAAGTACGACTGGAAGGACTCGAACCTTGCTCTCTTTGGTTCAGACACAGAGAAGGAAGTCAAAAGTCAGTACAACAGTTATTGTTGTTGTTGCTGGTGATGATGAAGGTAGTGATGGTGGTGGTGGTGATGGTGGTGTGGACAGTAGTGGTGGTGCTGCTATTGTAGCCCAATATCGTAAGACTGTGCATTGTTTTGAATAGTAATTATTGTGTAAGGTCTAGGCCATAGGCGTAAGGCTATTATTTGAAGTTTCGATTTATTCATTATATACAAACGCATTGTAATGTTTAGTAATTATGGAAGTATTGAAAAAACAAATTGCATTGCATTTCCCCTCACATAACAGTTCTTGAGTCCTGCAAGTAAAGATGGTTACAATGCTGAACCCTTTTCCATCAAAATGTGATTGCGTTATTGCTTCTTTTCGTGTTTTTTTTTCAAACAGAGGACGCAGCATCGAAAGAACCAGCCTGGAAAAATGCAGGAAAGAAGCCAGGACTTCAGATCTGGAGAATAAACGTAAGAAACTTCCTTCTTTTCTTTTTATTCCTTCTTCCTCTTACTCCAGGTATGAATCTTCTGTTCCTTCAATAACATGAGGATTCGGTTGCTCCAGTGATTCACATTTTGTTGCTTCAATAATAATTCGTCTTCTGATGCTCCAGTAATTTCTCTTGCTTTAATGATTCCTCTTCTGTTGCTCCTGTTAACTGCTCTCCTTGCTTCATGGAATGCTCTTCTGTTGCTCCTGTTAACTGCTCTCCTTGCTTCATGGAATGCTCTTCTGTTGCTCCTGTTAACTGCTCTCCTTGCTTCATGGAATGGTCTTCTGTTGCTCCTGTTAACTGCTCTCCTTGCTTCATGGAATGGTCTTCTGTTGCTCCTGTTAACTGCTCTCCTTGCTTCATGGAATGGTCTTCTGTTGCTCCTGTTAACTGCTCTCCTTGCTTCATGGAATGGTCTTCTGTTGCTCCTGTTAACTGCTCTCCTTGCTTCATGGAATGGTCTTCTGTTGCTCCTGTTAACTGCTCTCCTTGCTTCATGGAATGGTCTTCTGTTGCTCCTGTTAACTGCTCTCCTTGCTTCATGGAATGCTCTTCTGTTGCTCCTGTTAACTGCTCTCCTTGCTTCATGGAATGGTCTTCTGTTGCTCCTGTTAACTGCTCTCCTTGCTTCATGGAATGGTCTTCTGTTGCTCCTGTTAACTGCTCTCCTTGCTTCATGGAATGGTCTTCTGTTGCTCCTGTTAACTGCTCTCCTTGCTTCATGGAGTGGTCTTCTGTTGCTCCTGTTAACTGCTCTCCTTGCTTCATGGAGTGGTCTTCTGTTGCTCCTGTTAACTACTCTCCTTGCTTCATGGAATGGTCTTCTGTTGCTCCTGTTAACTACTCTCCTTGCTTCATGGAGTGGTCTTCTGTTGCTCCTGTTAACTGCTCTCCTTGCTTCATGGAATGCTCTTCTGTTGCTCCTGTTAACTGCTCTCCTTGCTTCATGGAGTGGTCTTCTGTTGCTCCTGTTAACTGCTTTCCTTGCTTCATGGAATGGTCTTCTGTTGCTCCTGTTAACTGCTCTCCTTGCTTCATGGAATGGTCTTCTGTTGCTCCAATGACTCTTGTTCTTTTGCATCAACACTCTTCTGTTGTTTTCTCTATTTACTCCCTTTCTTGCTTTGCTGAATCCTCTACTGTTGCCCCATTTACTTCTCTTCGTGCTGCAAAGAATTCTCTTCTTTTCTTTCCCGTCCTTCGCTAGATCAATGACCTACCTTTTTTCTTGAAAACTCTTCCTGGACAAGACTCCTTGTTTGTGTATGAGGTCTGTTGGATCAGCTTGGGAGTGTTGGACGCTTTCTGCCGGGTGGTCACTAGGGCTTCCTATGATTGTATTATTTCGCACTATAGGCATTTTATATGTATGTGTTTTGTTGATGATTTATAATGATGGTTGTATTCTATTTTGTTTTTGTAACCGGGGTGTTCGCGTAGTTGAGGTCAACCCTCAGCCGTCCCCCGCGTGGGATGTCTTTATTGTAAAGTGACTGGCCGGTGGAGGGCATTCAATTTTCCCACTAGGGTTGTTTCGGCAGATCTTTTATGCGGATCGGGGGTTGTCCGGTCCTGATTTGGCTCGGAAGAGTCCGCTGGACCTAAAGCAACAATAAATCAATCAATCAATCAATCATTCTTTCCCGTCCAATTATTCCTCTTTTGCTGCTGCAATACTCCTAATCCGCTGCTCCAATTACTCCTGTTGTGTTACTCCAGTTACTCTATCCTCTTCTTGCTCCAAGGACTCCTCTTCTGTTGCTCCAATAATTTATCAACTTTCGATTAGACTACATCTCTCTCTCTCTCTCTCTCTCTCTCTCTCTCTCTCTCTCTCTCTCTCTCTCTCTCTCATATTCTCACTCTCTTTGACTCTTATTATTGACACGAGCTTTATTTTAGCCGCTTCATTCATTCACCCAGCTTACAAATTTAAATTACGTTGTGTAAATACAGCGATGATTGAACGTGCAGATGAGAATGTCGCCTATGATTGTCAGCCGTCGTTAATGTGTCGTTGTGTGATTGTGCAAGTTTTGCTGATGTATTATTCGCCACCATGTAGTCCAAGCCCAGAATGCAGCAAAATGTTTAATTTTGCTTTTTGGGGTATCCAAAATAATTTTTACTGCATCGGAAAGATAATAATGTACTCTATCACATATCCAAAATGTAAAAAAAAAATATCGCAAAACAAAGTTATTGAGCATTTATTATCTAGCCGTGTACTATGGCATTCCGTTCAGTTATTGCTTGCTTTGTAAGGCCCAAAACTAGTATGGCAGATTACTGACAAAACAGCTTCCCCCCCCCCCCCCCCACCACCACCACCAAATTTGATGTCCATGATATTTAAGACCTACTATTTCAAAAAAGCCTGGTAGCCATTAAAAAAAATGGCGGCCATTTTCAAGATGGCCGCCATGCCGATTAAACTCTTGTTCTACAATATGAAGATTTCGACCTACAAGCGCCACATTTAGTATGCATGATACTTAAGACCTACTCTTTTAGAAAAGCTCAGTGGCCGTTAACAGAAAAAATATGGCGGACATTTTTCAAGATGGCCGCCATGCCGACAACACTTTTGTTCTACAATAATTATGGAGTATGAGATCAAGATTTCGACCTACAAGCACCAAATTTGGTCTACACGCTACTTAAGACCTACTCTTTTACAAACGCCCGGTAGCCATTACCAGAAACAATATGGCGGCCATTTTTAATGATGGCCGCTATGCTGATTACATTCTTGGTCTACAATATAAAGTATGAGAAGATTTTCTCCTAAAAGCACCAAATTTGTTATGTCTGATATTTAAAATATTTTCTTTTAGAAAAGCTCGGTAGCCATTAAAAAGAAACAATATGGCGGCCATTTTCAAGACGGCCACAATGCCGATTATACTCTTGTACTATACTATGAAGTATTAGACGAAGATTTTGCCTTACAAGCACCAAATTTGGTATACCTGTGACTTAAAGGTCAACCACAGTGCTCGGTCAAAAAGTTTCTGCTGAAAGAACTTTACTAAATAATACCAGATGCAAAAAATTCGGTAAGCAAAGCTCTACCGTTTAATAGATATCGATCACTGAAAGTGGGATTTCCTACCTGTAATTAAGGGTAAGGGAAGTAATAATCTAAAACGCAGCTATCGCTGATCTCCCCTCGCAGTGACGTCAGCAGCTGCATACAATGGCCGACTGCGAAGAAGTTACAAGCGAGACAAGCAGTGTTTCTTCACTCGATCTGTCGTGTTACAGCAGTGCTCTCTTCTGTTAGAAACGAATTCGACCCCAGAGTACTAATTGTAATAATAAACAAATAATTATACGAGCTAGACCAGTGAATATATACCCTCTTGCGTTCCCTTTTCTGAAAAGCTCCTCTGACCACAGGCTGTGAAGTCTGTAGGCCTTGCCTCAATTACATACTATAGTATGTAATTGAGGCAAGGCCTACGGACTTCACAGCCTGTGCTCTGACTTTCCTGACGCCCGGCAAACTGATAGCAGACGATGGATGTGTAGTAGCCACTGTGACTGTAGTTGAAGTTGAAGCAGTACTAATAGGCCTACTACTAGTAACTTGAATCACTGTTGCTGTTGTTGAGGCGCTTGTTGCAATGGCACACGGACTTTGGATCGTTGGAACAGAGCCAGGCTTTAATGTCTGTATTGTTTTCATCCCAAAGCTCCGCATTAAAGTGGCACTTGGGGGGTAGCAGTCTTCAGCGAAGTGTTTTGCGCAAATTGCTGACGACGCAGTTGGTGTCCCGTACTTCGGACCGAAGTTTACACGCTTTTCCTGCACGAATCTTACCCACTTATTTCGCACTTCTTCGTTTTTTGGAAACCTATGCAATGTTAACCCATCCGCTTGTTTGTTTGTACAACCTCCAACGGCACAATATAGGCCACTGTTCTTCGTTTTCCTGCGTTTTGGTAGAGAAGGGGCACTATCGGACTCTTTATTGTCTACTGCAGTTGACGTCACGAGCCATGTGGTCACGTGAGCGGGCTTTTCGAAGGTGCAAAAGTTTATTCGAAGTAGATTTTATTAAATATTAAAAAAAGGCAGTATTTTTCGGAAAAAAGTTGTTTGGCATGTGACTTTTTTTATTATGTAGATATTTTGTGCTCAGTTTTATGTTTCAATGATGTTGACCTTTAAGACCTGTTTTTAAAAAAAATCCCAGTAGTTATTACAAAAAGAAATATGGTGACCATTTTTCAAGATGGCCACCATGCTGATTACACTCCTAGTCTATAATAAAACCTACGTAATTAATAAAGAAATAATAGTATATACATTAAACAAACACATTTTTTTAAATGTACAATACCATAAATTAAGTGATGGAAGTAACATTCTTATGCATTGTTTGTAATCTGAAGAAGAGCATAGCTCGAAAATTCATTTGTCTTATATTGTTGTATAATTAAAAGTATCTTTGATATTTTTTGTTGTGTTCATGACTTTTACTAAAGAATCTATTCTTTAGGTTATCGAAATCGCTCTATACAAATAATTAATTGTTTGCAGTCTTGCTTCCATTCTTTATATAGAATTATTTATAGCCCTAAATACTATGGTTTTGGCCTTAAAATGCAAACTATCAATTGTTTTACAAACGGAATGCCATAGCCATGCTGTGCTTGAATCAGCACTAGAAAACGTTTCATTACACGAAAACAAAAACATAATGCAGTGCTGGTGATAGAGCCAGACTGTTAGATCTCAACGCTATTGTCCCTCATGTCTTCTTCCATTTCTTCTTCCTCTTCCTTTTTCTCTTCTTCTTCCTCTTCTTCTTCCTTTTCTGTGTACTTCATGACGTTTAAGCAGATTTCACCTCGGCATTCTCCACATCCAACAGTGCAGACCAATCCATGTCGTCGGCATGAACACCTGGTTGACGCACAGTCAGTTCTGCAATTGCAACGCACAAGGTTTAGAAGATGGTCTGGTGCACTGGTTCCTCTCTTGCTACAAAACTCCAGCAACCTACCCTTGAATTCTAATGTTCTTATAGGTGTCAGTTGATAATGATCATCCTTTGATCCTTTTGTTCCCTTTGCTTCCATTGTCACAAAACAAGCACTTTGGACCCAAACCACTGGTGCCAGAAGCTATGTTCAGTCCAGACAACCTGTGTTTTCGAGGTGATCGTCGTTTTCGGCAATTTGCCATATTTAAAAGTCACGCATCAAGCTTTGATAAAAGCAAAACAAGTTAAACCGGAACTTGGTTTCATATAACCTCGTTTTAATTTATAATGGCGATACCCACGAGTTTTTATGAGAGGTGCCGGAAAGTTGTGAATCGATGCTTTCTGAAAAGTATCGATGCTTTGCATCGATACTTTTTAAAAAGTATCGATACTTTGCATCGATACTTTAGCTCGAGCAGTTTCATCGCGCAGTTCCGAAGTTTACCGAGGCGAAACACACTGTTTCTACAAAACTGAAATCGGTCAAGCTAATGAAATAATATACATGTATTATGTAACATTCCACCAATTGTCCTTTGCAGAGCAAATTAATTAATGAATATATTTTTTCCAAATAGCTAAATTTAAGAATTACTATTAGTTAATAAATAATGTGTTCCGCTTTAGTTCCGATCAAACTTTTGGAAAATTTGCATACTGTGTATTCGGAAGAATTCGGAAATGCGCGATGAAAAGGATCGATCCTTTCGTAACGGAGAGATGCAAAGTAGCGATACTTTTCAAAAAGTATCTATGCAAAGCATCGCTACTTTTCATCGCGCGTTTGACCCTGTTCGTACGCCATACAGGGCAGCGACCACAGCAAGCAGCAAGCGGAGAGCGTCTGCTAGTGACCTATTTAGCCATAACTGAAAACCGGCAAGTTTAAAACTATTATATTGCGCGTTATATTATTTATATTTTAATAAGGCAAACTCAGGGGAGCAAAGAAAATGTTTGCTTAACTCAAAAGACACGGTGGGATTTAATGATGGTGAATATTCCAGCAATTCATCTTCAAAATCCTCTTCCATATCTGTGAAGTCACGCTGACAGTGTTGAATGGGCATGTGGGCGGAGTTATACTTCGCCCGCAAGGAAATTCCCGCGTATGACTGGCAAAATGTGCGAATACCGTTTTAGCAATTTTTAATTCGTTGTATCTCCTAATTGCGCTAATTTTTTTTTTACATTTTGGTAAGATTGTTCAACAACCTAAACTCTTTACATGTGCCTTGTTTTCATTTTGGATACCCTAAAAAGCACCTCTAAACAATCTGGGCTTCGGCTAATGCTTAGTCCGGGCAGTCTGGCTGCTGAATGTCGTTTGTTTTATTGTGATAGTTGTTTGATGCAATTTCAGAAATTCAAAGTGGAAGCCTGGCCCACGACGAAATACGGAAGTTTTTACAGCGGCGACTCTTACATTATTCTTAACGTGAGTACGAGTATGCCTATTGAATATTTTTTTTCATGTTTTTTTGTTGCTATGTCGAGTTCTAATTCTGATGCAGGGGTTTTATGTATGATTTGGTTATAGTCCTCACACCATAGAAATAAATACCGTTGATTTGCCTGCAAAGCCTTATACCGGCGAAAACATCTTTGCCCATTGAAGGAGTGTTCTCCGAAGGAGAGAATTGTGCTCAGTTGTGTGGGCGTCAGACTATGCGCCCAAAGGCTGCAAGTGGGCGCCGGAGTTAGATCCTGTATCGGCCAGCACCTTGAGCAGCTCTTAAGCTTGGAAAACCGCTATATAAGGACGATTAAACAAAGATTTACGTTGTTTCCGCCATTTTGCAGCAACACATGCACCTGTTCAAGCGACCGATTTCATTCACTATGTAGCACTATGTACAAATGTGGATTTTTTTTGGTAATAAAACGTCAGCGATGATTAATTACGCGTTGTCACAATGAAATTGTATCTTTCCATTGGGTTTCCAGACATACAAGGAAGAAGAATCCGACAAACTGCTGTTCGATGTGCACTTCTGGATCGGCAAGGAAAGCACGCAGGTATTCACGCATTCTTCATGGAGCTTTTTGTTTTTCCTTTCATCAACTCTTTTTTTTCTTTTCTTTTTCTTACATTGAAGTCTTATACAGTGCTTTTTGTGTGTGAGAGATTCATGACAACAGTGGTCATGATGACATTTACCGATGGCGTGGATGTTGTGTATGTGTGATTGTTTATCAACAACGGGGTAATTTCCACTTTCTGTTGTAATTTGTCTTAATTAATTCTGTACATCCTGTATTCTGTTCCGTAGCCTACATGGCTTCCAATTTGTCCATCTATGTGTGCCAGTCGGTCGATCTATTTTTGTGTTTGGAGTTTGCATAGCATGTACCACCCATGCGAACCAAATTCAGGTTGTCTTCTCAGCGAAAGCACGACAGCCGTAGAGCAGCTTCTCCCAGGACGAGAGGGCAATAGGACTTAGCGCTTTCAAGAGGATGTTTCTGACTTGTACCGGGCACTCACCTTTCCTAGGATCTAGTTTGTTTTGTGTGTCTGGTTGGTTTTTATTAAACGAATGAGCATTGAAGTTTAACGTCCACACCCACCATTGGCGATAGGGCAGACAGGGATAACCGTCCCAGGCAAGAGGAAGTGGGAGGTGGGAATCTAAATTAGCACTGAACTACCAGAGCTATTAGACTGATACGATATAGAGTGAGAAATGGCTTTTATCGTGCACACCACTGGTTTCGGTGTGCCAGGTCTACCGCTGAGCTTTGGCGGTGGGACATTTTTTTAATTGATGTTGTTGATGATGCTGGTATACTTACGCCTTTATTTAATCTATTAAATTTAAATCAATTTTTAGGATGAGTACGGGACAGCGGCGTACAAGACAGTGGAACTGGACACTTTACTGGACGATGTGCCGGTGCAACACAGGGAGGTCCAGAACTATGAAAGCCCGCTCTTCAAGAACTACTTCACCAAACTCATGTCAGTCACTATTATTTTTTTCTTTTTTTCTTCTTCTTCTTCTTCTTCTTCTTCTTCTTCTTCTTCTTCTTCTTCTTCTTCTTCTTTCTTTCTTTCTTTCTTTCTTTCTTCTTCTTCTTCTTCTTCTTCTTCTTCTTCTTCTTCTTCTTCTTCTTCTTCTTCTTCTTCTTCTTCTGCTCCTCACATTTCTTTGTACTTTGGTAGGAACAATAGATTGTGATGCTGAATCACCCTCCTTCACCTCCTCCTCCTCCAATTTCTTGATTGTTGAATTGATGATGATGATGATGATGATGGTGATGATGATGATGATGATGATGATGATGATGATGATGATGGTGATGATGATGATGATGATGATGATGATGATGATGATGATGATGATGATGATGATGAGGGTGATAATGATGATGATTATGATTGTCCACAGCTACATGGATGGCGGAGCGGACACCGGGTTCAACCACGTCAAGCCAGAGGAGTATAAGCCCAGACTGTTCCGTGTATCCAGCAGTGGCAACTCAAAGACTCTGGAAGCTAGACAGGTACAGCGTTGCAACTTTTCACTGTTGGAGTGAGGGGATTAGCACCTTGATAAAAGCTTTCCATGAGAAAAAAAAGACGCACATGACACCTCTGATGAAGCAGGCCTTGAGAAAAGTGAATGTCCATAAGAACACCTCTCTCCCCCATATCTCAGTTTAATTATCAATTTGCGCTGCTTGGATATTGTTGTTCTGAGGCTCTTGTGCTTTCATTGGCAAATCGGCTTGAAGGAGTTGAAAAAAAAAATTCCATTGAATCAAAACAGAATGTTGTTTATCTTGACAGGTGAAGGTCAAACGACATCAGATCACGTCAGATGACGTGTTTATCCTGGATGACGGCAACACTTTCTACCAGTTTAACGGCAAATCTTCCAATATGCAAGAGAAGTACAAGGTCAGCTCTCATATTTCTTATCAGAAGACGACGACGACTAAAAAGAAGAAGAAGATGATGATTGATGATGATGATGATGATGATGATGATGATGATGATGATGATGATGATGATGATGATGATGATGATGATGGAGGAGGAAGTTGAGATATACTTGTACACAAATTCCTCGATCTCTTCTGTTCTGCGAGGCTTGCCACTTTCATTTGCATCGAGACCAACATCGTTCTTAACGTTGAAAAAGAATCTACCCAGGTATATCACTCACTAACTGACTAACCGGCTATTTAAAACTAATCGTGCGTACAGGAGCACTGTTCAAGTTAATACCTGCAGCAGATCCTCGTCAGCAACAGCGGTAGATATATAGCACACAGCCCTAGTATGTGTTCAAGATATAACAAAGGACTGTGTTCTATCTACCGCTTTGTTATCTCCTAGGGCTGTGTTCCACATGTACCTATCGTTTGGCTATCACATAGGGTTGCATCTTCTACCTGTAACCTATGTACCGCTATGCCCTAGAGGATCCGCGACAGGCGCCCAACTGGAGTACTTCCCCTTGTGTTAGTACTTATTATGATGAAGGTGCGGTGTTGTACTGTTGCTCTGTGTTGACAGGCTGCCCAAGTGCTACAGGACCTCAAGTCTTCCAGACCCAAGAGCGACGTGCAGACTATTGACGAAGAAGAGGGCGGTGAAGCTCTGGTAAGATGACGGATGATAATAATAATAATAATAATAATAATAATAATAATAATAATAATAATAATAATAATAATAATAATAATTTTATTTATAAAGCGCATTATCAAACAATAGTCTGTTCAAGGCGCATCACACACAGTCACACGCACAATACAATATATATAATGCTATCAATAAATAACACTTAAAAAAATTCATTAAAATTTAAAATAAGAAATTGGAAGTAAACCTCACTCACACAATAGTCGCATTAAAAACAATGTACTAATAGCTTAATAAGACTGACAATATAATAAAAAGCCAAAAAAATAAAATAAAATTGATGGGAAATGTAAAAACAGAAAATCTTATTAGAAATGCAATCACATCTTTTAAACTCTGGACAATAAATAATTAAATATCAAATTCCAAGTAAAAAAATAAGAGTCAGTCACATAGGATATGAAGAATGATTATTAAAAGATCATGACCATGATATCGCACCCACACACAAACACCTAGGCATTGTCAGAAACAGACGCAAGTACACACAGACACACGCAAGCTGTTGTGATGTTTTAATTCCTCAGCACCCACTCACTGACCATCTTACGTATGCAAGCATCTCTCAAAGACTGAAATCAGTCGTTCGACCAGTGACAGAATCACAGTGGATCAAGCATGCAGATGCTTGCAGAACAGGAAAGTTTTAAGATTCTTTTTGAAAGCCGTGACAGACTGAGTGTGACGAAGTTCGGAGGGAAGAGAGTTCCACAGCGACGGAGCGAACACAGCAAAAGATCTTTTCCCGAAGGAGTTAAGAGAATATCTGGGGACGGTCAGTAAGGAGACATCTTCAGAGCGAAGAGAACGAGTAGGTTTGTGGAGGAGGATGAGATCAGCCAGATAAGAGGGAAAGGTATCAGCGTGAAGACAGTGAAAACAGAGAGAAGCAATTTTGTATTCAATGCGAGCCTTTACAGGCAGCCAGTGCAGTGGTGGCACTAAAGCGCCGCGGCTGCAGGAAGACAAGGCGAGCAGCGTTATTTTGAATATGTTGAAGTTTGGAGAGTTTTTCATGAGGAAGGCCAGCCAGAAGAGTCATGGTAGAACTGCAGCAGCTGTGACGGAATGATCATAGCCGAGATTTATTTGTACAGTATTGTAATTGTTTCAATAATTATCCCTCAAGCTCATTCTGAGGCTTTTTGTAAGAGAGAAAGTGATACTAGTGCGGAGGAGGATTGATGATGATGATGATGATGATGATGATGATGATGATGATGATGAAGTCTGGAAATTACTACCCTAGGCTGAGCGCAACAACAACAACAATAATAACAATAATAATAATAATAATAATAATAATAATAATAATAATAATAATAATAATAATAATAATAATAATATTTATTATTAGTATAACATTTATTTTTTAATTTTATTATCATCATCATCATCATCATCATCATCATCATGAATGATGGTCGGAAATTACTACCCTAGGCTAAGCGCAACACAATTTTATAATATATAAAACAATAATATTTTGTTACATTCATTGTGTAAAAACATAATACCCCCTTTATTCTTCGAAAACATACTATTATCAGAATCAGCGCATCATAAACATCTAGGTGTAACGTTACAAAACAACTGTAAATGGGACGAACATATTGCAAACATAGGAAGTAAAGTAAAACTACTACTGAATTGTCTAAAATCATGTTAAGTGTTCCCTAAATAGAAAATAACTTGAAATTATGTATAAATCATTTATTCTGCACCTTTTTGACTATGTCGACATCTTATATAACAATTGTACACAAGCCCAAGCAAACGTTTTAGAAAATCTGCACCTCAACGGGTTACGAACAATAACTGGCTTAGTGAGGGGCACTAGCCACGAAACCCGTCGAGAAAGGCATAAACTAATAATGTACCACAAAAATTAATAGTAAATAATTATGTACTCAATACTTGCATACTGTTCTTCCACCTCTTGTTGCCAGTATCAATCCGTTCCACAGACGTAGACTACTTGAAAGGTGTATCCCTTTCGTCACAAAACTGAAAATTTCCACACCTCCTTATTTTCACCAACAACTGTGCTGTGGAATTCTCCACCAGAAAGCACACAGCAAACCACATCAATAGGAGCCTTTAAATCTTATCGTCACAAAGACGACTCTTGCAATCCTCCGCATTTTTACATTGGAAACAGGCAAGAACAAATAATTCACTGTCGACTCGGAAGAAATACTTTTTTTTTAACAAGCATTTTTCTTCATGTACATGTAATCATTAGTTGCCTGTCACTTAATTATTATGTAGAATTTTATTTATACAGTGTGGGCTTATATAAGCTCACTTGTTGCCTATCCTGTAAATCATTGTTTGTAATTGTTTTCTTTGAATAAAAAATTAGTTTAACAAAACAACGAAAACGTGTGTGGGGGGAGGGAGAGGAAAGGGTAAGGGAGAAATATATGTGACCGAAAAATAGGCCAGCAAAACAATCTGTATAGCTTTGCATCTTTTAAGCCGTAGGAGTTTGACCACTGAACTTACATAAGTAATTACACTAGTAAGTTATGTAAGTTCTGTGGTTTGACTGGCCACTGATTGCTTTTGTTTAGAACTTGAAGTTGGTGGGATAATTGGAATACCGTGAAACTATTGTTATTATTATTTTCGATGACGACGACGACGAGGAGGACGACGACGAGGACATGACGATGATGATGATGATGATGATTGTCACGTCCCCCGAGCGGGTTCTGTGACGTCAGCACATGCAACGAGTGGGAAGGAATAAAACTCAAACAAAATAAACTAACACAAATGCCAGAATACAATCACACTCTTTTATTCCACAATTAACATACAAACACAGGACAAATGGGAACTAACCTCCCCTCAACCTCTAACAAGACCCCCGTCCCAATACTAACTGACAATTACCTCCCCTTATAACAAACCCCAAACAGAACTAAACAACAACAGTTTCTTTACAAAATGTGTACAACAAAATCACAATCAATAAATCAATTCAAAATGTAAATCTTCAAATAATAAGCAATGGCGTTTGAATCTTTAATCATAAACTATTATCTAGGCTAAGCTGTGGCACAGAAGCAATGTCTCAATGTTCTTGTCAAGTAGCTCAGAGAGCTAAACAGTCTTTTTCACAATAAACGGATGATTCTTCTAACTAAATGAATATGTTTTTAGGTGTGGTGCAGTGTGAGTCTGTGTGTGCATGAATTAGGTATGAAAACCTCCTGTAATAGTGTTGCCTCGATACATAGGCAAAACCTGCAGCAGTGGCAGAGATCACCACAACACTACTCCGTTGTAGAGGCAAAGGCACCCCCCAGGCTGGCTAGAACCCAATCAGCGTCAACAACAGCAACATAAGTACAGCATAAGAAGCAACATCAGAAGCAACAGCGTTGAAATAATGCATAGAAGTAACAGGTAGAAGTAACAGCCCACACCTGTAAGCATATACACAGTCTTAACAGCCTGCCTACAAAACAATAAACACTATATAATATAATATAACACGCCGTCCTCCGTCCACCATCTTGACCTGTATATGAATACCATGATGATAATACAAGATGCTATACACACATTTCAATAATATAAATCAACCTTTGATGCTGAATAATTCGCATCTTTTATAAACACAAACATTTATATAAATGTACATAATCATTGCAACCACACTTCCATCACACAGTCCTGATTCATTCCGCCTCCCTTCATCATCACCGTCACCCCCAACAATTATAACACATCACGATTATCTCCCTTCTTTCATACTATCTTGCCATACTATACTATAAACATGCTTCCTTCATAATCATCGCTTCATCTTTGTTCAGTATAATACATTCTATCGCTCTCTCCATACATACACCCCCTCTCTCTCTCTCTCTATATTCCCCATCGTCGCCTTTGACCCACTTTCATAACAACAACAGCAACGACATTTCC
Organism: Oncomelania hupensis; assembly: GCA_036898135.1. NCBI lineage: Eukaryota > Metazoa > Mollusca > Gastropoda > Littorinimorpha > Pomatiopsidae > Oncomelania > Oncomelania hupensis. The sequence continues at coordinate 72,924,411 of CM072514.1, read as the reverse complement.
CCATCGCATATACAATAAGAAAATCATAAGAAAATCATATAAAATCAACAAAATTCATTATACATCCTAAAATACATCCCCTTCCCCACACTCATCACCACTCATACGCGTACGCAGTTCTCGGGAGTGCGCCACTAAGGAATTGAATAACAGGATTTGCTCACCTTTTAGGCCTCGGCTTGTGACACACCTTTCCCCCCAACACCACAACACAACACAGCACTGTCACAAATACAATTGGTTAGTCTTTTGAGAGTCACTTTGTCTTGCTATTGCTGGTTATTTCACTTTCCAAATACCACTTATAATTGAGGAAGAGGTCACCTTAGCTCTGTCACAGACACTAAGTCTTGGTGGGTGTTCAATCGAGAACGACACACACCTTAAGCATATAACTCTACATTCGTTGACAAATGGTAGTTAATATCCTTCCTCTCGAATTCTAAACATCCTTATCCCGACGAGGGCATAAGACCTTGGGCGGCTATATAAACAATAAACACACCCTTCCAACAGTACCCTACACTACAATGACCTCTGTCACAGGGTTGCTGCCTCGTTAGATTCGATCCTCTCGCAACAGCATCTCAAACCACTCTGCCCTCCAAAAACGCGCCGGCCACAAGCAAATAGTCGAGCTCTCATCAGTATGCACATTCTTTATTACGCGTATCCCTATTCGGAAATTGGCCTACTCCCTGTCTTCTTCGTTATGCACGGACTTTACGAAACTGCACTTTCATACGCAAAAAGTAAATCGGTCACGCTATTCTATGTACACTGTATACGGAGAAGTGTAACTTCGTAAAAAGTATAATTCTACCTGCTATCTGAAAATTCGTGTCGTCACACAACCCCCCCCCCCCCCTAAGTTCTTAACACCTTGAAGAACCTTAACTACGACGCGAATTTCCCTACTCTACTCTACTGAGCGTTTCTGCTGAGGAAATCTGCTGGAACGTTGTCCTTCCCAGAAATGTGCTCCACAGACATTGAGAAAGGTTGCAGCTGAAGTGCCCATCTCATCAGTCGGCTGTTGGTGTTCTTCACCTGCTGTAGGTACTGCAGTGGCATGTGGTCAGTCTGCACTACGAAAGTACGTCCGTACAGGTATTGACTGAACTTCTGCACACCCCACACCAACGCTAGACACTCCCTCTCAATGGTCGAATAGTTTCTCTCGGGTTTCGACAGTTTCTTGCTTGCACACGCAATAGGCTGTAGTCCCTGTCCCCTGTCCTGGCTCAAAATGGCCCCTACTCCATCCTCCGACGCATCTGTCTGTAGCACAAATGGTAGGGTGAAGTCCGGTAGACAGCACACAGGGTCAGAGCACAGCTTCTCCTTCAGGGTGCAAAATGCAGCTTCGCATGCTTCGGTCCATTGTACCGCCCCTGGCTTGCCTCCCTTGGTCAAATCGTGTAGTGGTGAAGCAATCGCTAAAAAGTTGGGTACGAACCGCCTGTAGTATCCGGCTAAACCCAAAAATGAGCGCACTTGCCGCTTAATCGTTGGTCGTGGTGCATCTCGGATTCTCTCCATCTTTGACACCTCAGGACGAATTTCTCCCTGTCCAACCACGTGCCCAAGATACTCTACTCTTCGGAAACCCAAGTAACACTTTGATGGTTTGGCGGATAGCTGCACCTCACGCAACCTAAGGAAAAGACGTGCCAAGCATTCTAGGTGTCTCTGCTTGGTAATGGTGGCTACCAACAAGTCGTCGACAAAATTGTCGATCTCCGACATTCCCAGGGGTGCTAATAACTTCCGCATCATGCGAGAAAAGACTGCTCCCGCCGTCTTCAGCCCAAATGGCATTACGGTCCACTGGAATTGTCCCTCTGGCGTTGTAAATGCCGTCTTCGCTTTATCTCCCTTGTTCATAGGCACTTGCCAGTAACCTTTGGTCAGGTCGATCTTGGTGAGATACTTGGCTCCCGACAGTTTGGAAAACAAGTAGTCGATGTTCGGCAATGGTTCCGCGTCGAATACGACGTGCTTGTTTAACTTTCGGAAATCTACGCAGAAACGCATCGTGCCCTCCTTCTTCTTTACCAACACGATGGGCGAGCTGTATGGCGAACTGGCCCTCTCAATGACGCCCATCGCTAGCATAGCTTCCACTTCCTTCTTGATGGTCTCGTGATGCGAATGGGGAAGTGGGTAGTGCCGCGTCCTCACTGGAATGTCGCTGTCCACCCGTATTTCGCACACGTCCAGTGTAGTGCGTAGTGGCAAGTCGGTGAGGACATCCTCAAACTGCCATACCAGCTCCTGCAATTCTCCCCGTATTTCTGGGCAATTGTCGTCCATCTTCACGTCGCGGGGCGTCTCTGATGCTGTCAAGGTGATTACGGGAATATTCCCAAACACCGGCATAGTTTCCTCCTCTTCTACCCCTTCATCGTCCACGACGATCGTAGCCACCGTCGCTCTGGTATGGAACTTCTTCAAGAGATTGGCGTGGTATAGTTTGCTTTTCCCACGCATCCTGATCCGGTAGTCGCACTCTCCCACGCGTTCGATCACCTCGTACGGTCCTCGCCATGCTAGCTGCAACTTGTTGTGCTTTTCTGGCAACAGTAGCAGCACTTGATCCCCCGCGTTGAAGAAACGCCGTTTCGCTTTCTTATCAAAGTGCCGCTTCTGCTTGGCTGACGCGGTTCTGAGGTTTCCTTGCGCCAACTTACACGTCTCCTCGATGCGATTACGCAAGTCTACCACGTACTGGCTACTCAGTTTCACCTCCTCCTCTTGTATCTCTTTGGTCCAGAGGTCTCGCAACACAGCCATCGGTCCCCGCACGGTCTTTCCGTATAGAAGCTCGAAGGGAGAGAACCCTGTAGACTCTTGTGCTACTTCTCGGTACGCAAATAGTAGCGCTGGAATGTAGCGGCCCCACGCTGTAGGTTGCTCTGTGGCTAACTTCTTGAGCATGGACACTAGCGTCCCGTTGAATCGCTCAACCAGTCCGTTGCACTGTGGATGATACGGTGTGGTAGCTTTCCCGTGGATCGACAGTAGTCTGTTCATCTCCCGCATGACTTCAGACATGAATTGCGTCCCTTGATCTGTCAAAACTTCCCTAGGAACGCCCACCCTCGACCAAATCTCCCACAGCGCTTCTGCCACCCTCTCTGCCTCTATGCCCTTGAGCGGTACAGCCTCGGGGTAGCGTGTGGCATAGTCTACTACCACTAGGATGTACATGTTACCCCGGTCTGACTTGGGTTTGATGGGTCCCACAATGTCTACAGCCACCCTCTGAAATGGCTCGTCCACCAGCGGAAGTTGCTGTAGTGGTACCTTCCTCACCCGTCCCCTCGGTACTACCTTCTGACATTCCGGACAACTGGCGCAATACCTCCGTACTTCGGCACACATTCCCGGCCAATAGAACGTTCCCCAGATCCGCTCCCTGGTACGTTTCCCTCCCAAATGCCCAGCCATGGGTGGATCATGAGCCAACTGAAGGATCCCCCCTCTCAACTGTTTCGGGACTACCAGTTGCGTGACCTGGCTACCTCTCTTCGTGTGTACCCGGTACAACACCCCCTTCTTCTTGCGAAACTCAGCTGACGCCCTACCTGACGCTATCGCCCCACCACTCTGTGCCAACGTTCTCGCCTTCGCGAGCGTCTCGTCGGTCTCTTGCATCCTGATCAACTCTGGGGTGCTAACAGAGATCTGGGATGGTTCGACCACTGCTAAGGGTACCTCCCTCTTCTTCTCGGCCTTCGCCTGCGCCCGAGTCTGCACTGCTGCAGCCATCGCGCATTCACCTCCGAACAAGGAAACAGGACTCTTTTCCCCGCTATCAAACGTTACCCAGTTACCCAGGATGATATCGGGCCCGTCCTCGAAAACCACCAGCTCCACTCTCCCCCTGACCAGCGCACAATCCAACTCCACCCAAGCTGTAGGTAGCAGACCCACGTTCGATCGATTCGCCAAGCAAATCTCGACAGTCCGACCCGTCAAATCAGCTGGCTTGACTAACCTGCTCGCGACTGCCCCTATCTCCGCCCCCGTATCTCTCAATACTCGAACGTCCTGCCCGTTCGCCCTACCTTGGCCCCATGGATCATAAGGTTTGATTGCACACACGCTAGCCCGAGGTGCGGTCTCCGTGGAAATAGTCCGTCCCACTGTAACCTGGCCTACTGTCTGCGGTTTGACCTTGCAGTCCTTGACCACGTGCTTCTCCGACCCACATCGGTAGCAACGACGTACCCCACTACCCCCTTCCGTCCTCCCTGTCTTCTGACCCTGACTCCCCCTGTTGCTAGGTTGCTGAGGAGCATCCGGTCGTCTGGGAAAACTGCGTCTCTGACTGGGCAGTACGGGTGCCGGTGCTGATGCTGCCCGCTTGGCATCTACCACACGCTGTGCTAACTCTGCTGCGGCATGGCTAGTTTCAGGCAGATTCTCCCTCACGTAGATCTCTAACTCGGTAGTCATGATGGAGAAAAGCTGCTCACCAATGAAGGTGTCTAGTACCTGCTCTACGTCGGTGATGTCTTTGTCGGCGAGCGAAAACCACTTCTTCACCAACGACCCTAATCTCACTACTAGCTGAGGAAATGTTTCTGCAGCTTCCTTCTTGGCCTCTCGAAACTGCCTACGATAGTAGTCGGCGTCCTTCCTGAAGCGTTTTAACAGAGCGTTTCTCACGGTGTCGAAATCCTGGGCTTGCTCAGGCGTTAGACGAAGGTAAGTATCCCGGGCTTCCCCTTGTAACAAAGGCGCTAGCCTAACCGCCCATACCTCCCTCCTCCAACCCTGAACCTCGGCCACCCGTTCGAACATCTGGAGGTAGGCCTCCACATCCTCTCTCTCCTCCAAGGGTTTCAGCTTGACTGAATAGTTTGCCCCTCTATCTCTAGCCCTATTCTCCCTCTGATCAGCTCGGTCTTCATCTCTGATTCTACGTTCCTCTTCTAGCCTCATCTCAAACATCCTCCTTTCCTCTTCCTTAGCCGCTCTCTCTTCCCTCTTCTCGTCTTCCAACCTCTGTTCCAACCGACGTCGGTCTTCCCTCTCAGCCTCTAATCTAGCTTCTAACTGACGACGGTCTTCTTCCCTCTGTCGCCTTTCCTCCCTCTTCTCTTCTTCTCTTTCTTTCTTTTCTTCCTCCCTAACTAACCTCTCTGCTGCCTCCTTCCTCATTCTCTCCCTCTTCTCTTCCTCCCTCTCTCTCCGTTCTTCTTCCTTCTCCCTCCGCTCTTCCTCCCTTCTCATCTCACTAACTACGTAGTGCGCCAACGCTCCATCTCGGAAACCCAGACTTTCCCCAACCTGCCTGAACCTCTCACTATCGCTGAGCGCGACCTCGACTTTGCTCTGTGCACCGGGCGATTTGGCATACATCTTAGGCATAGTCATTTGAGTACTTACTGCGTAAGGTTCCTCCAACAACCCTGTCACTGAGCCGTCATCACCGAAGTCCCGCTCCTCCTGCTCAGCCTCCTCCTTACGGGTCCTAGCGTCGCGGCGCATCGCGGCTCGAGCATCCCGCGTAGCCATGTCGGAAAAGAAGGGAAGAACAAATGTTAGTAATATATACAACAAATAATACTTAACTGATACAAACACCTAACAGAATGAATACGCAACACAACAGTCACAGGAGCCGAGGAATCGTTCACCGTCGTACCCCTAAAGGCGAGCAAGTGAACCCTGCAACCCAATTCCCCATTAATGCTGCACTCCGAGTGTGTTCCCTAGTGCAATACACCCACACTCCCGCCAACCGCCCGCTGCGTACCCTTTCACACAACAACTCAAGTACACAACATACACATCTGGCACTACCCTAACAAAATAAATGAGTCTATCCCACTTCTGACACCAAAATGTCACGTCCCCCGAGCGGGTTCTGTGACGTCAGCACATGCAACGAGTGGGAAGGAATAAAACTCAAACAAAATAAACTAACACAAATGCCAGAATACAATCACACTCTTTTATTCCACAATTAACATACAAACACAGGACAAATGGGAACTAACCTCCCCTCAACCTCTAACAAGACCCCCGTCCCAATACTAACTGACAATTACCTCCCCTTATAACAAACCCCAAACAGAACTAAACAACAACAGTTTCTTTACAAAATGTGTACAACAAAATCACAATCAATAAATCAATTCAAAATGTAAATCTTCAAATAATAAGCAATGGCGTTTGAATCTTTAATCATAAACTATTATCTAGGCAAAGCGGTGGCACAGAAGCAATGTCTCAATGTTCTTGTCAAGTAGCTCAGAGAGCTAAACAGTCTTTTTCACAATAAACGGATGATTCTTCTAACTAAATGAATATGTTTTTAGGTGTGGTGCAGTGTGAGTCTGTGTGTGCATGAATTAGGTATGAAAACCTCCTGTAATAGTGTTGCCTCGATACATAGGCAAAACCTGCAGCAGTGGCAGAGATCACCACAACACTACTCTGTTGTAGAGGCAAAGGCACCCCCCAGGCTGGCTAGAACCCAATCAGCGTCAACAACAGCAACATAAGTACAGCATAAGAAGCAACATCAGAAGCAACAGCGTTGAAATAATGCGTAGAAGTAACAGGTAGAAGTAACAGCCCACACCTGTAAGCATATACACAGTCTTAACAGCCTGCCTACAAAACAATAAACACTATATAATATAATATAACACGCCGTCCTCCGTCCACCATCTTGACCTGTATATGAATACCATGATGATAATACAAGATGCTATACACACATTTCAATAATATAAATCAACCTTTGATGCTGAATAATTCGCATCTTTTATAAACACAAACATTTATATAAATGTACATAATCATTGCAACCACACTTCCATCACACAGTCCTGATTCATTCCGCCTCCCTTCATCATCACCGTCACCCCCAACAATTATAACACATCACGATTATCTCCCTTCTTTCATACTATCTTGCCATACTATACTATAAACATGCTTCCTTCATAATCATCGCTTCATCTTTGTTCAGTATAATACATTCTATCGCTCTCTCCATACATACACCCCCTCTCTCTCTCTCTCTATATTCCCCATCGTCGCCTTTGACCCACTTTCATAACAACAACAGCAATGACATTTCCCCATCGCATATACAATAAGAAAATCATAAGAAAATCATATAAAATCAACAAAATTCATTATACATCCTAAAATACATCCCCTTCCCCACACTCATCACCACTCATACGCGTACGCAGTTCTCGGAGTGCGCCACTAAGGAATTGAATAACAGGATTTGCTCACCTTTTAGGCCTCGGCTTGTGACACACCTTTCCCCCCAACACCACAACACAACACAGCACTGTCACAAATACAATTGGTTAGTCTTTTGAGAGTCACTTTGTCTTGCTATTGCTGGTTATTTCACTTTCCAAATAACACTTATAATTGAGGATGAGGTCACCTTAGCTCTGTCACAGACACTAAGTCTTGGTGGGTGTTCAATCGAGAACGACACACACCTTAAGCATATAACTCTACATTCGTTGACAAATGGTAGTTAATATCCTTCCTCTCGAATTCTAAACATCCTTATCCCGACGAGGGCATAAGACCTTGGGCGGCTATATAAACAATAAACACACCCTTCCAACAGTACCCTACACTACAATGACCTCTGTCACAGGGTTGCTGCCTCGTTAGATTCGATCCTCTCGCAACAGCATCTCAAACCACTCTGCCCTCCAAAAACGCGCCGGCCACAAGCAAATAGTCGAGCTCTCGTCAGTATGCACATTCTTTATTACGCGTATCCCTATTCGGAAATTGGCCTACTCCCTGTCTTCTTCGTTATGCACGGACTTTACGAAACTGCACTTTCATACGCAAAAAGTAAATCGGTCACGCTATTCTATGTACACTGTATACGGAGAAGTGTAACTTCGTAAAAAGTATAATTCTACCTGCTATCTGAAAATTCGTGTCGTCACAATGATGATGATGATGATGATGATGATGATGATGATGATGATGATGATGATGATGATGATGATGATGATGACATCGACTCTGTTGTTAATAATTGCTGTTTATCATGAGGTTACTGTGGATATTACAGGAGAAATTCTTCGAGGCTGTGGAGCGTGCTGATGCCGCTGTCGACGATGAGGGCGAAGATGAAGGTACACAACAGCAGAACAACAACGACGAGAGAAGGCCCCAGCGATTGGTCAGGTATAATAAGTGTGTGTGTGATTGTGTCTGTGTGTGTGAGTGTGTGGGTGTGTGTGCATGTGTGTGTTGTGTGTTTGCGTGTGTGTGTTTGTCTCTTTTTCCATTTCATGACATGTAAAGCTGAAGTCACACGAAGAAGTAATTCTGCATGCTACAATGTCTCGGCAACATTGTTTAGAACCTTTGTTTCAAAAGTGTTTTAACAACGCATGACCCCCGTTGGGGTTCCGGGGGTTTCAGTACAAATAGTATCCCCACTTTCTGGAAATTTAGTGCTTTAAATTCCCACTGTCGCTGTCTATCTCATTTGCTCTTTCTCATTCCTGCTCTGTTCTATCAATCTGCTTTACTATCTTCTTCTTCGCTAGACCAGTCATCTACCTTTTTTCTTAAAAACTCTTCTGGGACAAGACTCCTTATTTTTGTATGAGGTCTGCTGGATCAGCTTGGGAATATTGGACGCTTTCTGCCAGGTGGTCACTAGGGCTTCCTATGATGTTGTTATTTAGCAATGTAGGCATATATGTATGTGTTTTGTTGATAATTTATAATGATGTTTGTATTCTATTTTGTTTTTTGTAAACGGGGGTTCGATAAATTAGAGTACAGCCTCAGCGTCCCCTGCGTGGGATGTCTTTATTTGTAAAGTGACTGGCTGGTGGAGAGCTTTCAGTTTTACCACTAGGGTTGTTTCAGCAGATCTTTTATGCGGATCAGGGGTTGTCAGGTCCTGATTTGGCTCGGAAGAGTCCGCTGGACCTAAAGCAATAATCATGTAATGTAATGTAACAACGCATGTATAGTCCGCGCACGGTAAAGTAAATATCTGCAGCATCGATCTGCGCGAAAACAGTGCGCACGGCGCCATCTTCCGAGAGTTCCGTTCTCTTTGCGCTGCTTCTGCTTTAGTTGTAAAAACATGACCGACTAAACCGACAACGATGATGAGATTATTTTATATGCTGTGTATCAAGTACTGCAAAATTCAAAGTAGAAGAAAAGGCGGCAGTAGGCCTATTGTGTAAAACAATGGCTGGCTAGGTTCTACTACTGTTCGACTGCGCATCACCGCATTTAGTGCGGCGCATGGCGAAAATAATGTATGCATTCTGATTGGCTACAACAATGTTGTTGCAACACAAACTTCGAGCCGGTTCTAAATCACCAACCTTTTTTTTAAAACAGTTGCCCTTATACGCTTAGGTGTGCGGGGACGGAAATTCACTCAATTGAAACAGTTGCAACACGGATGTTTCAGACGTGATTACACGTGAAACATAGTCAAAGCATGAAAATAATGGGTGCCTTTCACAAATGCTCGGTGGTGTGTGTGGCTCGCATTACTTCAGCTTAAAGAGCTCACTGGACCCTCGGTCGCCCCAACATTAATTGCACGTTATTTGATGCGACGTTAGACTTGCACCACACGGGTATTATTAACAACGGTGCAGCAGATCTTTGATAGCACAGCGGTAGTGGGTCCTCGATAGCTCAGCGGTAGCAGCCTTATCAACGATATAGATAGATAGATAGATAGATAGATAGATAGATAGATAGATAGATAGATAGATAGATAGATAGCTCAGCGGTAGCAGCCTTATCAACGATATAGATAGATAGATAGATAGATAGATAGATAGATAGATAGATAGATAGATAGATAGATAGATAGATAGATAGATAGATAGATAGATAGATAGATAGATAGATAGATAGATAGATAGATAGATAGATAGATAGATAGATAGATAGATAGATAGATAGATAGATAGATAGATAGATAGATAGATAGATAGATAGATAGATAGATAGATAGATAGATAGATAGATAGATAGATGTTATGTTATTTTTTTATTAAAATAAATATTTTTTGTGGGTTTTAGATTGTCAGACGCTAGCGGCGACCTAACATTCAAGCAAGTCAAGGAAGGGGACATCACCAAGAAAGACTTCGTCAGCAACGTGAGTACGCTGCATACTGTATGTACTTCCCTTAGTTAAAAAAACAAACACCACACACACACACACACACACACACACACACACACACACACACACACACAATAATCGATCGTCTGCCTCGCTTTCAATGATTGTATACTGGAGAAAATAAAGTGACTGCCTCTTAGTCTAGTGAAAGAAAGCACAAGGAAAAAGTCAAGTACACTTTAAGTTTGACCCCAAAACAAAAAAGTCTGTTTATATGTACATAGGTAAAAAATTAGGGTCGGTAGGTCGGCTTCTTTTTTTTTTCTTTAGACCTTTCCGCTTAAGGTGCGATGTATTTGTATTTGTTCTAATTTTTTCCCGAAAAAATGTTTAGGGTCTGGCCACAAAATTAGGGTCGTCAGAATACCGTAAACATACATTTTTTGTTTGCATATTCGCTTTTGATAGCTATTTATTTTAAATAATACATTAAATAACTCCCTCAAAATAAATTAAATAAATAAATAAAAATAAATAAATACATTAAATAAAATAAAAAATTATACTTCAACAGGGATAAATTAACATACAGTTACCATACACGCAGGCATTTTTACACTTTGGCCCCATAACTATTTGAAGAATTAAAAATAATCATCATTAAGTAAACAACATTATTTTGTTCAGACTAATAACTTCAGCCTAATATATATGCTTTTTTTCAGTTGAATAATTATTGTTCAGTCTATGCGGCATTTACTGTACAAAACTGTGTTCAGAGTCACGAATTTCTTAGACATTACTTGTTATGACCGCAAGGGCATTAACCCAGATAGCACATCGGTAGTGGATCCTCGACAGCATTGAGGTATATATATATATGGCTTAATGACCTGTCTTAATTGTATGGCTTAATGACCTGTCTTAATTGTATGGCTTAATGACCTGTCTTAATTGTATGGCTTAATGACCTGTCTTAATTGTATGGCTTAATGACCTGTCTTAATTGTATGGCTTAATGACCTGTCTTAATTGTATGGCTTAATGACCTGTCTTATTTGTATGGCTTAACGACCTGTCTTAATTGTATGGCTTAACGACCTGTCTTAATTGTATGGCTTAATGACCTGTCTTAATTGTATGGCTTAATGACCTGTCTTAATTGTATGGCTTAATGACCTGTCTTAATTGTATGGCTTAACGACCTGTCTTAATTGTATGGCTTAACGACCTGTCTTAATTGTATGGCTTAACGACCTGTCTTAATTGTATGGCTTAATCCTATCCTATCCTATCCTATCCTGTCCCATAACCCGAAGGTCGTAGGGGCACCACAGATGATCGCTTAACCAGCATACTCCATCTTTCTCTGTCCTCAGCAGCCCTCATGGCTTCGCTCAGTGTCAAACCAGTCCATTCTCGAATGTTGTCCTCCCACCTCTTTTTCGGTCTCCCCCTTCTTCTACCTCCTTGCACTGTGCCTTGCAGAATGGTCTTTGCAAGGCCTGATGATCTGGTGACGTGGCCATACCATCGGAGTTTCCGTTTCTTCACCACTGTGAGCAGGTCATCGTGTTGTCCAATGGCTTGTGTGATGGTCTGTCGGACTTCAACGTTGGTGATGTGTTGGGTATAGGAAATGCACAGAAGTCTTCTGTAGCACCTCATCTCCATGCTTTGTATTCTTCGTTGGAGATCTGCTGTGAGGGTCCATGCTTCGCAAGCATATAGGAAGATGGAGATGACCAGAGAGCGCAGCAGTCTTACTTTGGAATGTAGACTGATGGTTCTGTCTTTCCAAATGGGCTTCAACCTTGTCAGGGCAGCAGTTGTTTGTGCGATCCTGGAGAGGACTTCCTGTCGAGACCCATTGTCTGACACAATGGCTCCTAAATATTTGAAGCTGTGCACTGTGTTGAGGGATTGGCCTTGTACTTTGATGTCCGTGTTGATGCCATTGGTGTTGTTGGTCATCATTTTGGTCTTCTCTGCACTTATTTCCATTCCATAAGCTCTGGAGGTGGTGTCAAGCCTCTGTACAAGCTGTTCAAGTTCTTGTTCCTCTCCAGCCAATCCATCAATATCATCCGCAAAACGAAGATTGGAGATTGCTCTTCCCCCTATGCTGACTGTGCCTTCGTGATCTGCAAGAGCATCTGACATGATGCGCTCTAGGAAGATGTTGAAGAGTGTTGGAGAGAGTAGGCATCCTTGATGCACACCGATTGTTGTTCTGAACCAGTTCCCGATGACGCTGTTATGGAGGACTGCACTGGTAGCCTTGTCATACAGGCTTTTGATGACTTCTATAATTTTAGGGCTGATGTTGTACACTTTCATGGTTGCCCATAGAGCTGCATGCCAGACTCGGTCAAATGCCTTCTTGAAGTCTATGAACACATGATATAGATGTTGTTGGTGCTGTAGGTATTTCTCACAGATTATTCTGAGGTTGAAAATCTGTTCAGTGGTACTTCGCCCTGCCATGAATCCTGCTTGTTCTTCAGCTATGATTTGTTCAGCTTGTGGTTTCAACCTGTTGAGTATTATTTTCAGGAGGACCTTGCTGGGATGGCTGATGAGGCTGATGGTGCGGTAATTTTCACACTCCTGAAGGTTACCTTTTTTGGGAAGAGTGATGACAAGCGACTGGGTCCATGGTGTAGGCCATTCCCCACTCTGCCAGATCTTGTTACAGTTATGGCTTAATGACCTGTCTTAATTGTATGGCTTAATTACCTGTCTTAGTTGTACGGCTTAATGACCTGTCTTAATTGGTAGGTTCGTAGAGGTTCAACAACTTTTTTTGGTGGTTCTCAGATCCCAGGTTACTGAACCTTTTGGACAAAAAAAGAAGTTAAGGAACCTAGCTGCAGGATCCGAAAACCTCGAAAAAAAAAGGTTTTGAATCTCCACCACCCTTCCAATTAAGACAAGCCATTAGCGTTGTGGGTAAGAACACAACATCCACACACCTTGAGAAGCTCTTTGAACTGATAAAGCACGCTGTAGGTTTATGTTTAATTTCTGTTGATGACGACTCTTGCCGTGCAGGATGTATTCTTGCTGGACACCCAGAACGAGCTGTTTGTATGGGTGGGAAGGCGAGCATCCGAGAAAGAGAAGGCCAACGGACTCACCTACGCTCACGTCAGTATATTTATTTATTTATTTATTACATGTACATCCTCGTATTTAAATGTCAAATTATATTTATGATTGAGAACGAGGGGTTGTGTGTACTGCGTGTGTTTGTGTGCGTGTGTTTGTATGTGAAAAAGGGGAGAGAGAGAGAGAGAGAGAGAGAGAGAGAGAGAGAGAGAGAGAGAGAGAGATTAGGCGTGAGATGTAAGCTTAATTTAGATAACATTCTTTTAGGTGTTCCATTGTTGCTTGTATTTTTTTCAGAGCGCTGGGATCATGCATGTTTGTACAGAAATGTGTATGCGCTTAATAAATGTTCATTCATTTATAGTTGTTTTTACTGTACAATAAAGATTTTATTGCTATTTATTCAAGCAACTAGGGATCCTGAGGCTAATTTCAATATATTCGACCTTTAATCGTAGCCGACTTTTTTTTAAATATAGGCATGGAAATTGCAGTTTTATTATAAGCGGTAAACAGTGAAAGAGGACTAAGCTTTTAATTTATTGGATGCTCGCTGTATTTCAAAAAATTGATGGTGTGTTTTGAAATTTTCAGAAATACCTGTCCACCACCTCCCATCCTCTCATCTCTGTCACGTGCCTGAAGGAAGGTCAGGAAAGCAAATCCTTCAACGTCGCCATAGCCGCCTAATTTGCATATTCATCACCACGTCACATCATAGTAGTCGGATGCGCTGACGCCACTAGATCTTGTTTTTCATGATCATTTATTCTAATCACTCTTGCCTCCTTAGACGCGCTGCACTGCAACCTTTGTGAATGAAATATTTTATTTGATTTTATTTTATATTTTATTTTAGAGACTGGGTGGTATTGTTGAACTTCTTACTGATTCCATGGCGACCTCGTGAATTTGACGTGTATAGACCTTGACATGTAAGCTTATAGAGACCTGACCTTGACATGGGAACATTGACCTTTTTATCTTCACGTTAATTTTGCGCAAGGGTCGGATTCGGGGATCCATGTTATTCTTTATCAAAACATATATGTTTGTTTGTTTATTTATTTCTGCTAATTTTCTGCATGCAATATTTTTACATATAATTTTGTGTGTGTGTGTTTTTAAATTTTGTTTCACAAGATTTAAATGTGTTTTTTTTATATAAAAAATAATGTAATTAAAGTAATTCGCTTTTTATAATTATTTTAATTATCTTTGCAAATGCGAGTGTATTTATAACCTAGAAAAATGAGACTTCAGTTTTGAACTTGATCTGATTTACATGTGCTATGCACATATTTATAGGCTTACAATGGATTTACCGTACTTTATCCTCAAATTATTGTCATTTTAAGAGAAGAATTTACCTGTTTTTGTTGTTTTTTTATATTTGTATTTATTAAGTTCGCGTCATTATTTATAAACAAATTTTCCGTATATCGTTTTTTTTTAACTCCTTAAGAGAACATCTAACAATATTAACAACTGACGCTGCAAGATTGCGTCTTTTCATAATGTCTGCATCAATCTTTTTTATTTATTTCCATCATCAATATTAATTGTTCATTAATTGAATGAAAACGTTTTTAGAAACAAAAGAAAACTTAAATATGTTTCATAAGCTTTTTGCCATGTAAAGTCATCCTTGATCAAATCCATTTTTAACCCGTTGAATTATTTCATTAGTTTATCGAAGCTGAACTCTCTACGTTTCGTTCTACCAAAGGTATTAGGTATTTTGTTTTTCAGTTATTTTCTTAAATAATTTCTTTCTTGGTCTCCTTTTCGCTTAACATTTGCATTTTAATTAAGACATAATTTATGTAGTAGTAGAAGTAATAATAATAATAATAATAAGAAGAAGAAGAAGAAGAAGAAGAAGAAGAAGAAGAAGAAGAAGAAGAAGAAGAAGAAGAAGAAGAAGAATAGAACAGAACACCAGAATCTAGGATCACTTTAGTAAAAATAATATTGGAATTGATGAAACCGTTTATTAATTTTAAAAAAAAATAGTATGCTTGAGTTTGAAAAACGATCATTTAAAGTTCATTGTGAACTTGTTTTCTTGCCTTTAAAACAAAGAAGAAGAAGAAGAAGAAGAAGAAGAAGAAGAAGAAGAAGAAAAAGAAGAAGGATGAGAAGGAGATGGAATAAGAGGAAAGAAGGATCCTCCATCTAGTTGTACTTGCTCAGTGTCTGTGAACAAAACCGGTTAAAATTAATTATGTGATAGTGGTTCATTGATTGTTTGCCCTTTTTGGTACTGTTTTTTGACATTTTCTACAAAAACAGATTGTGATGCCCTATCCTATCCTATCCCGTACCTCGGAGGTCGTTGGGGCACCAGTAAAATGATGCATTCAATATTCTACAATTTTTTTTAAATCTGTAATTGCTATTTGGTGCATTTAAGCCGTGTCTCTAACTTTGGTTTATCCATGTAGCAAATACTTTTGTTTTAGTTTATTTTGCGAAATTGTTTTAATATGGTTTTGTGAGATTGTTAGATTTCTTTAAAAATCGGTGAAATTGTTTTTAATATTAATCTGTGACATTTGAAAAAAAAATCTGTGACATTGTTGTTTTTTTAAACATAGGTCTGTGACATTGTTTAAATATAAATATGTGACATTGTGCTGTGACATTAATATAGATCTGTGACATTTGTTGTTTGACGTGATGAACATATCACTGCCTTATCATGTTTTTTCTATACCTTAATATAATCACCCATATTAGTCAGAATTGCCTTGTACTGTGTGTTTATTCTTTACTTTTGTTGCTTGTAGGCCAACCAACTAAGGCTTTCTGTCTCTCATTTTAACCTACCAACTGAGCTACCAAGATCGTTCAAAATATTATGTTCCTAATTCCCATCCACCATTTTGTTTTCAACTCACTTCAACCCAAAATATCGCATTTTTGGTTTTGTTAAGAGTGAAATTTGAATATTTTTTGAAAGATCTCACGAGTTGTTAAAACAAACAAAAAAAAAACAACAAACACAACATAATTATGCTGTCTCACAAAATTAATTCATTCTTAGTTATATAACGAACTTCTATTTTCGAAGACTTGTATTTATGTCAATAAATTTACATTTGTGTTCTCACACAAACCCAAGAAATATTTAGTTTAATATTAAACATCTCATAAACGCTAAGTCTTTCATTGTTAAAATTTTTTTTATAGATATTTAAAAAAAAATTTAGATATCGAGTTTGTGTAAAGGTGAATAGATATCATTTCTTGCTTCATTGTTGACATTGAAATTCGTTATGCACACTGTAGTATGTCCTCTTATGATGGCAAGTAGGTTTGTTATAACGTTTTATTTGACAAAAAACAAAAAAATCCATGACTAAATCTACTTTGAAAATATATTCACGAGTGATTGTTACCAATTGTCTTAAAATGTTTCATTGTTGGAGCCGATTTTTAATGAAAATTATATTATGAAATATTATTATTATTATTATTATTATTATTATTATTATTATTATTATTATTATTATTATTATTATTATTATTATTATTATTATTAATTTATTTATGTACTATTTATTAATCACAATTAATTAATTAATTAATTGCGTAGTTTGTCTGCCTCGAAGCAAGGTTGATTACTGTTATGAATTTTGAAGAACTGCGCCTTGAGCTGAAGGCCAATTTTTATAATTACTGCATTTACAGGCAATAAAAATGACATAATGACAATCGATGGAGTAGTTTACTTTTTGTGACAGCTGAGCTGATAGATTGGGCCCACACAAATTTGCCCCACCCCCTCTCTTTCTCTTTCTGTGTCGTTTGTGTCTGTGTGCCTTTCTGTGTGTCTGTCTGTCTGTCTGTCTCTCTCTGTCTCTGTCTCTCTCTATTTCTGTCTCTCTCTCTCTCTCGCTCTCTTAACACCCCGTGGGGGTGCCGGGGGTTTCAGCATAAATAGTATCTCCGCTTTCTGGAAATTTAGTGCTTTAAATTCCCGCTGTCGCTGTCTTTCTCCTTTGTTCTTTCTCATTCCTACACTGTTCTATCAATCTACTATACTATCTTCTTCTTCGCTAGACCAGTCACCTACCTTTTTTCTTGGAAACTCTTCTGGGACAAAACTCCTCATTTGTGTGTGAGGTCTGTTGGATCAGCTTGGGAATCTTGGACGCTATCTTCCAGGTGGTCACTGGAGCTTCGTATGATTGTATTATTTGGCTATGTAGGCAATTTATATGTATATGTGTTTTGTTGGTATTTTATAATGATGTTTGTACTCTATTTTGTTTTTGTAAACGGGGGTTCGATAAATTAGAGTATAGCCTCAGCATCCTCTGCGTGGTATGTCTTTATTGTAAAATGACTGGCTGGCGGAGTGCTTTCAGTGTTACCGCTAGGATTATTTCAGCAGATCTTTTATACCGATCAGGGGTGAGTCCTCTCTCAACAAAGTTGTGGTCCTGATTTTGTGGTCCTGATTCGGCTCTTAGCAGTCTGCTGGACCCTGTAAGTGTAATGAATAACTAGCTAACTTTCTCTTGTACCTCATTGCAACACACGCACGCACAACCCTTTGCGATAACTTTATTGCCACCTAAACTGTTAATTTTAACGTTAATTGTAACAAATGAACTCAGGCACAGTCCGTTAATTAGATCTACACACGCATCCACACACACACACACACACACAACAACAACAACAACAACAACAACAACAACAACAACAACAACAACAACAACAGAACACATTGTGATTGTGATTGATTTGCATAATCCTAGTAAGAAATACTATTTTTAGCTAGCCCTACCAATGACATGCAATGTACAATTTTAGTTTAGTCTCCGACTTGACGTTTTAAATACTATTATATACGTGACTCACAAACTACTGTAAATCATGCAAATCGTTCGTTCATTGTGACATTGGCAGGGAAAAGGTATGGAAAGACGCGCGGGACGTGGTGAGGATGGGAGAGTACCCAGAGTAAATTCATCGGTGACCTGACCCCAGACACCTGAGCACAAATCTGGACGATCAGGGATGGAGAGAAGGGACCTAGTGCGTGTTCGGCGTCTTTGTTGTACCTAAGAGTAATTCAAATAAGGTCGCCCCATGCGGGGTTCGAACCTGCGACCACTGGCATAGAAAACTGGTTCCTTACCAAGTGTGCCACGAGGGCACCACAGTTCTGTCTATAAGCCTGTTCTACTTGATGTAGACGGCAGCAGTAAACCTCACTGTGGTGGGTATTTTATTTAACCTACTATACATAATTAGCAGGGGCGGATCTTGTTCTTGTGCCACTTGTGCACGTGCACCCCCCCCCTGGCGGTCAAAAAAAAAAAGTAAAGGAGTGAGAAAAGGAGAAGAAAGAAGAGAAAAAAAATTACTAATTCTCACTCACCACAGTTTCATGTACCTCCAAATTATTTATTTTTTTATTTTATTTTTTTATTTTGACCAAACTTGTACATGCATCAGGTCAGTTTTGAATAAAACTGGTGTGAGCGGCTATTTCTTGTTTTATTTGCAGTAACTTTATCTGTCTTTGTATAAGCCTTTATGCAAGATGTTCTGCTATTGTAAATTTTATCACCAGAGTTTGCAGAGGGGTGTTTGTGTGTGTGTGTGTGTGGGGGGGGGGGGGGGACTAAAAGAGGACTTTTAGCACAAAACAATACTATTTTCAGTCCTTAAAATAATGCCCAAAATGCACCAGATTGCACAGATTTTAACCATTATTTTCAAATTTATCCGAGGGGGGGGGGGGGGGCATGCTCCGGTGGGGGGGGGGGGGGGCGCATGCTCCCGGACCCCCCTAGTACACTCGCCTGCTTCGCAGATTCGCGCCTGTGGCTACGCCACTTCGCATTAGCTGTGCACACCCCCTCAACAATGGAAAGATCCGCCCCTGATTAGCACTACATTTTAATCAAAATGATCGATTACATCAGTGTTAAATTGCCCACAATATTTTTTTTCCTCGTTATTTATTATTGCTCAGCCTTAATTTCCTCACTCTGATTTGGTCACCGTTTCCGTAGATCACATTTCGTCACAACAGAGTACGCGTTCGTAGCTCACATTTCGTCATTGGGAAGTTTTCGCAACACAATAGTTCTGTAGCTCGCACCTTTTGCGGGCCTTTATCGTGACCTTGAAGAGAGAAAATTGACACCATTATTTATGATCTATATAGTTGAAAAGCCAAAGCACTAGCGTATGAATTGTGTATATAAGGTTTCTAAAGTCTTGATGCTTTAGTCTAAGTCCCTATACTCCACTGCAATATTTGGTTGAGTTCGTGAAAAAGTATCGGATTATCGAAAGAAACGTACGCACTTACACACTGACACAAATACACACACATGCGCGCACCCACCCACACACACACACACACACACACACACACACACACCCACACTCACACATACACATCCATTTGAATACCCCATTATAATAACTTGCAGTAACCCCACATACGTTGCATTGACAATTTAGGACATTTTGTCCTAATTTTTTCCACACTAACGATAACGCTGAACTTTACATTAACCCTTTTCCTAACTGTTACACTCGGGGTTTTGTGTGTGTGTGTGTGTGTGTTTTTTAATCAGTAGTTGATTCAGTCCCGATGCTTTGCTTGAATCCTGATAGTGTAACTCATATTCGTTTATCCACGCAACCTGTTCACTCAGCAACAAGGCAGGAGTCGTCGTGTGAAGTTTTCCAACTTTATTCAGCGTACATCAACAACTGCATACAATCGCTCAATCGCTTTTCACTTTTTCCACTCTCACTTCTCTTTCTTCACGCCTGCGTAAGTCTTCCCTCTCTTGACGCCGCTCGTCTAATTCTATTTCTTCTCGGCGACGCTGCTCTTCTAATTCTATTTCTTCACGCCGACTTTGCTCTTCGATTACTCTTTCTTGTATTCTCTCCTGAGACTTGACGTTCTCCGTCAGCTGTTTGCCTTTTAGATTCAGTTCAAGTCCTTTCTGCCAGAAGTCGGCCATCTTGATACTTTTCTGGAAAGTTCTTGGCTGTGCTGCACCTTTCTAGAATGTTCTAGAACAGCACGCGTTCTGCAGTAGCGCTGATATGATGCTTGTCACTAGTCGCCTTCGCTGACGTAGGCCCCGCTGTCCTCGTCGTATGCGACGCTGCACCACGCTGGTGTCGATGTATACGCTCCTGTGCTGATGTAGACGCGACGTCCGCTCGTCGCTCTCTGTGAAACTGGCCATGTAGCTCCGAGACTGTCCCTCGACGTAGTCTTGCGGCAGCCACGTAGTCCCGGTCTGTTGTTCGCTCACGAAGCAACTCTTCGGCGACTACATGCCCTTGCAGTCAACCCGAATCTATCGGGGATGTAGACCCAGTATGTGGGTCCCTCCCGACGCAACTCGTTGGCGGCTACCCTCGATGACTGCCTATCGCAACGTTGACTCGCTTGTTGTAGCAGTTGAACCCTTGGCTATGGCGTAGATCGCAAGCTTGGCTCCCAAAATGTTACTCTCGTTGTTGGTTTGTATCAGAAGAGCCTAATTGATTCAGCTTTGATGCCTGATAAGTGTAACTCATATTCGTTTATCCACGCAACCTGTTCACTCAGCAACAAGGCAGGAGTCGTCGTGTCAAGTTTTCTAACTGTATTCAGCTTACATCAACAACTGCATACAATTTCTTTTTCCACTATCTCTTTTTCAACTCTCTACTCTGAAACAGTGCGGCACTTATATAGTTTCTCTATACTCTAGAGAACTTTCGAACATTCCAGCGTGACGCATTTATAACCAATCAGGATGAAATTCGTCATCACTGTCTTACGTCATACAACTTTCTTTAGGGTCCAAGAATTTCTCAGCTACCGGTAGATCTATCTAGACGCTTCGATCAATAATAAACAAGCAATCATATAAAATTCTCCAATAATATTGACCAACGAAAATTATCAACATTATACCAAGCTTCTTCTAACAACGCAAAATCAAATCAAAGGTAAATACACTCTGTTATTGAATGCTTTGCAAAACAAAACGATTGGATCTATCGTGCGCGTCTCACATGTACTATCGTGCGCGTCGCAAACGTAACACTAACACAGGTCTAACTCTATCGGATCCTTGTTTTGACGTCAAAATAACGAAGCCCATGACAACAATCTATGTAGATATTCACTGCTTTGTACAAATAACGCCGTGTCTACAACCCCACTTCTACCCTCCTACACACACACACACAAACGCACCCCCCCACCTCCCCTCCCTTTCCCCACACACCCACACACACACACACACACACACACACACACACACACACACACACACACACACATAAAGCGAGCCTTGTGGCAGCGTGGTCTAAGGCGGGATCAACTTGCCTTGACCACAGGCTTGAAACCAGTGACGTCTGACAGGTGTGGGATCGATCTCGCCGGTGGGCCTCATGTTTCTCCGAATGTTTTTACTTTCGTCTCGGGCAACATCGGTTTGCTCCCCCAGCAAAACTTCAACCCAAAAAAAAAAATATCAATGCATCTGTACACTCTAATTACATAGGAAGTTTTTAAAAAATGCTTTAACATTCTCTTTAGAAAATGACGTCACGATGACTACAGCCTTGGATTTGCATACATTTGGTTAGGACATACCAAACTTGAACCAAATCCCTCCAGACGTCTGAGGCAAATTAGGATTAGAAAAACACAACAAATTATAACGTCACCATGATGACATCACTCGATATGCAAACTTATTTGTCATCTGGTAGGTTTCACTATTTCCTAACTAAATACAAAGTTCCTAAGAAATTCGTTCCAGATAAAAGTGCGCAAATATCACCTTCGGAAGGACGTCGGACGGACACTAGAAGCCAAATACAAGCTCTTGAACTGAAATAAATAAATTAATTTAAAAAAATAAATAAATAAACTATTTAAAAATACATAAACACGAATATTAGGTAGGTTGGGTTTGGGCGCGCCACAGGTTGCGACTAACCTTCCCCAGGGGAGGCGGCCCTGAATTTCCAGATAAAAAGGGACAATAAAGTCTCCAAAATCAAATCAAATCAAAATATTACACCCATCCCAAGTGGGCACGTACGTATGTTTACGATTGAGTTAACACTTTTTTTTTTTTCTTAAACTTTACTGAAACGGTTTACAGCCATAGTCCATAAGAAATATATAATACACATAGGCCGGTAGAATTTAATAGTTCTTTTTGTTTCCTTTATTGCGTGTATAGGTCAAATAAATTCAAATACATGTAAACATGGGCCTGTAGCAATGATCGGATCAGCTTCAATAACAACGGAAAGGACAAGAGTGACCTTTGCCGGCCGAATAGGTCCAAATCAAATTTCTTCAGTGTTGTTGACGTGACTTGAGGATTCTTCCCATACACGTTCTGAAACTTCAGAGCAGGTGAAATAATTTAGTCCGGTTTGTGCCTGGGAGCTAGTCAAATAAATCATTTGGCCAGGTTTGTGGCCAAATATTGTGCGTTCTCATCGTCATCATCTCATGATGATCATCATGATTATGATCTTCTTCTTCTTCATAAAACTTGAAATAGACATCAAGTATCAAGACATGTATTTTCCATGCATTCTCACACTTTCTCACTCTGTATAAAACAAACGCAAAAATCAGTGTACATCATTATTCATACACTTTCATAACACTCAACGACCCAACCAACAAATATAAATGGTGTACTGAGGGTACACTAACCATCAAAAATGGCCCTGCAAAGATCGACTCACACTTTCACAATATAATAGGCCTAAATTAATGCTTGTAGGCAAGAAGACATTTAGGCCTATATTTTCTTCTAGCAAGCAATATAACGTAATGATCTGCACCGTTTCACAATGGTACTGCACACGAGCAAGCATTTAGAATCATTTTGAGGAGCGCAAGGTAAATATTATAGCAACACATACTTTGGCAATACATACAACCAAATACAAGCACAATCTTTCACAACGAATTACTACCAAAAAAAAAAGGCTGTCATCTGTAAGCTGCTTTTAGGAGAGGGCAAGAGGGAAATCCAGAAATACCTGCACTTTTCACAATGCAACTAAATCCAGCCATCTTTTCCCACAATGCATAAGCCTTACGTGTATA
Organism: Oncomelania hupensis; assembly: GCA_036898135.1. NCBI lineage: Eukaryota > Metazoa > Mollusca > Gastropoda > Littorinimorpha > Pomatiopsidae > Oncomelania > Oncomelania hupensis. The sequence continues at coordinate 72,901,039 of CM072514.1, read as the reverse complement.
CAATTTTAAGTGAAGAAACCTTTGTATTTTTATTGTTATAGTTGTTTTGTGGGGTGGGGTGGGAGAGGGTTGTTGGGGTGGAAGGGGGACGAGGGGGTGGTGTGGTTCTTATAGAATTGTAATAAAACACACTTTGAGGGAGAGACATGGGTGGTCAAGGGATAGGATGAGTCAGAAGAGAGAGAGAGAGAGAGAGTGACACACTCACACACGCACTCTGAGTAAATAACTCAAAGAATGACTTTCACAATGTTCTCAAGGATTTCGTGAGGTTCTCCGTTAACGTAGTCCATAGTCTAAACATAGCTTGCAGTGGCTGTTCTTATTACTACCAAAGAAATACACGGGCTATGCTAGGCCTACCACTTAACTAGCAAATCTGCTGCGCACACGCTTTCTCTCGCTCTCTCTTGATATTTTTATCCGTTTGACGCAGGCCTTTGTGTCGTCGTCTGCTCCTGCTGTCGCGGCGTTTTCAAACATGTGAGAGCACTGTGCATATAAAAGGACGAACTTTGACGTTTTAAAGGAGCATATTTTTATACCGTAGTTCTGGTCCAGATTGTTTTCCTGAATTTTCTGTCGTTTCTGTGTGTGTTTTATGCTTTGACGCTGTTAGGCCTAGCTTGCTTCAAGTTCCGCTGCTCGATCGAAGTGTGTCCTCCGTGTTTGTTGACCGTCACCAGTGCCATCATCGTTGAAGGTAAGAAAGCTTCTGCATCGTTTATTGTTTTGTAACCAGTGCTAAGCCTACAAACATTGCAGACACAGTTAGCTTATTTTATCAAGTTGTTATTTAGTAGAATACATGCTATCTCATGCTGCAGTGTATGAAACGAACCGGAAAACTGCAGTCAAGTCAAGACTGTTACTTATTCTGCTAAGTTGTTTCATAGAATTCGTACAGTCTGCCCGCCCAATGCTTGGAACGCTTCGCCGTTTCATGAAATAGTGTACAAAGCTTACTATTTCTGTATAAAGATTTTTTTTTCTTGCTTCAGCCACAGCCACAGCCACAGTAGCACTTGTCGTGCCATATGAATGTTCTTATTGGGTACACGGTTTGCCTATATATAGCGTGTAGACTATTACAAGCTTCAGCTTTAGCTGCGTAACTAGTTGTTAATGAGTTTCATTACATCAATGTTATTTTCATAGTAGTACAGGCTGGCAACAGAGATTTACTCCAAATTCACTCAATTAATTGTAATTGTTATTGGTGAAGAAGTGAATATAATTAATGCATAAATGAATTGCCCTTACTCCCGCATTCAGTGGTCGAAATGTTGAAGTTGTGTTAAGGTGGTAAGAACGTTTATTTTTTCTGTTTTTAGTAAAGTCAGTTCTGCTCTCATCCTGTCATTATAGCCTATAGAAGCTATCGATCATTATCAAGCAAGTTTTAACTTGTACTGTAACAAATACTGAGGCCATTTTAATGTGAAATGAGAACAAGTGGTGTTTACATTTAAATGCCATTTCTTAGCTCCCAACCTTTCATAAGGTTTTTTTGCAACTGGTATGCAAGGTTGACGATTTTTGTGCAGCAAATGTACGGACGAAAAGAGCCGAGTCAGGGCCACAACTTGGTTGACAGAGGGCTCAACCCTGATCTGTATAAAAGATCTGTTAAAACAACCCTAATGGTAACACTAAAGGCACTCCACCAGCCGGTCACTTTACAATAAAGGCATCCCATGCAGGGAGCGCCTAGGCTGTACTCTAATTTAAAACGAATCCCCGTTTACAAAAAAACAAAATAGAATATAAACTTTACTATAAAATATTAACAAAACACCTACATATAAAATGCCTATATTGCTAAATAATAATACCACATAAAGCCTTAGTGACCATTTAGCATTTAGTGTCCATTATCCACAAGCTGACCCAACAGACCCATACACAAATGAGGAGTTTTGGGAGAGTTTTCAAGAAAAAACGGTAGGTGACTAATCCAGCAAAGAAGCTAGTCTAGATTGATAGAACATAGTAGGAACGAGAAAGAACAAATAAGAACGACAAAAACTGCGGTAATTTAAAGCACCAAATTTCCAGTTCAGTTCAGTTCAGTAGGTAGATTACCGTCTCCGGACACATGAGCGTATAGGGGACTTGGATAGATAATAGCCGTTGTGATATCATATTGCAGAGATTGTAGCTCGATGAAGTGAAAGTCATTTTGCTGTAGAAAATCGTGTGAAGAGGGAGCGCGATGCGCAGCTGCAACGTCCAGAAGGAGACCAAATTTCCACAAAGTTGGAGTACTATTTATACAGAAATGGTGTCTAGTGTCGTACGCTGGTCACCTGTTCATGTAACCGTAGATTTGACTTCAAAGGGGCTTTTTTTTAATTGAAAGGAATTATATGTCCTCAGTGGTTTTCCGTCGTCTACTATTACGATGTTTTACGTTTTGTCTTGTTTCGCTTCGCGGGGATTCCAAATTCATTGCGTGCAAAAGGATGTTTTTGTAACGTGAACTTAATCTATACCACAAATGAGGAGTTTTGGGAGAGTTTTCAACAAAAAACGGTAGGTGACTAATCCAGCAAAGACCCCTTGGGGTCATGAGCAATCTTGCCACTGTAGATTGTTCAAACCTATAAAGGGAAAAGTGAAAGCCACAGTTGAAAACCTGTCTTTCCTTTATAGGCAAGACAGATTCACTGCGGCAACAGTACCCCCGTTGGAGTGCCGGGGGTTTTCAGTATAAATAGTATCCCCACTTTATGGAAATTTAGTGCTTTAAATTCCCACTGTCGCTGTCTTCCTCATTTACTCTTTCCCATTCCTGCTCTGTCCTTCACTCTGCTATACTATCTTCTTCTTCGCTAGATCAATGACCTACCTTTTTTCTTGAAAACTCTTCCTGGACAAGACTCCTTGTTTGTGTATGAGGTCTGTTGGATCAGCTTGGGAGTGTTGGACGCTTTCTGCCGGGTGGTCACTAGGGCTTCCTATGATTGTACTATTTAGCACTATAGGCATTTTATATGTATGTGTTTTGTTGATGATTTATAATGATGTTTGTATTCTATTTTGTTTTTGTAACCGGGGGTTCGCGTAGTTGAGGTCAACCCTCAGCCGTCCCCCGCGTGGGATGTCTTTATTGTAAAGTGACTGGCCGGTGGAGGGCATTCAATTTTCCCACTGGGGTTGTTTCAGCAGATCTTTTATGCGGATCGGGGGTTGTCCGGTCCTGATTTGGCTCGGAAGAGTCCGCTGGACCTAAAGCAACAATCAATCAATCAATCATCAATCAATCCAGCAAAGAAGCTAGTCTAGATTGATAGAACATATTAGTAACGAGAAAGAGCAAATAAGAACGACAAAAACTGTGGTTAATTTAAAGCACCAAATTTCCACAAAGTTTGAGTACTATTTATACAGAAATGGTGTGTCTAGTGTCGTACGCTGGTCACCTGTTCATGTAACCGTAGATCTGACTTCAAAGGGGCTTTTTTTAATTGAAAGGAATTATATGTCCTCAGTGGTTTTCCGTCGTCTACTATTACGATGTTTTACGTTTTGTCTTGTTTCGCTTCGCGGGGATTCCAAATTCATTGCGTGCAAAAGGATGTTTTTGTAACGTGACCTTAATCTATACGGGAAGCAACTCTCAAATAGGCCAAAAGGTGGAAGAGGACGAAAGAGGAGGAAAAGGAAGTCCTGGATTGTGTGGTGCAAGAAGTGTATGTGTGCGTGTGTGTGTGTACGTGTTGGTGTGGGTGTTCGTGTGTATGTGTGTTTGTAAGTGTGTGGATGATCTTCATGTCCTTCTTGTTCTTGTTCTTCATGTTGTTGTTGCTGTTGTTGTTGCTGTTGTTGTTGTTGTTGTTGTTCTTCTTCTTCTTCTTCGTCTCCGTCTTCGTCTTCATAGTACTGTGAAAACCGCGAGGCCGAGCAAATAAGTCTGTATGCATAAAAGTCCGGCGCTCTCTGAACGAATGAACGTCAAGTATTAGACGTGTGGACCTAATGAGACAGGTAGGCTAGGACACTTAACCTAATTGTTTCCTTTCCATAGAGATAAGTGGGATACCGAGTTGGTCAATCCTTTCAGTACTGCCGACGTGTCATCACAAGGTGTACTACTATAACTGAAATCGGGTCTGCCGCAGCTATGCATGCTTTGATGTCTTTATCTGGCGCTAAACTAAGGGGAGAATGAACGATGCATTCTAAGTTAAATACAAGACGTAAATATTGCCTTCACATATCTTTATCAATCTTTTGATGGGTTGATAGCATGGAGAAGCTTATTATTTATTTATTTATTTATTTATTTATTTATTGCATTCAATTTACTATAGCGCATATATAGAGCCTATATCGTAAAAGCTGTATGCGATTAACAGTTATACTACACTAACAGACGACAAACGCAGTTTATAAGACCATGATGGTAAAGCCAAAGCATCAAACAAAACAAACCAAGAAACATTAAACAGGGAATCAAGCACAGCAATATACAAGTGCTTGGCATTAATATCTACAGAAGGCAGGGAAGGTGGAGGACAGGGCGGGGAGAGAGTGAAGTAGAGAGATGTCCATCAAAGACTATATAGTCAGTAGATATTAATGCCAAGCACAAATATGGCCCTGACTCGGCTCTTTTCGTCCGTACATTTGCTGCACAAAAATACTATATAGTCAGCTCTTCCAATGGCCTTTGTATGCAGATCTGGCAGTAGCTTAACTGAAAACGCAATATGAAAATCGATTTAAGAGTTAAGTAAGGTTGATGAAATCATTGAGTTTTCGGAATACTGTAACCACTGTGGTTGATAGGTTTGTTTACTCTAAAGCGAAACTCTTCTTTAAAAAAATAATAACAACAGCAACAACAAGGGAAGAAAAGATATGCTTTCATTTTTCATTGCATCAGTCTAGTATAGTGACCATCATTGCAATTTTGAGGTATATTTAAATTATTTCACAATTCTGATTCTTTCCTGTTGCGAAATATACTTTAGTGTGAGATTCCGTGAAGCGATACACTCCCAGCACTAGTGAAGTAAGCCTACGTCAAAATATAACAAAATAGCTTTTTACTGCTGTGACTTTTTGCCTATGTCGAAACGTACTTTAAGTGAAATGCTCATAAAACATAACAAACTACAATTTACTACTGTGACTCTTCACTACTCATTCTATTACTGTAACACGAAGCACTCGTAGTAGAAACCAGCACCTAACCAACCCAAGTATAAAGCAAATATCCACTCAGCTGTGGTATTGCCGCAACAGTCCACTAGTGATTATTTCTATCTCACGGCCACACATTTTAAAGTAGAAGATTGTTAGTATCTTTCTTGCTTTCTTGTTTATTTAATGAAAGATCTTGTTTATTTAATGGAAGATTGTTTTTGCTTGCTTAAGTCAGAATTTGAAGAACGTACTTAAATTACAGCTAGATTTAGGCAGAGTTTGATTTAAGAGATGTTATTTGTTACATTAAGTAAGAGTTTGAGTTAAGAGTACCTTAAGACTATAGTTTTTGCACGTTGCTGCTAGATTTAGTAAGAGTTCGATGTAAGGAAACAACGTTTTACTAGAAGAGTTTGATGTCAGTAGCAACTTGTTGCTAGATTAGTACGATATTAGTAGCAATTTGTTGCTAGATTAGTACGATATTAGTAGCAATTTGTTGCTAGATTAGTACGATATTAGTAGCAATTTGTTGCTAGATTTAGTAAGATTTCGATTAAGTGGGACTTGTTTATTTTGAGTTAGGAACAGCTTGTTAGTGTTTGACTACTTTGAATTTGACTTTGACTTCGGAACCTATTATTGTTTCACAGTATGTTAGAGTTCCAGAAGTTTTAAACTGTACTTAAATACTTTTGACGTATTAACACACATACTCGACTCAAACACACACAAACGCACACCCACATGCACACACACACACACACACACACACACACACACAGGGCAGAACCACTGCAGGGTAAAGTTAACGTTTTCTTGTAGCAAAAGTACATGCACCAGCACTTCAAACACATAGCCCTAAGGGTAAAGGTTAGGCCTATTGCACAATAAAACGACTTAAAAAAATCTTGCCACAAAGTCTACAGTGTGGAAGAAGGGGAATAGAAGAGAGGAGTGGGGCATTCTGAAACACTGTGTAAAGTGTCATTACAGAAAGTCGACTCCCGTGGGAGAAAAAAAAAGTCCTTCCACTTGCGGCCGGAAATAGAATCTGGGGACGTTTTTCGCAATGAGAGGGTTGATATCCATGAAGCAGTTAACTCTGGGAATGCATCCGTGAAGTCGTGCGGTATAAGATTCGGACTTACCTACGACTTCGTAGACTTATCCCCTGGGTAAACTACTTCATGAATACTACTCCGAGATAGTGTTTGCGTGTTTTTACATTCTAGTGTTATTAATGATATCAGCTGTGCGGCAGCTCGTTGGTAAAAGTGTCAGGTTTATCTGCACACACACAAAAAAGATAGAGTTTAATGTGCAGTGGATTATAGAAGTCGTTGGACTTTTGGCAAAAGCTACGCATGTAGTGTTTGCTTTGTGTTAAAGTGCCTTTATAGTGTTTTGTCATACAAGAGAACACGTTTACATTATATTACATGATTATTGCTTTAGGTCCAGCGGACTCTTCCGAGCCAAATCATGGCCGAAGAGAGCACGTTTAAAATTTGTCTAAGCACCAAACGTCATTATTGTTGTAGTGGTTAACATACTGATAGGGTGTAGGCGTGGGTGTGAGGTGGAAGGGGGAGCATTCATGCAGTGTTTGTGCGTGTGTGTGTGTGCATGCATTATAAGGGTGCATATGTGCGAGTGTGCATACATATCTCAATTATATATATGCACGCTCACCCATACGCACCCATATAATGCACGCACACACATACACACAAACATTGCATGAACGCTCCTCACACCCACCCATAATGTGTGTGTGTGTGTGTGTAAATGTTTGTTTGTTTGTTTATTTCATTTAACGTCTATTCACCGAAGTGATTTTAGACAAGAAAATAAAAGGAAGGTGGGGGGGGGGGGGGGGAAAGGATATGCACTACATGGATGTGGGAAAGGAAATAACATTTAAACAAAATGGTACAATAACATAACATGAAATAAAATTAAATAAAATTTAAGTATTCAAACAATATTTTAAAACTCTTTAAAACAAATAAAAAATTACTATGGAACATGTCAAACTTGTGAAATGTTCATGTACAGAAAAGTCAATTTTGTGAGATTGTCATATAGGAATCAGAATAAACTTGCAATTTTTATAACAAATGACCTACAGGACTATAAATTATAGATTTAGCGTGTACGTGTGTGCTAATGCGTGTTATTTGTGTGTGTGCAATGTGTGTGTTGTATGTGAATAGTATGTTTATGTACGTGTGTGCGTGCGTGCGTTTAGTGTACGTGTGTGTGTGTGTGTGTGTGTGTGTGTGTAGGTAGGTAGGTAGGTAGAAACTTGTTTTCTGTATGAACAAATGTCTGAACAAGAGGAAAGATACGCAGAATACACTATTATTAACCTTTACGTTGAATGTCTCTGTGTTGAGGGTTAATTAATTGTCTATGCTAGGAATGTATATATATATAAGGAATCGATCAAGCCCTCATATGCTTTAAAGCGGTTAAGTTATGCAATACGTTATTGTAGAACAATTCTATGGAAGTATTTATTACGCCTTGACCCAGCTCTTCACCCTCTCAATGTTATGCTTTTCTTTTTATTCTGTCTTTTCTTCCATTTTTTTTCCTGTTGTTCTTGTCCTTTCATCCATTTTGTCTTTCATTTTTCTTTCTCGGGCATATAAACTCCAGTTGTTCTCCTTTCATATTTTTCTTTCTTTTCTTTTCTTTCTTTACTTTCTTCTGTCCTGTCCGTTAATTCTCTCTATCCTGTTTTCTTCCTTCTTCTCTGTGTGTGGGTGTGTGTGTGTGTGTGTAGGTGCGTGTGTGTGTGTGCGTGCGTGTGTGTGGGTGCGTGTGTGTGTGTGTGTGCGTGTGGGTGTGTGTGCGTGTGTGTGCGTGCGTGTGTGTGTTTCCCCTTGATCTTCTCCTTCACCCCTTTTTGCTCTCTTCATTTTATTTATCGTCCTTCTCAACAGGGTGACGTAACATCTTAGTTATAAAACAGATACAAGTCTCTTTTTAATTATTATGAATAGCAAGAACTTGTGGTGACAGCTGAAGGCTAAAGCTAAAATATCTTCTGTATTCGTTATTGGACATGCATAATAATAATAATTATTTATAGAGTAAACCAACCGTACGGAGGTTGCGTAAACAGTGAACATATATATATATATTCAAGCACGTTTGTGTTCACTGTTAATATCCAAAGTCCTGTCGTTCTTTGTTTAAAGAAAACAACTTCAACTCGAGTACATAAGATTTGAATATTTACACTGATTTAGGTCCTCAACAGAAATTAAACTAATTTTTAAAAAATATAATTATAGAACACATACAAACTTGTATGGAAAACCCCAGTAAGTTATTTTATAATAATAATAATAATAATAATAATAATAATAATAATAATAATAATAATAATAAGAATAAGAATAAGAATAATAAGAATAATAATAATAATAAGTCATTCCAACATTCAAATCAAATTTAAAAAAAAACACGCGGCTGCAGTATAGTATCGTACACTTTTTATGTCATATTACTGAATTACGTATGAACATAAAGTGTGTCTCATTCTCATGTGACTGTCATTAGGATTTATTTAAAAGTAGACTTGTGGTGAAAGTTAGAATGGGGTTGATTAAAGGTGTATTAATTTGAAGTTATTGCGACTTTGAAGCTATGGCGACACAGTGGATAGACGACGAGGGTTTTGTAATGGTATATTATGTTTCATGACATAAAATTGTGTTTATTTATTTATTTACGTACTTATTTATAAAAGTAAGGATGGGATTATAGGTGAAGACCAATTATTTGAAGTTGTTGCGACACACTGGATGGGTGACAAGAATTGTGCAATGGGATATTTTGTTTCATGAATCAGGAAGTAGCATCCGATGTAACGTAGCCTAAGAGGGTTTCTGGGATTGGATAGGAAAACGAAGACGAAGAGCGGTGGGGACGAAACAGAGGGAGGGAGAGAGAGAAAAAAAAATAGACAGAGAGAGAGAGAGAGAGAGAGAGAGAGAGAGAGAGAGAGAGAGAGAAACAGAGAGACAAAGACAGATGGACAGATAGAATGAAGGGAACGCGAAGGGGGATGAATGAGAGTTGTTGTTGTTGTTTGTAGATTATAGTCACACGACACTTTCGCATATAGGTGACTACTGGACCGATTTATACTGACACCAGCGGGCCAGTTGTTGGTAAAGGGGAAAATAATATGATCACAAGTAGACCAATCCGGGATTCGAACCAGCGACCTTTCGGTTACTAGCAAGACGCTCTTACCAACTGAGCTACCCGGCCCCACTGAATGAGAGGAAGAGGAACGGAGAGATAGGAGGAGGGGGGGGAAGGGATTGATGATGTCAGTAGGCTAGATCCTATACATTCCATCACACGGACTTTAAAGATCCGGACGCTCATTTCCTATACGGGTGAGTGCCCTTAAAAACAACAAACTACAAAACTACATAGCTATACAAGCACTAGATTACATCCTAGTCCTGTTTGGCCTCAGGGCGCTACTCGGCGGCTGCTACGCTTTCGCTGAGAAGACAACCCGAATTCCGCGGAGGAGGAGGAGGATAACAAGAGCAAAAACAACAACAACAAACGCTAACCCAAACTATTTAAGTATGTAAACCCCAAAACATTAGTTTTAAAGGTACGAGCATTTATTGACCCACCTATCTGATAAAGTGTACCTAGATTTAGGTCGATGTGCTTCGCTTATCTTACCTAACCTACAGGAGCCACATAAGAACACAATATTAACACATTATTTACTCTGAAAGATGAATACTAACCCAAACTATTTCAGTAATGTATCGCAAAACATAAGTTCTTAAAGGCATCTACTGAACCTTTCTATCCGATAATCTGTACCTAGATTTGGGTCGGGGGCGCTTATCTTTAAACTTCTGAAACTATTTGAGAACATAGCTGATTCTATCATGAAGCTAGACTTCCCATCCTCACCGCCATCATGTTGCCATGCATTTGTAAGTCAAAGTTAGGGTGGCCTATGTACCTTAAGCACTAACTGATCGTTGACTTTACCTCTTGAGATAGCTCTTAAGGAATGACGTTGATAAAGCCATTAATAGTTAGATAATGGGGGAGTTTTTTTTTCAAGGGTTACAGTCAGTAAAGAAATAAAGCTTGTTATATTATTAGTAGTAAGACAAAAATCAAGCGTTAATCCCAAATACTCTTGCCAGTAAAGAAGTAAACGATGACCGTTACAGTTTGAGCTTCTTAGAGTGCAAAAAGTGAAACAGGCAGTTGGAATATTATTGTGTTTTTGCTGCAATTCCGGTTACATGTATTCGCTCTATAGTTTATGTCCGTTGTTTTCTCAATGGTATAATTTGATTAATGTATCAATGACGTTGAAATTAAACAGAGAGAGAGAGAGAGAGAGAGAGAGAGAGAGAGAGAGAGAGAGAGAGAGGCGCCAGCAAACACGTGCGCACACAGCGACATACACACACACACACACACACACACAATGTTTGTGTGAACGCATACACCTAAAAAGAATCTGACCTTGATCATTTTAAAGTAATTTTGCATAATTACGCTATCGCTCATTCTGTCGCCTGAGGCGTCAGTTACTAAATGAAAAATAAAATATTAATACATTAAAATCGGTGATCTGTTTGAGGTGTGGAATTATTTAATACTGATTATATTTTATTTAGTAGCTCAGTAGGTCAACATGCATTAAACGGGCTCGTGCGACTCCGATAACGGTTCATTATTGATATTTCCTGCCTACCCTGGCAAACCGGGTTGTTATCAGGTAACAACTCGCTGTTATCAATCACAGTGCGGTCTTTGTGCACAAACTTTGTGTTTTTAATGTATTTTTGTTGGTATGATTGTTCATTGTTCCTTCTATTGTTGAAACAATTGCTTCTAACTGTATCAGTATTAAATGTTAAGTCAGTCTCTCTGCATTTCAATCGCTACGATTTTTTTTGATTTTTTTTTTTTGCTTGAATTTTTATGTACATTATTTTTTTCAAATTTGAGTTCTTGCTGGAAAGCAGATTATTTTGTAGAATGTGTACTACACATATAAACGCGCCTTTTTAATTTCTATATTTTATTTGTGGCGATTAAAAAAAAAATTTGAATCTCAGTTTCATATTTTTCTTGCTTAAAACATGTTGTATTTATAAAAACAAAATTTACATTTTTAAAACTCATTGTCCGGGAATTTCATACGATGCTATGTCTTGATTTCATGTCTCCGTATTGTTCCAGTTTTCTTCTTAAAATGTATGTATTGTATGTATTTATTTATTGTATTTATTTATGTATTCGTTCTCATACAGCGCTTTTCCAGCTCAAGAGCTGCTCAAGGCGCTGGCCGATACAGGATCTAACTCATGCCGCCCCAACCTCTTCTTCCTCTTTCCCCCCTCACCCTCCCCCCCACCCCCCAACATTTGCGCGCATAGTCTGACGCTCAGAGGACTGAGCACTATCCCGGGCGACCGGGGATGGGGAGATGGGACCTAGTGCGTGCTGGGTATATTGGTTTGGGCGGCACTCACCCGTCCAGGACATGAGCGTCGTGATCTTTAAAATCCATGCGTGCGTGCACAGACTAGACCTCGGTTTTTACTCTCATCCGAAGGAGTAGGGGCGCAGGGTCCCAGGGTATTAAAAAAAATGGATTTATTTTTATTACTCCAAGTCGTCAACGGGCTTTGAACCACTGCTTGTACAAGCCGCAAAAAAACCAGGTATTCAATGCAAGTAGTAGAACTATAAACATTTAAACTAGTTGTCTCCGTATTTCTTTGTTTCATGTCTCCGTATTTTCCTTTTTTTTTTCTTCTTTAAAATACAAAACAAGATCGCTTGTCGTTGTAAGTATAATAATGGGAATTTAAAATCATCGTCTCCATAGTTTAAACACAAACTCTCTTTTTTTGCATTCCCTGTTATGTCAATTCTTTGTTTAAAAGTGCTTGTCATTATAAGTAAATTGAACGAATATTTACGCACGTTGTCTCAGTAATTTATACGTACACGGTTTCTTAGTTTGATTTCTTTCTATTGTTTCAGTTGAACATTTAAACGCATTGTCCCCGTATTTCATACACACATTTTTTTCTTTCTTTTAGTTTTTTATTTCTTGCCTATACTGTAGACTATTAACTGGTTTAGTCTAGTTAGCTTACGGATTCTGAATATGTTATCACTTTTGTCCGCCACGTGACATCGCATCCGTCAGCATTTTAAAACTTGTATTAAGAAAAAACAATTAATTGAAACTGCTTGTGGTGTTTTTCCTGGTCATAAACTTGTACGACCTTGGAGCTGATTCATTGTTTTACGTGAAAAAAGAAGTTAATTAAGACATGCAGACTTTGTAGCGTTGCGACAGCTTTGTCGCCAAGTAGTACACAGCTCCTATCGCTTGTGTCGAAATCGTGAATCAGTCGCGCTGCCGGACGACGGGCATTCTCTCACTGCGAGTGACACACCACCGAATCGCTTGATTATCTCAAGTGTATGTTACCCTACCCTGGATTGAACATTGAGGTTTAACGTCTACACCCACCGTTGGCGATATAATATCGGCAGACGGGGATAACCATACCAGGGAACAAGGGGTAGGGACCTAAATACCACTGAACCACCAGAGCAATCATACTGCTAAAATGGACAGTGAAAAATGGCCCCTTTGATTTCGACTGCCACGGGATTCGAACCTGGGTCGTCCGTGTGCCAGGCGAACGCTCTATCACTTCAGCTACGGCGGTAGGCTACCCTGGAGTTCTAAGGCTCGGACGGACGTGGGACAGAAATTGATTATGACATCCTGATCCCTTTCCTCTTGGCCAGTAGCTCAGTCTTAATAACACTAGAATTATCCGGTTTAATCAAGAATTATCCAGGGGCGGCTTGGGTTTCATCCTGTATTGGCCAACGCCTTTGAGCGGCTCTTAAGCTGGGAAAGCGCGCTATATTAATTAGAACGTTGACGTAAATAAATGTCAAGATTTCCCAACCGACCTGAACAAAGTGTTTACCCAGCAGGACAGAAACAAAGTAGGATGTCCTCTTCCTCATTTCCTATGAATTAGTCCCACGGGTGACAAGAAACTGAGCAGGACATCATCTTGTAAAGTTTGTAGTGAGTCAGTCATAACCACCTAAATATTAAGTATCAAGATTTTCCAGTACCGACCTGAACCAAGGTTTTCATTTCCTCTGTTTATGAGGGACATAAATGTTGTCTGTACTAGAGTGTAGCACGTCGTACTGTTTAATAGGTCAACTTTTGACAATAACATCTTTACAATCTGTTTCCCGTCTTTGCACAGAAAATTTAGGGGTTTAACTACAAGTAAAAAAATTTTAATGCACACACACACACACAGATACACACACAATCAAAAACACTCGAGCCTCAATGTAAAAAAATAAAAAATTTTGGTTTATTACAAAAAAAAATTTAAAAGTGTAAAACACTGACCAAGTGTATACAAATAAAAGATATCAAGCACGAGTATTGATATAAAAATAAAATTAATTAAGAATAATTAACATCTAGGGTTTTCCTTAGAATTTTACCTGCTGACGGTTACCTTTTAATGTTGTCTGTGGTGGAGCGTATGTGTGTTTTTCCTGCAAATAAACCAGGTTGAAAGTTACCAGCCGAAGATATAATGTTTCCTTATTTCGTCACGACACCAGGGTAATCTTGGGACATTTATATAGTGAGCTTAGTTAGCGTGTCCCTTTCCCCAAGTTAATTTTCCTCTGACTCAGCAAAGAGTCGATGTCCTTTTTGTGAGCGACTCACAGCCGCCACCTCCAAACCCCACCCCCTTCAACACCAACACAACCACCACCCCTACCGCCGCCGCCACCACCTCCACCAACCACAACAACACAATCACTACCACTGCCACTACTGCCGCCAACCATCCTGAATAACATCCTATCCAAGTTGTACGTGATTGCACTCTTCTTGAACAAGCATCCTCAGTAGGGCAATAATTTATTAAATTTTATTTCAACGTCCTCCTATCAGGTTATTGCGACTCAAACATGACTAAGTGGCACGGGGACAATAACAACAAACGACAATTTGGCAGCACAAGTACAACATACACATCACAAAACTGGAAGCGATACCGAAAACCAATACCACAGCTGTTGTTTGTAGATTATAGTCACACGACACTTTCGCATATAGGTGACTACTGGACCGATTTATACTGACACCAGCGGGCCAGTTGTTGGTAAAGGGGAAAATAATATGATCACACGTTGACCAATCCGGGATTCGAACCAGCGACCTTTCGGTTACTAGCAAGACGCTCTTACCAACTGAGCTACCCGGCCCCGGCATGTACCACAGCTGCAGTGGAACGGGTATTTCAGGGCGATTACACAAAATATATAACTGTCTGACAGGAAGCGATACCGAAAACCAACAGCTGCAGTGGGCAGGTATTTCAGGGAGATTAAACAAAATATATAACTGGCTCACAGTGCTCACAGTGGTGAAAAAAACGGAAACCCCGAGGGTTTGGCCACGTCACCAGATCATCAGGTCTTGCAAATACCATCCTGCAAGGCACAGTGCAAGGAGGTAGAAGAAGAGGGAGACCGAAAAAGAGGTGGGAGGACAACATTCGAGAATGGACTGGAACAATTAGGATTGCTGAGGACATCTAAAGATGGAGTACGCTGGTTAAACGATCATCTGTGGTGCCCCTACGACAGCCGAGTTACGAGATAGGATAGGATAGGATATAACTGTCTGACAAAGGCTGAAAGTGGGCGCTTCGAGCGGCTTGAGTTAGATCCTGTAACGGCAAGCGCGCGCCTTGAGCAGGTCTTAAGGTGAAAAAGCGTTATATAAGAACAATAAAATAGTGGGGGTTTTGTTTTTGCATTTTAGAACACCGTTACATAATAGAACGGGGCCTGGATAGCTCAGTTGGTAGAGCGGCGAGCTCGTGTTACAAAGGTTGCGGGTTTTGATTTCCGGTGGCCCGGACATACACATTGCATATGCGAACTGGCCATCTTACTGTTGCTATCAGTGTGATGGTTGTTTCAGTGTATATAGTTTTCCCTTCTTACCCATCCCGAGTCGCCAAGGATTGTGCTCAGTCGGCTGAACGTCAGACTGTGTACCCCGTGGCAGCAAGTTTGTCAGACGTTTGTAAATGCATTCCTGCACAGTCAACACTTATTGCTTATGTATAGCGCTTTTCCGGCTCAAGAGCTGCTCAAGGCGCTGGCCGATACGGGGTCTAACTCAAGCCGCCCGAGGCGCCCACCTGCTGCCATGGGCGGCACTGTCTGACGCCCGAGACAACTGAGCACAATCATGGACGACCGGGGAATGGGGGAGAACGTGCTCGCCTCCTGTATTGTATGTTGCTGACACTCATCCGTTGTGGACATGAGCGTCAAGGTCTGTAAAGTCCCTGCGAGCGTGCACGGACTAGACCTCGGTTTGTACTCTCATTGGAAGGAAATACTTCTATGATCATAATACTATTATAAAATTTAAAAAAAAAATTAAATGGCTTCAGACTCTTTTACCTGCCGATCCAGTAATTGTGTGTGTTTGTTACGTGCACGTGTCACTGATCTGTTTGCTTGAGTTAAAAAATTAGTAGCAACATCCATATTTCACTATAGGATGTGTCCGTCAGAGCATCCGGCACTAATTTCCACATTGAAATGCTTTTTGCATGTTCCCGGAAAAAACGCTGTTTGGTTTTGACAATGCCCAAAGAGAAACCGTAATTATTTTGCGCTGCATTTAAAAAATATCCTGTTGCCCGTTTTTTGACGGCAGCCATGTTTGGCTTTCCCTGAAAAGTATGATTTTGCTCTATCTCTCTCTTCCGATTTATAGATCGTATTTTTAAATAAAATTCGATTTTGTTTCTTTCGATTTATAGATCGTATTTTTAAACCAAGCCTGATTTTGTTTCTTTCGATTTATAGATCGTATTTTTAAATCAAGCTTGATTTTGTTTCTTTCGATTTATAGATCGTATTTTTAAATCAAGCCTGATTTTGTTTCTTTCGTTTTATAGATCGTATTTTAAAATAAAGCCTGATTTTGTTTCTTTCGATTTATAGATCGTATTTTTAAATAAAATCCGATTTTGTTTCTTTCGATTTATAGACCGTATTTTTAAATCAAGCCTGATTTTTGTTTCTTTCGATTTATAGATCGTATTTTTAAACCAAGCCTGATTTTGTTTCTTTCGATTTATAGATCGTATTTTAAAATCAAGCCTGATTTTGTTTCTTTCGATTTATAGATCGTATTTTTAAATCAAGCCTGATTTTTGTTTCTTTCGATTTATAGATCGTATTTTTAAATCAAGCCTGATTTTGTTTCAAAGAGAGAGGGAAAGTGTAGAAGAGTGGGAGGGAAGCAAAGTGATTGAAGTTGTGTAGACAGGGAAGGAGAGAGGGAGAGAGAGAGAGAGAGAGAGAGAGAGAGAGAGAGAGAGAGAGAGAGCAGACCGACCGACCGACGAACAAAATACTGATTTATTTTCAGGAGACAATCGGAACCTTGGAAAGGGAGACGCAGGGAGATACAATGGGACGAAGTCATACCAACGAGCTTCTATTATATTTGAGATCGTATTACCAGACAGCTTCTACTATAATAGTAGAAGCTGTCTGGAATTACCCAGTCCTCCGATCAGCGGCATTTGTTGCATAAGATTTCAGTAGTCTCCGCGTTGGTCAAAATCACACTATGGTGAAATTAAACAGGATTTCAACTCGAGGTTTCTGTGACGAGGCGGACAACCGAGCCCTGAGGCAGGCAGCACACTCATACCCTCCACACATCCAGTCGCCCCTAACACGCTCGCTGGCTAACTCGCCTAAGCCCCGCCCCTCGGGGATCACCTTAAAACCTGGCACACAGCTAGACCCGTGGTCAGTCGCAAGCCACGAAACTTCGAAGCCACAACAATCTGTCCTGGACACGTCCCCATCAACTGGCGACCTCTGAGCTACGGCAGTACTCTGGTGCTTCGACCCGTCTAAGTCAAGGTAAGAGAGGAAACTTACTCTTTGTCATGTAGCATACCCATCACCCGTCGTTCGCCCAACATGCTCGTATGACCTGTCGATATGTACGTTCGTGTTTATAGTTCTGTCTTGATGTGTTGCTGTGACATATATTATTACCTTGTATATATTATCTGCCTTGTATATGACTCATGCCATGATTTGAATTTATACTTGTATGCTCCCCGTTAGCCCATGTGTAAATATCCCGTGCCATGCTGTCCCCCCACATAGATTAAAGCCCCCAAGTACAGCCCCTGGCCTACAACCCCTTTGCCCTGTATCTACTCCATTTGCTTTTCTCCATGCTCCCACTGTAAAAAAATTTGCCCCTGTTGTACGCTACCCCATCTTAAGGCGCCGAAGGTATCACATATTAGCGGCTGCCAGTAAGCTCCACAATGGCCCCATAAACCTGGTTGCAATTGTTGGATTGTTGGTATGCACCGGCTAACCCTTGGCCGGTTCAACCAGTTTGAAATCTGAATGGGCACATGCGCCAACAGGCGCTGAACCCAGAATACACCTATCCCCAGCTGATACAGAGTCTGTATTGCGTTACAGACGGGCTCCTGTCAGGGCGTATTCCTCACCCCTGTACCAGCCTTAAGTCGCTGACCCGCTGCAGGCCCCTGACAACCCAGGGAGTCAACGAGAAGCGTTTCACTGAATTTCATCATCTCCCAGACAGCTAGCAACGTAAGCTGAAAACCACGCCTGTATCTTCAAACCAGGATTGCCCCACCGGTCATTATTCAATAGAGTGACCGACTGACCCGCATTGCCACTGATGCCACGCCAACCTCGGTCAACTGACCACCCAGACTATCCTGGACCAACCACCGCCCTCGAAATCCGAGCTAAGTTTTAGCCCTACGAGCATCACCACTCGCTGATTATCTGGAAGTACTCTGGACAATCCAGATACACTCCTGCCCTGTGATGATAGCAGTCCTCAGTAGCACTAGTACCCCTGAAATCGTCCACCCAGAATTTCTCCAAGCTACTCCCTACCAATACGGACAATATCCTATGACTCACTCTTAGAATTACTCAACTCAGACGACCCAATTTGATTTAATAAAAGTTCCTAGTTAGAAATTGTACCTATCTGGACTGGCCCTTGTTTGAATTTCTCAACTAGTGTAGCCTTCAATCTTTCTCGTCTGCACTCTGACTGTCTTTCATTTATTTAGTCTCTCCAGCTCTGGTCTCTTGAATGTCATCACAATATTGGCCTAAACAAGGGAGGCAATGCAGTGCTAGAGATTAGTAGCTTACCCCCAATCCCCCCAACCCCTTTCTTTGTGACAGTTTCTTTTATGTAATAGTCTAAGTAATCATTGCACACAAATACACACAAATAAAGAACAAATATGTTAACTGTTTATTTAATAAATCATGCAATCAAGTTTTGAGAGAAAAAAAATACATATAACATAGTCTTAAATAAGAACTCGTATACAAACATACTGAGGAATCCTTTTTTTTTTTTTTTGGTTAAATCGTAAATGTACAAAAATGCTTCTCGATGTGAACTCGTCAACAAATATACAGCAATTCTGGTGGACATTACCCTCACAACACCAAATAAATAAACCAGTCAACCATATAGACCAAACAATTAATTTTATCAAACATCTCACCGTCTTCGAACTAACACCGAGCCCTTGAACGTCCACGGATAACACGTCCAAGGTTCAGTTTAATGTCTACGATTTGAAAACCAAAACCAAAAACAAAACAAACGATATATTGAAATATTTCTTATAGTGAAAGTTATACTCTTTGCTCTTCTCAAAAAATGTAAACTCCTTGCTCCTACCCCCCCTCCCCCTCCCAAACAAACAAACAAACAAACAAACTATGTAAGCTTACAGAGTCTTATCCTTAGAGTTCTAGTATCTGCCAATATTCTGGATTAATTTAACGCAATTTAACTTCAAACGTAATTATATGCGTTATACCCTAATTCTTCTCTTTGTACACCTGTCCTATGTGATATGAATGTTTATGGCTGTAGTTTAGTTGTTACTGGGAGGTTTTTATAACTTTCGATTCTTCTGGTTTTCCATGAACCGATGTTTTAGTTGATATAATGACTTTGCTGTGAGAATGGTGTGCACTGGGAAAAGATTTTGCTTACCGTTTGTTGGGAAAATCGAGAGTCTGGTTGTGGTATAAACAATTCCTCTATAAAGTGCTTTGCTAGCGCAAGACCTTCTCAAAGCGCTGATCAAAGTCAGATGGATCAGCTAAAAACGCATGTACAAAAAAAGGGCAGTGTTTGTGATTAACAGGATTGTGTACAGATTTTGTTTTAAAACTGTTATTTTATTTTTTGAGGCAAAACTCGATGTTCTTTCATAGCCCAAAATCTCTACTTCAGAAGCATTTGCGCTTCCCCCCCCCCCCCCCCCAAAGTTTAGAAATCACTTTATTTGTGACCATACTTTAAATATGTAACTATTTAAGAAAAGAGTAAACGTCACAAACATCATAATTGAAGAACAGGACACTTATCAGTTCATCAAAGTAGTGTAACATTATTTAAGGCAAAAAAACATCGCTAAAATAAAACAAACATTGTAGCATATAAATAGACAATAGATAATAAATAGACATTAAATAGAGTTAAACGGCTCAGAAGGGGGGAAAAAATAACAAAAATCTATGAAACGTAGTTCTTAAAATTGTAGCATGTAGTCACTAGTCGAATGGGCGAGGCACTAATCTGGCGGGCGAGTGACCAGTCTGGAGTCTAGTGGATGAGGCTAGTCTGGCAGGTGAGAGACCAGTTTGGAGTCTGGTGAACGAGTCTCTGGGCTCGTGGAAGACTAGTCTGGCGGGCAAGTGACCAGTCTGGAGTTTGGAGCGTGAGTCTCTCTAGTCTGGCGGGTGAGCCTCTAGTCTGGCGGCGAGCCTCTAGTCTGGCGGCGAGTCTCTAGTATGGCGGGTGAGCCTCTAGTCTGGCGGCGAGTCTCTAGTCTGGTGGGCGAGTCACTAGCTAGCCCGGTATGCGAGTTTTACTTTCTAGCTTTCAGCATGCCGGCTTAAATACAAGGATAAAGGCTGTCATTAATAATTCTAATTACCTTTGTTTTTTACCTGGGATTTGAGAATTACCAACCAGTTTTCTCTTTCTGCTGGAGATGACTTCTTCTTCTTCCTCCTCCTCCTCCTCTTCTTTTTTCTTCTTCCTCTTCTTAACAACCTATCTTTTCTTTTTCTTAACTGAGATTTGAGAATTATCAACCAATCTTTTCTTTCTGCTGTGGATGACAACTGTTTCTTCTTCTTCTTCTTCTTCTTCTTCTTCTTCTTCTTCTTCTTCTTCTTCTTCTTCTTCTTCTGCTTCTCATTTTTCTTCTCATTTTTCTTCTCCTGTTTCGAATTCAATAACCAATCTTCTCTTTTTCTTTTTGCTGGTGATGACTTCTTCTTCTTCAGATTCAGTAAGTAATCTTTTTTTGTTCTGTTTGCTGGCGATGACGACTTCTTCGTCTTCTGCTTCTTTTTTTTCAGTTACTAATCTTCTCTTTTTCTCTTTGATGGCGATGTCTACTTCCTTCTCCTTCTCTTCTTCTTCTTCTTCTTCTTCGAATTCAGTAACTAATCTTTTCTTTTTCTGCTTGCTGGGGATGACGACTTCTTCTTCTGCTTCTTTTCTTTCAGATACTAATCTTCTCTTTTTCTGTTTGATGGCGATGTCTGCTTCTTTTTCCTCCTCCCCTTCTTCCTCTTCCTCTTCATCCTCCTCTTGTTGTTGTTGTTGTTGTTGTTGTTGTTCTTGTTCTTGTTCTTGTTCTTGTTCTTGTTCTTGTTCTTGTTCTTGTTCTTCTTCTTCTTCTTCTTC
This sequence comes from Oncomelania hupensis, assembly GCA_036898135.1. Classification (NCBI taxonomy): domain Eukaryota; kingdom Metazoa; phylum Mollusca; class Gastropoda; order Littorinimorpha; family Pomatiopsidae; genus Oncomelania; species Oncomelania hupensis. Next base: position 72,879,948 of record CM072514.1, on the reverse strand, counting down.
TTCGCCTTCCCGTTCCCTGTCAACATATTTTATTTTCTTCAAAATTTTCCTTAATCTTCGATACCTTTTATAATTAGTATCATCTTCTTCTCCTCCATCATCTTTTTCTTTATCCTCTTCTCCTTCTTCTTCGTCTCTTTCATCCTCCTCTTTTTCTTCGTCCTCTTCTCCTTCTTCATTTTCATTTTCTCCTTCGTCTTCTTTTTCTTCTTCATTTTCCTCGTTCCCCGCCTCCTCTTTGTCTCTTTCCACATTACCATCATCTTCACCATCACCGCCATCATCATCGCTGTGGTCGTCTTCTCCCTCCTCGACGTTCTCGGTGCTCTCGTCGCTATAACTGTGACATGTCTGCTCAGGACACCCGCTTTGATTATCGTCATGAAAACAATACATCTCAGGACGTACAACTTTCTTTCCATGTTCATTAGTGCCAACACCATCACATATACCATTCTCTCCGCATCCGCCGCCTTCTCTTTCTCCTGCTCCTGCTTCTTCTTCTTCTTCTTCTTCTTCTTCTTCTTCTTCTTCATGGCTGATTTCTGCAAAATTGCGGGTGTCTGCAAGATGTCGTAAAGTTTGGTACTTGGTAACGCGCCTTCCGCTGTTTTCAAGATAAGAGTGCGACTGCAAACTAAACACTTGCCAAAGAGACGTACTTGTGCATGCGTTGTTGCCGGTGTTGTGCAGACCTACTGCTGTTTGACTACGTCCGAAGTAGCAGTCGTCCTCCTCGTACTCCTTGCCAGACCCAGCACTCTTGGTTTCCATCTTTGGCTGTGGACACTGTCCTGCTTGCAATGAAGCCGCTGTAAAACACACAGGGAAGAGAGGGAGTTTGCTATCAGATGGCACTAATCAACACAACTAAATTATTGTAACGGAAGTAATATTAAAATGAGCAGATGATGACGATAATAATTATGGTGATGCTGATGACGGCGACTAAACCGATGAAAATGATGATTCTGAGAATGTTGATGATGATGATGATGATGATGATGATGATGATGATGATGATGATGATGATGATGATGATGATGATGATGATGATGATGATGATGATGACGGCTACAATGATGAAGATGATGATGCTGAGAATGATGATTATGATGATGACGGCTATAACGATGAAGATGATGATGATAAAGCACTTTATCTACGATGTGGTGTACAGTTCATACTCAAAGCATGAATAATAACGATATTAATATTTAAACGTACGTTGTAATAATAATATTTTTGTATGAGCAGCTCGTTGAGCTGGAAAAGCGTTATAATTAAATATAAGAACAAATCATTTGAATTCAATTCAGTTCAATGTAATATACTAAACCTCTAACCTGAAGCCTGGTGGGTTTTCTTGTTGCGTTTAGATAGCTGTGTCACTGTTGATTCCCTGCGTTTGAAATAAGTGTGATTAGGCCTATACTTTGAAGTTTGCTGCTGAAGGATCACACGACTGGTAATACACTATTGGACATAGAGAACGTGTTTGGCGAGATTCGCCACAAAAAGAGAACTTGGATAATTGTTTAAAGAGTGAGTCGAACTCAACGCAACCCTAACATGAGCTTCTTGAAAGAAAAATAAATTATTTTGCTAGGAATAGAATTGTGTTTGGCGTGTGTATGTGTGTGCGTGCGTGCGTGCCAGAGGGAGAGAGAGTGTGTGTGTTTTGCGGGTGTGTGTTGTGCGTGAGATAGCGAGAGAGAGAGAGAGAGAGAGAGAGAGAGAGAGAGAAGCTGTGGTATTTATTGGTTGACTGATCGTGCTTGAGCAAGAAAACGTATTCTCGATTGCAAAGAATTAGCGGAATCGAGGATACGCATCAGGCCTTGCAAAGACCATTCTGCAAGGCACAGTGCAAGGAGGTAGAAGAAGAGGGAGACCGAAAAAGAGGTGGGAGGACAACATTCGAGAATGGACTGGTTTGACACTGAGCGAAGCCATCAGGGTTGCTGAGGACAGAGAAAGATGGAGTATGCTGGTTAAACGATCTGTGGTGCCCCTACGACCTCCGAGTTACGGGACAGGATAGGATACGTTATACTTGGTTTTATACGCCTGTGGTTTGAGTTAAATGAGTGATTGCCCGGTCGTATTTATCATGGAGAATTAGTAGACCTATATCGTCAGTGTCAATGGTGGATTTAAAAATAATACAGGCCCTGTACATTTGTCACTCATGCGAATGGAAATTCGGGTTGCCGTCTCAAGGAAAACAAAGAATGTACAGCTTCGTATTCTTTGAGGAAAACGCGAGCGGCCGCAGAGCAGTTTGACACAAGACAAGGGTGAGTGCAGGGGTAGAAGGGTGGGGAATTAGTACGTAGTACTTGATGGAGGTGTTGATGTATCTAGCCCTCCTCTCCCAGTCTAGGACATGAGCGTCAGGATGTTTCAAGTCCGTTGCAATACAAACGAAATGAGAGAACATCAGACATTAGATCAGATCAGAGGACTGGATGTTAATTCTAAAGAAAATCCCACTGCTATAGATTTGTCAATTGTAATTAGACAATAGCTGTACCAAATCGGGGTAAAAGCGGTCGCGTATTACCTCGCTGGAGATAGTCGCCATAGTCGATGACGCATCCATCACCTTGGTCAAAGCGCAATATGTACTGGTTGCCTAGCAGCAGAAGGGCCTGTATATTGATTGGCTTAATTATTGTAGTGATTGTCAATTTCAGCACGTGCTCATGCGTGAACATTTGATTGGGTACCGGGAACGATGGACTTCCTGAAACTGATGTGCGATTGTCTCTTGTGAATTTGACAAAGTAGCAACATGACTAGGCTATAACAGTGCCCGCTTACTTGAAATAGACCTAACTGAAGTAACATTTTCTGGGAATAGTGGATCGGGGTCACTCAGTGGTCCGTAATGTTACACTGCGCAAACTTGCATCAGTTGTGCTTATTTAACAACGTGGGTTGTATGTATGAAGACTTCGGAAAAATTATATATTATAAAACAATACACATCTCCAAACACATAATAATGTAGACCCTTATATTCAATGTGGCTTTGTGCGCGGCATATTTTCTGAACACAGCCGCTTGTATCTGGCCTGTGGACAGGCGAACGCTTATGTCTATGACCAGTCTCCCTTTCTCTAGGTAAAGGGTAAGGTAAAGGTAAAGGTGGTCCCATAGCCTTGTGGCCGTAGGGGAGCGTGATGTTGGAGATCACACTTATCTTGGGCCAGCGTAATGAGGGTGATGCCCATCTCTCTCCCTCGCTGTTTTACCTTCCCCTCGGTTTGGGGTCACCCATCCAAGTGCTAACCGCACTGGACGGTGCTTAACTTACGATACAGTAGCGAGTGCTCCAACCACTGCGCTATCCGAAACCAGAGAAGGGAGACGCGTCATAGGCATAGGCGATCGCATGTCCAGGTACAAGCGAGTGTTTCAGACAAAATCGGTGAATTAACATCAATGTATTGTAGACCAGAATTATTGTTTATTGCGATATTAAAAGTATAGCCTTTCATTGTTTTACTGTCCTCCCAGTAGCCTACAACGGTGAGGACCTACTGGACAGAGGTGCCTTGCTTCGTTCTTTTCAAGGACACTTACTGCCGTCACATTTCCGACATTATAGGACTATTTATGACTGGAAAGGACGGTGCCATCGATCAGGCAAGCTGCGTGTCACCTAAGTCCCTTGTATCATAGGCCTACCTATTTTAGGCAAATACGCGTCCTCCCCCCTACCCTAAAAAAAGTCACGCTGCTGTACTTTTTTTTTGTTAGTCTAATTATTTATCAGTCACATCCGATCTCCCGCCATCTCTCTCTCTCTCTCTCTCTTCTCTCTTTCTCTCTCTCTCTCTCTCACTCTCTGTTCTCTCTTTCTCCTCTCTCTCTCACTCTCTTCTCTCTCTCTCCTCTCTCTCTCTTCTCTCTCTCACTCTCTCTTCTCTCTCTCACTATCTCTTCTCTCTCTCTCTCTCACTCTCGCTTCTCTCTCTCACTCTCGCTCTCTCTCTCTCTCTCTCTCTCTCTCTCTCTTCTCTCTCTCTCTCTTCTCTCTCTCTCATTCTCTCTTCTCTCTCTCACTATCTCTTCTCTCTCTCTCTCACTCTCGCTTCTCTCTCTCTCACTCTCGCTTCTCTCTCTCTCTCTCTCTCTCTCTCTCTCTCTCTCTCTCTCTCTCTCTCTCTCTCTCTCTCTCTCTCTCTCTCTGTGCATCAATTTACTTCAAACTATGCACAGATTCCAGTATCCAGTTTGTTTTAGAAGTACATGTTTTGCATGATGTGTTCGAAAATACCTTTAGTTCAAAGCGATGTAGGCCTATCTTTGTCGAAGCCTTTCCAACAGCCATAGCGTTTTGCCGCTTTAGAATCATCGTATTGTCATATCAGTAGTTTCATCTAAAAATAATATACTCTTTGGTTTCATCTAGTTTAGCCTATAATAGCCTACAGTGTACGCTACAGGCGTTTGTGCACCCTTTAAAGTAAAAATTTTCATTGTGATGCAAAGAATACAGCATCACAATAAGCCAGCGAGGTAGCTTATATTACTTCCTGTTCTCAAACTTGTTCAGGTCAGTTCTTGTATTGAAAGTCTACTCATTTCATACAGTGATGTTAGACGTTCACTTTATTTCTTTCTCTCTTTCTTTCTTACATACTCTCCTCCCCCTCTCATCTCACCCTCTCTCTCCCTCTCTATCTGTCTCTCCCTCTCTAATTCTCTATCCCTAGCCCTTTCTCTCGCCTTCTCTCGCCATCTCTCCATCTTTCTGTCACACACACACACACACACACACACCCACACACACACACTCTATACATTTTAAAAAAAGGGATTCTTAAGTCAGTACTTATAAGATAATGCAGGCTATTTTTAATTACTGCCTCCTTGTACAAATCTTTTATTAACTAAAATCATCAGTGTTCTTTAGCAATGCATCCTTTTCTGTGTATAATGGCAATAATAATAATAAAAGGATTTCTGAAAACTGGTTGCTGGCTTATACAATTTTTAATACCTTTTACGTCATAAATTTTGCAATATCCCTCAAGTTTTTCTAAGAAGTAGGCCTAATTGTAAGGAAAGCCCATCTTTCCTTCCTGCAAGAGAGAAGAACAACTGTAAGTTCAGTTAGAAAAGACGGGGCTTCTAATTCATTCTCGTACACCAAGTCATTGTGTGCAATATTCCGCTTTGTTGATTGTACCCCGGTTTCTGAAAAAAAAAATTTTTTACGGCAGTAGCGCAACTCTCTTCACGTTGCGAAACTGATACTTTTGACTTGATCTGGAGACCTAATAGGGATAATAATACTGTTAAAAAGTTATTCGTGTCTTTTGTACTGTGCAATACAAGCTGCAGATGGGCCTGGCGCCTAGTTCGGCTTGAGTTACGAGGTCCTGTCAAGCCTTGATGGAGAAATGCATACAACCACAACCGCATCACAATCAACCACCACACTACTTAAACCAGACACGCATTTTGGCTATACACGGTCAGATATATTCTGTACTTATAGATGGCACTAAAGATCAAAGTCGAAAGAAACTACAAACAAAGAGAATCCTTGTATTGACTTTTTATGGGTGAACGCTTATATACAAATAGTTGTGGGATGCATGTACATGTACACACCAGACACACAGGGCGTCGAATTGTTTACGTTGTACAGGTGGAACTACAGATTGAAAGTCAAAGGAGTATGTTGTACATTTATAGATTGATACTGAAACATGAAAGTCGAACGATACTCTGTACAAAGGGAAGCGTTGGTACGAAACAATGAATGGGCTGGATTTAGAGGCAGAGTAGGGCAGTTGAGGGGATAGCGGGTCTTAATGTGGTCATTTGGATAACGGCCGAGGGGTGTGGATAAATGGGTCGGGGGGCGGGCAGAGGTCAGTGACGTTCACTTCAAGGTGCCTGTGGTTGCCATGGAAACAAGTTCACCTCAGGTGCCTGTGGTTGCCACGGAAACAAGTATAATGACTAGACGCCTTATCTTTTCTGTCTTTACATTGAAGGAAGAAGGGAGGCTATTTGGAGAGCAGGGCGAGGGGAAGCTTTATCAAGTTTGCTGTTAACTTCGGGTCTTGTTGGTGTTTTAAGCCTAGCTAAGCTACACACACACAACGCGTATTCCAGCATTTCCAGCAGTCTGCCAGACTAGGAAGATAAGTTTTGTGTGTGATGACGTGACAGGTCTGTTCTACTCGGATATATAATGTGTCTACATACACAGCACTTCTTGTGTGTTCTTGTTTATTTATTATTATCATAAGCTTCGTCATTAGAAATAGCTGCTCTCTTTTCGCATTGACGTACTGGCATTAGCCTACAGAACGCGCCTTTATCATTTCGTGATTTGTTTGCTTGGGGTTGTGCTCACTTGTCTCAGCGTAAGTCGATGCGCCCAAAGGCGGCAAGTGGGGGATGGGGCGCTTGGGGCGGCTTGGGTTAATTATTCATTGTTTATAGGGTCCAGACGGCTTCAGTTGTTATATCCTGTATCGACCAGCACCTTGAGCACCTCTTGAGATGGAAAAGTGCTATATTAAAAAGGATTAACTGAGAAAATAAATAAATAAATAGTAGTAGTAGTAGGTTGAGGACGAAACAGGCCGTGAAGCCTTTGTGTTAGCTGAACATTCTTTGGATCTATATGCAATGCAATTTTCCTATTTGTATTACTCATCAAAGCAATAGAGAGCAATTAAGAAATCAGCTTTACATATAGTTTTTCATTTTGTCTGATGGCCACATCTTTATCTCTTTTTTCCTCTCCACGAGCTCAATGAGCATGAACCTTGTAATCGTGGATACCTGCGCTATACAAGTCTACATCATTATCATCATCATCAATAGAATAAATCTCTGAATTGTGGCATTGCGTCCAACTGGTTTTTAAAACGATTAATATTCTGTGCAGCTTTTATAGTTAGTGGTAAACTGTTCCAGTGTGAAGAAACTCTGATAGTACCAAAAGAATCTGATGTTAGTATTAGAATGTTGTTTAAGAATCTTTACTTCTGGGTTCCTAGTTTTGTTGTGACGAGGTGTTAAAAAAAATCTGGCCATTCTAAAAAATAAATTTTATTATATATTTTAAAAGCGTGAATTAAATCTCTAATTCTACGTCTATGTAAAGAATGCAGTTTGATATAATTCAATCACTTTGTGTAAGACATAGAATGATATTCTATCAGCAACTGTGTGGCTCGTCTCTGAACTCATTCTATCATTATTGGATTGCCTCTTGTGCATTGGACAACACAAACATTCGCATACTCTAAGTGAGATCGAATTAATGCTTTGTATAACTTTCCAGGATAAGAATAATAAGGATATTATTTGTATCCTTAATAAGGAAATTAAAAGTTCTATTTTTTGTCCTCTTTGATAACACAATTGTTATGTGTATACCAAACTTAACCGTCAAAAGTTACTCCTAAATCTTTTTCCTCACCACACACGCCAATATTGGTCTCTGGACATTTGTGTTTATCAGGTAGTCATATACAGGGTTTGCATAATCAACATTAAAATTTAGGTTCCACTGCCGAGTCCCCGTTTGTAGTCTGTTCATGTCTTGTTGCAATATGTCTTTCTTTCTGGCGGGGTTATAAATTTCAGTATCATGTGCAAAAAAAAGGTTACATACATTTTGAACTAATTCAGGCAAATCATTAATACAGTTTGTTAATAAAATTGGACCTAGAATACTGCCTTGAGAAATACACTTAAAACCTTAATTTTTCCAGTCCTAACGTTACCAACTCTACAGTCTGAACTGTACCAGTTAACAATTGCCGAACCCAGTTAATAATAAATACGGTTACTCCATAGGCTGCCAATTTCTTCAAAAACCTCTTATGAGGTACCGTTTCAAATGCCTTGCAAAAGTCCAGATAATTAACATTTATAGGCTGCTTTTTATCTAAATGAGTTGTCAAGTCTTCCATTACCTGTAGGAGCAGTGGCACACGATCTTCTTCTTCGAAACCCGTGATGGCATCTTGCATACAGTTCATTGTCAATAAAATGGTTAACAATAACATCTAAGGACTAATAATACACTAAAGACTAAAACTTTACATGTCATGTAAAAAAGACTGAACGATAATTACCTAGATCAGCTCGTGATCCTTTCTTTAAAGTTGCTGTTACTTCAGCTGTCTTCCAATCCTGCGGGGCCATGCCCAGTTTGTAAAGAATAATTTTAAAGTTTGCACAACGGTTAGGCCAAATCATTATATAATCCCTTAAAAACTGTAGGAGGGATCAGATTCGGTTCTTGAGCTTTTGACCGGTCTAAATCTTTTAATTTGCATATTAGTACCTACAGGATCACTATATTATCTCAGAAACTGAAGTACCGTAATATTTAAGACGCTCGTCTAAGTCAGGAATATCACTTAAGTTTTCCGCAGTAAAAGCACTTGATTAAAAATGTATTCAGTGTCTCAGCCTTGTCCTCGTCTGATACAGCAAACTCACCGTCCTTTTTTATGCCTTAATACCTGGATTACTTTTAGTTTGTCGTTAGCAATTGATTTTTTTACAAGCTTATTTCAGTAGTTTATTGCACAGATTACGTTCCATTAGGTACTTCTGAAAATCATTTCCCTGTTTAGTTTGCAAGTATCGCTTGTAAAGTGTATGTTTCTTTTTTAATTTTTCGCAATACTTTAAAAAAAATTGATCCACAATAGTTTTATTCTGTTTGTCGACACTTTATTCTCGGAATACATTTTTACATAACCTGTTAAAATCACTTTCTTAACAGTGGATAAATAGTATATATCATTTAATTTCTGGGTGAATGGGGCCTGCTACAGCTACATGTACTATTATTATAGATTTGGAACAATTGAAAACAGTGCCCATATCCACGGGAGATGAAAAGCCTGTGTGCAGAACACAAATGGTAAGAAGGTAATACTATCTCGCTTATAACCTGTCTTTACTGTTACCTAGACGGTTGGTGGAGATTTCACGAACCCTTTTCTTTGAACCGTTTTTTATCCAAAAGGTTCAGGAACCTAGGTTCTGAAATCTGAGAACCTCAACAACAAAAAATTAAACTTGAGAACCTGTGGGGAAAAAAAAGGATCGTGAACATCGACGAACTTTGCAATTACGACAGCTAGGCCTTTAAAAAGATATGGGACTGGATTTTATTGGTAGGATCTTGGATATAAAAGACAAAACCAAAGGATTTAGATCTTACGACTTAGGTCCTCTCTTTCTTGTAAGAACTGTGCTTATGTGGAGCTTTTTTTCCCCAGCTCAAAGAGCTGCTCTGAGCGCTTTTCAGAGAACGGGACCTAACTCAATGCCGCACACCATTAGGCGCCATCGTACTGCTTGCTTCAAACTGCGCAGCTGAGACTCGCTAAGGCTGTGAGCGGCGAACGTAAGATAGGGTCTTCTCCTATCCTATCCTATCCTGTCCTATCCTGTCCCGTAACCCGAAGGTCGTAGGGGCACCACAGATGATCGTTTAACCAGCATACTCCATCTTTCTCTGTCCTCAGCAGCCCTGATGGCTTCGCTCAGTGTCAAACCAGTCCATTCTCGAATGTTGTCCTCCCACCTCTTTTTCGGTCTCCCTCTTCTTCTACCTCCTTGCACTGTGCCTTGCAGAATGGTCTTTGCAAGGCCTGATGATCTGGTGACGTGGCCATACCATCGGAGTTTCCGTTTCTTCACCACTGTTAGCAGGTCATCGTGTTGTCCAATGGCTGTGTGATGGTCTGTCGGACTTCGTCGTTGGTGATGTGTTGGGTATAGGAAATGCCCAGAAGTCTTCTGTAGCACCTCATCTCCATGCTTTGTATTCTTCGTTGGAGATCTGCTGTGAGGGTCCATGCTTCGCAAGCATATAGGAAGATGGAGATGACAAGGGAGCGCAGCAGTCTTACTTTGGAATGTAGACTGATGGTCCTGTCTTTCCAAATGGGCTTCAACCTTGTCAGGGCAGCAGTTGTTTGTGCGATCCTGGAGAGGACTTCCGGTCGGGACCCATTGTCTGATACAATGGCTCCTAAATATTTGAAGCTATGCACTGTGTTGAGGGATTGGCCTTGGACTTTGATGTCCGTATTGATGCCATTGGTGTTGTTGGTCATCATTTTGGTCTTCTCTGCACTTATTTCCATTCCATAGGCTTTGGAGGTGGTGTCAAGCCTCTGTACCAGCTGTTCAAGTTCTTGTTCCTCTCCAGCCAATCCATCAATGTCATCTGCAAAACGAAGATTGGAGATTGCTCTACCCCCTATGCTGACTGTGCCTTCATGGTCTGCAAGAGCATCTAACATGATGCGCTCTAGGAAGATGTTGAAGAGTGTTGGAGAGAGTAGGCATCCTTGACGCACACCGATTGTTGTTCTGAACCAGTTCCCGATGGCGCTGTTGTGGAGGACTGCATTGGTAGCCTTGTCATACAGGCTTTTGATGACTTCAATAATTTTAGGGCTGATGTTGTACACTTTCATTGTTGCCCATAGAGCTGCATGCCAGACTCGGTCAAACGCCTTCTTGAAGTCTATGAACACATGATATAGATGTTGTTGGTGCTGTAGGTATTTCTCACAGATTATTCTGAGGTTGAAAATCTGCTCAGTGGTACTTCGCCCTGCCCTGAATCCTGCTTGTTCTTCAGCTATGATTTGTTCAGCTTGGGGTTTCAACCTGTTATTATTTTCAGGAGGACCTTGCTGGGATGGCTGATGAGGCTGATGGTCCGGTAATTTTCACACTCCTGAAGGTTACCTTTTTTGGGAAGAGTGATGACAAGCGACTGGGTCCATGGTATAGGCCACTCCACACTCTGCCAGATCTTGTTACAGATAATGGTGCGGGCATCAATCATCGCTTCTCCTCCTGCTTGTAGCAGTTCCGCGGGTATGTTGTCCACTCCCGCTGACTTCCCTTTCTTTAGCGCTTGCACTGCTGCCTCAACTTCTTCCCGGAGAATTGGGAGGATTTCTTCTTCTCTGTTCTCGGGACGTGCTAGAACTGATGGGTCTCCATTTGGTGTATGGTTGTAAAGGTCAGAGCAGTAGTCTGTCCATCTGTCCAAGACTTCTTGTTCTTCTGTAAGGCATATGCCAGACTTGCTTTGGATCGTGGAGACTTTGGGCTATTTGACACTTGTCAGCCGCTTCACAGTCTGGTAGGCCTTCTTGCTGTTGTTCTTGTTCAGACTGTTCTCTATTTCATGGCATTGATCTTCTATCCAGTTCTCCTTTGCTGTGCGCATGCCTTTTCGGATGTCATTGTTGATTTTTCGGTAGACATCAGCTCCCTGTGAGGTGTTCTTTTTCTTTTTCATCTCTCTTCGTTTATCACACAGATCCAAAAGTTCAGGTGTGATCCACGGCTTCTTCTTTGCTCGGTGCTTGCCAAGGATCTCAGTGGCGGCATTTGTCACAGCTGAGTTGAAGGTGGTGGCCATGGTGTTGACATCTACTTCACCAGCCCCCAAAATGAGCAGTGGTGCAAATTTCCCTCCAATTGTGGCCTGAAATAGTTCTGCCACCTCCGGGTCTTGCAGTTTGTCCAGGTCGAACTTCAGTCTAGTGCACTTTGCTGTATTTACTCTCTTCAAGTGGAGCCGGAAAGACATCATCACGAGATCGTGGTCACTTCCGATGTCTGCTCCTGGAAAAGTGCGTGTCCTGCCAATGTTGATGCTTGATCTGGGTCTCAAAGGGTCTCAAAGAAAATGAAAAATTCTGTCAAATAAACAACACATTTATGCTTAGAGTTCTTTCTTTTCACGATTTTGTTCTAGTTCTACCCTGAACACAATGTCATTGGATCCTTTGCGATATGTTTCTTTTATGCTGTCCTCCAGCATGGAAAGGGGCATTACGTGCTGAAAGTGGATCCTCGAATAGAGTAATGGCCTATTTGAAATATTTGGACAACAATTTTTTTAAAAATTAAATTGTCAAAAGTTCAAGAACCTAAGTTTTAGATTTGAGAACCTCGGAAAAAAAAAAGAGTTGGTGAACTTCAACAAACCTTCCCATTAAGGTAGGCCATATTAAGGCAGTTTGGTATCAAGGTTCCGCTTGGGAGGGCTCTTGTTGTAGTTTTTGTACTTTTGTCAACAGCATGGCACGCACTCAGGCGTAAACAGAGAGACGTCGAGACTTACTTTTAGCTGTATTTTAGCGACAGGCAAAAGTAAACCTTTGGCGAGGCTCAGCTACGGAGGGTGTGCTACGGCTGTGCTGAGGAAGGGGGGGTGGGGAGGTGGAGATGGTGGTGAGGAGGGGGGGGGTACAACGTCATCTTTTATCAGTGTACTAGAGTTCTTGTTTCCTTCCTTTTTCATTACATTTTAGCTCTCTGTTAGTTCTCGGTTTGTAATTTGTGTAACAAGGATAAGAGAGAGAGAGAGAGAGAGAGAGAGAGAGAGAGAGAGAGAGAGAGAGAGAGAGAGAGAGAGAGAGAGAGAGAGAGAGAGAGAAGGTGAAGGTAAGAGAGAACAAATTTGACGTTGTTACGATGAAGACTCGACTAGTTCTACCCGGTTTTTCTATTAGTGAAATTTCCGTCCCTAGTAATTGTTTAATTGTTCAAAAAGGGGACTTCTACTTCCCTGTCTGCCATTTTGTGTTCACACGCCACTCTCCCACCCCTGTTCTTCTTCCCTGCACAGGCGCACTAACCAAGAAGAATGGGTTCTCGATAGAATATGGATAGCGGAAAGAATTAGTGCATCCTCGATAGAGCAGGGGTAGCAGTGGTACATAAATTATGTTACCGGCAATTAAATGTGTGAAATCCGAGAATCCGTAGTATGCCTAGAACAATACCGAGATGTCACACATTGCCGGTAACATATTTTATCAGTATGCTACCTCTGTGCGACCGAGGATCCACTAAATCTTTCCTGCTATCCCTGTGCTATTTGAAGGTTCACTCTTCTTGTAAGGTAGAGTTGCGACGTAAGCCTCGGCCGTCTCTGCTACGCAGTGTGCATCACTCATCGTGTAGGCATTAATGAAGGCGGCGAGAAAACACACATATTTTGGCAATTAAACCATCATACCATAATTTGTCAAAGTTTTTTTTTTTTTTTTTTTTTTTTTTTTGGGGGGGGGGGGATGACGAGGAAGGTGTAGTAATGGGAGTGGAGCGGCGGAAGTGGGGTTGGGGGAAGGAAAGAGGAAGTGAGAAAAAGGGTTTGGTGGCTGAGTAAGAGAAGAGGATAACTGGGGCGAGCGGAGGGGTGGGTGTGTTGGGAGAAGGGAAGGGGGTTGGGGGGGGGAAGCAGCGAGTGAAAACTTTTGAAAGAGCGCTCGCCAACAACGCATTTGAAACATCTCATGCACAATGATGACGTCGGCGGCGACGACGACGACGACGACGACGATGATGATGATGATGATGATGATGATGATGATGATGATGATGATGATGATGAGTAACAACAGGTTAACATAACTGATGAAGCCTTCCTTTGAACTTCCCGCTCTTTCACAACAGTGGATGGTGTGACTCGGACCTTGAGTTGGCTAAGGCATGATCACGCGCGCACACGCACATAGGCCTACGTGCGAACGCTTACACGCACACGCAAGCACACTTACGTATACATGCCCAAGCGTAGGGACGCGCATGGCTGAGAGGGGGGAGGAAGGGGAGAGAGAGAGAGAGAGAGAGAGGGAGAGAGAGAGAGAGGGAGGGAGAGAGAGAGATTTGTGGAGTTTAGTTTTAAACGGTATTAATGATTTACTATCCTTGACCTCTTGTGGTAGAGAATTCCACGCGCTTGGACCGACCAGAATATGACAGAGATGTTTTAAATATGTCTAAGCGTGGTTGTAGAAATGTTAAATTATGTCTGAAAGACGAATAACGAGATGATGATTTGCAAACAAGTACTTTTAAATAAGCAATTGCTCCATTGTTCAGTATTTTGTATATTAAAACAGATTTTTTTGTAATTTAGGTGTTTGTTAAGGGGGGGACCATGCCAGCTTTTAAAAAATTTTGAAACGGTTGTGAAACAGTTGGGATAACTAATTTTGCAGCTCTGCGATGAATAGAAGTAATCCTTTTAAACAAGGCATACGTCAAATATGCATACTCAATGTGAGGTTTAATATGAACATTATTTTTTTAAAAGTTTGCTTTAGCATCTGCAGTTATGACAGATTGAAGCTTAAACCACATAAATAATTTTATTGAGAGTTTTACAAAGACTTAACATGTGAATGCCAACCGAGTTTGTTGTCTACGATTACGCCTAACAATGTATGACTTTTGATATTTTTTTTGAATTCTTATTCACCACTAAATCAAGAGAAAACGAAGCCCGCTGATGCTTTTGTCTCGTTGTTATTAACATAGCTTTTGATATTTCGGAATTCAGAGACCTATGGTTTAAATTGCACCAGTCAGCAACATTGTTAAAGGCACATTGTAGAGATTGCTGACTATTACTTAAGTTCCTCCCCCGATTGGGTAATGTCGCGTCATCAGCGAGAGAGAGAGAGAGAGAGAGAGAGAGAGAGAGAGAGAGAGAGAGACGGAGAGAGAGAGAGAGAGAGAGGGGGGGGGGGCTTGTTTGTTTTCCTGACTAAAAGTATAAAACTAATTGAACAAACCTTTGTCTATTTTACGTTTCCTTTAACAACGCAACCGCTCTGTCTATCACAGGCAGAAAGTGTAAACATTTCATTAAAGCTGTAAATAAAGTTCGAGTTATTATAAATAAAACTGGTTCACAAGGAGATTAATTTTTTTTCTTTTATTTTCCAATAGGGGCAGGAGAAAACAGGCGATGATGAAGAGGGGATGTCGTACGTCTGCATGGGGTGAAGTAGTGGTGAGAGAGAGAGAGAGAGAGAGAGAGAGAGAGACAGAGAGACAGAGAGAGACACAGAGAGAGACAGAGAGAGACAGCGAGAAAGGAAGTCATAAAATAATTTCCTTGTAATTTAGTAGTTTACAAAGGCCACAAACGTAACTTGAATCTTGAAGAAGGCTACGCTTACTCGACTGCGTTTTGCGCAAATTATGCACTCTCTGCACATGCAAGGCACAAATCTCAGCAAACAGATGCAAGACCATTTTCTTAAGCTCGGCGTTACACTTCGCAGAATAGAAGGCGAGATACGCAGTATGAAAATCGACATTTGTGACAACAGATCTGACATTAGCAAGTTGCAACAGGATAGCGTCACAGTGCATGATCGTCTGGATAAATTGGAAAATAAATTAGATCGCTTTGATGTTAACTCAAGAGAGAAAAATTTGAAGTTTTTCGGCATTTACGAAGCTGATGCACGTGGAAACTACACCGATGCTGAAGAAGTCGTGGCTACTTTGAACTTCCACTCGTCCAACAAAACCTGGCAAAAGAACGACATCGAGCGCACGCAGAGAATCGGGCAGAAATCAAGACCTGTCTTCGCCAAGACCTCTAATTGTCACCTTTAGCAACCCTGATGATAAAGTACATATACTGAGAGATCAACAACTAAGAACCAACCTGCGGCAGTCAGATATCAGAGTCTCCTCCGATCTGACACCACGCCAGCGTCAGCAACTACAACAGCTTCGAAGCGAAGGCAAAGTAGCGTACTATTTCAATGGAAAACTGCGTGTCGAGAACAGTACATACCATGAAAACTATTGGTCTGATGCTGTTGGTCAACAGAACCCTCAAGGATCGACGTTTTTGCACATCAGAGGAGCGCACAACGAAGATGGCTACACCCCAGAAGATGATACGTACCGAGATAAACTCCTTCAAGGGTGTGGACCGTCCTCAGTCAATCTCCAGGGTGACGAAGAAACAAGTTCTCAACGAAAGTCCAACTCTCGGGAGCAAACTAACACCTCATCCGAGACCACAGATTTCCACCGGAATAGAGACCCATCCGTACACAGCGGTAGCTGTGACCAAGGCGGCAGCAGTATCCCTCTAATGCCCTCTATACCCTCCTTTTTTGACTGTAGTCAGTGGCCTACCTTGCCAAATTATCAGTATAACATGCACGTTGGTCGTCCCCCTTTCCTTGTACCCCCTGCTTTCCCTTTCTTTCCCCAACATTTTGCAGAAGCGAACTTTGTCAACACAAAAACCACGTCGTATTGGGAAGCACCACAAGCTTCAGCGACCGAACCATCCATCGACCTCACAGAGCCTACCGTAGACCTCACCAGGCCTGACACCGAAGACCAAGAAGAATCATCACAATCCCAACAGGAAGCCACCCAACCTGGAAACACACGGACAGCAACACAGCAAGAATCGTTACAGACAACGGCACAACAAGAACCATCTCCAACAACACCACAACGTCAAACGCCACAATCATTAACGCTAGCCTCAACACAAACACAACGAGTAACGTCACAGGCGACAACACAAGAAGGATTGTCTCTACAGACGACAGCACGGATACCGGCATCGATGACAACACAACGAGAAACGTTGCAGGCGACAGCCCAACTAGAAACATCGCTGGCAACATCACAAAAAACGTCGACGACGACGACAGTACAGCGAGCAACGTCACCGGCTACAGCACATCGAGAAACGTCGCTGGTGTCTATACAGCCCAAAACGGCACATCTAGCAGTTCAGCCAGTCACAGCTCAGGCGACAACACAACCAGCGACACTACAAAATACAACAAAACCAGTCAAATCACAGATACAACAACCATCACAGGTGGGAACCCAGTCAGCCACAACACCAACTACAACACAATCAGCCCTGTCACAGGCGGCTCTTCTTTCAGTCACGGAAAAGGTGCCAGTATCTACAGCTTCCCATGCAGCAACAGTAGCGTCTGTGTCAACAGCTGTAGCACAAACGACGACAGTCCCTCAATCATCCCTTCCCACCGCTATACAAGATCACCAGCCGGTTGAAGGAGAGAAAGAAACGGACAACGACAGCGGTGGTGCCACGAGACCTAGAACACGCAGCACGGTTCGTCAGGCCAACCCGTTTGAGAAGTTCACTTTCACTCCGCGTGACAATTCCAAAGATCGCTCTCAAAGCTAGGTCGATGGCCAAGGCCCATACATTCCTGTCTTTAGGTCAGGTAATCTTTCTATTACCTCCTTAAATGTTGAAAACTTCGCAGTCAAGTTAGCGGAATCAGATTTTGTCAAATACATTAAAGGTTTCGATGTGTTCTGCGCTCTAGAAACATTTGCAACAAACCGTTTTGATACGAGTATACATTTTGATGACTATTATGCCTATCAAACGCCTGCGGTTAAAATCTCGAGAAGAGGTAGACCCTCCGGCGGAGTTGTTGTTCTTGTCAAGAAATCACTTTTTGCCTTTCATATTTCAGGTAGTCTGCAGCAATGACAATACGATATGTTTAAGATTTTCAAAATCCTTATTTGGATTTCATAAAGATATTCTAATTACTTTTATTTTGTTCCCCCATATAAAAGCCCCTACTATGAAATGCATGTTGATAGTAATTGCACGATTCACCAGTTGGAAGACTTCCTTCTCAATGAGCTCCAGTCTGGAGCTGAAGCCTATACCATGGTAATGGGTGATTTAAATGCACGTATCGGTGACTGGACCCTAGAGTCTGATGACTTTGAATACGATGTATTATTTGAGGGCACGACCCAGTATGAAAGAAAATCTCAAGATAAGGTAGCAAATCAATTTGGAAAAATTCTGATGGATTTTTGTTCAATTTTTCAGCTTATACCACTGAACGGGTTAGCAACAGGGGATGGAGATGGTAAATTTACTTTTATTGCTGATCAGGGAAACAGTGTAGTAGATTATGTGTTGATATCTGTGGATCTCTTTGATCTGTGTAAACCACAGTTTAAAGTTGACAATCGGGTAGAATCGAGTCATTCGCCCATTTGCCTCTCATTGCCTTGCAAAAAGTCTGGTGGTGGTGGGAAAAATCTTAAACAAACAGAAGTCATTACAACAGACTTAAAATGGAACAACGACAAAAAAGAAGAATACGTACAAGAAGTTAACAGCGAGTTTTCACGAAACCTATTTCAACAAGCAATTGAGCAGTTGAACACTTGTATTGAGACTGCTCTTCTAACTTTTACAGAAAATATTTTAAGGGCGGGCGAGTGTATGAGGCGAAGGGTCTGGCACGGTTCTACTGTTCGAGTCTCGAACAGATGGTACGATAAAGAGTGTCTACAGAAAAAACGGGAGGCAAAGGAGGCACTAGAAGCCTTTCGTAAATCTGGGTTGGTAACAGATAAAGTTGCATATAAGTCGGCCAGGTCACATTACAAAAACATAATTAGAGAGAAGAAACAAGCATATCGCAAGTCAGTCCAAGAGAATCTTTTAAATAACAAGAAAAACAGTAGCAGTTTTTGGGACCAAATAAGGAAAGCAAGATTTACTAAACGAGTTCAACCAGATATCGACTTGAATACATGGAAAAATCACTTTGAAACTGTGCTTGGGGAGGGAGTCGCAGTTAGGCAGTCCTGTGCAGCACCTTCATCCACGTTTGTAGAAGAAAAAGTTATTAGTCCTGAGCTTGATAATCCTATTACTGATAAGGAGGTACGCGATGCTATTAATAAAATAAAACATGGAAAGGCTGCGGGCCTAGACAACGTAAGTGGTGAATTTCTAAAGTATGCTGAAGATCAGGTGACGCCGTTTTTGACAAACTTGTTTAATAAATTATACGACACAGGCTACTTCCCTTTAAGTTGGTGTAAATCCATCATAGTACCATTATTCAAGAAAGGTGATCAAGATAACCCGGATAATTACAGAGGTATTTCATTGTTGAGTGTTGTAGGAAAGCTGTTTACTGCAATATTAAATAAGAGATTATATAATTGGGCAGAGAAAGAGAGTAAGATTAGCTTTGAGCAAGCAGGTTTCCGTAGAAATTACTCCACAATAGATCATATTTTTACTTTGACTTCAATAATTCGAAATAAGCTTGATAGCAGAAGGGGAGGTAAAGTGTATGCTGCTTTTGTCGATTACCGGAAAGCCTTTGACACAGTTGATAGAGACAAATTGTGGCAAACTCTTGAAAAGGCAAAAACATCAACAAAACTCATGACAATCCTTAAATCTATGTACAACTCTGTAACAGCTTGTGTTCGATGGGGTGGCAAATTAACGGATTTCTTTGATTGTCCACAAGGAGTCAAGCAAGGTTGCTTGCTTAGTCCAGTGATTTTCTCTCTTTTGATCTCAGAAGTTGCAGATTTTGTCAGAAAGTATGGCAGACATGGTATACAAATTTTGCCTGGCTTTGAGGAAATATATTCTTTGCTTTTTGCGGATGATATCGTCTTAATCGCATCCACGCCAGGTGGCCTCCAAAACCAAATAAATAATTTAGAAAAAGCATCAAAAGAGTTAGGTCTCACAGTAAACCTTGATAAAACAAAAATTATGATATTCCGTAAGGGTGGTTATGTTTCCGCTAGAGAACGCTGGACATACGATGGTAAAGTTATTGATATTGTTAATAAGTATAAATATTTAGGCTTCACTCTTACTACAAAGTTGTCAGAATCGACAGCCTGTGACGAATTTGCCAGTAAAGCAAAAGGCAAGATTCTAGACATTTTGAAAACTATGTGGGCACTCGGTAACCTTAATACAAAAGTGTTTTTTCAGCTTTTTGATGCGCAGGTAAAACCGATGTTATTGTATGCTTCTGAAGTATGGGGCTTATCTAAATTAGATGTAATTGAGTCAGCGCATTTATTTGCTTGCAAGAGACTTCTTAGTGTGTCTAGTAAAACTCCGAACCACATGGTATACGGGGAAACGGGTCGGTACCCTCTTTATATAGAATCCGCCATTTCATGTGTACGCTACTGGTTAAAATTGTCTAAAATGTCACCGGCCAGAATCCCCAGACAAGTGGAAACAATGCTAAGAAATTCTTTGAACAGAGATAACTCGGCTAGAAATTGGCTTTGTAAAATTAAGACATGTCTAGTACAACATGGCTTCCTTGACGTCTGGATAGAAGGTGGGACACGAAATGAACATACATTCTTGGGTTCTCTAAAAAATAGAATGATCGAGAATTTTAATGAAGATTGGAAGATGAAACTGAACTCAAGTGATAGGTACTTTATCTACAGAATATTTAAATCAGAACACAGATTCGAATTGTACCTAAACGACATCACAATTAAACGCTTTCGTGATTCTTTGATCAGATTACGTCTAGGCATAAATGAATTGGGAATAAACAAAAGGTATCAGACTGGAAATGTAGTCAACCGTAATTGTCCCTTTTGTCCAGGCTGCATTGAAGACGAAGTTCATTTCCTGTTCGACTGTCCAAAGTACGATTCTATTAGGCAGAAATACATCACTGCTATTGACGTTAAAACTGTTTTTGTTCTTCAAAATCCTTCTGCTGAATTTCAAAGGAAACTTGCCATGTACACTTTCTACAGCTTAAAACATAGAGAATCCTCACTGACGTAAACGGCTTTATATAAAATAAAATAAATTTTGGGTGTGTTTGTGCTATCTCTCAGTGCTACCAAAAGGATATGACGTTTTATGATTGCTAAATATGCCTCTAGCATTTGTATGTTTGCTCATAAATAGATGTTATAAAGGAAATAATAGCTAAAAAGTGAATGAAGGGAAATGTTAATGATGAGAACAAAAGAAAAATGGTGGGGAAAATGAGATGAAATGAAATGAAAAAAGCATTCAGCAAAGGGAAAAAATGGAGAAAAAATAAATAAGTAAAAAGAAACAAGAGGCAAGAAATTACAAAATATTTATAAAAGTACATACAAAGTGAAAAGAAAAGTTGTGGAAAGAAAAGATAAGAAAAAGTTGGAAATTAAGTAAACGTAAATTTTGAAAGTCCTTGAATGTTACTTCTGCAATTGAATTGTATTAAATGTGTATGCGTGTGTGTGTGTGTGTGTGAGTGTGTGTGAATGTGTGGGTGTTGATTTATGTGTATTCCTCCCATTGTAAACCCCCTCCCCAAACTGTATGGGCCGGAGGCCTAATAAAAACAGTGTCAAAAGTCAAAAGTCAAAAGTCTCTCTCTCTCTCTCTCTCCCCTTCCTCCCCCCTCTCAGCCATGCGCGTCCCTACGCTTGGGCATGTATACGTAAGTGTGCTTGCGTGTGCGTGTAAGCGTTCGCACGTAGGCCTATGTGCGTGTGCGCGCGTGATCATGCCTTAGCCAACTCAAGGTCCGAGTCACACCATCCACTGTTGTGAAAGAGCGGGAAGTTCAAAGGAAGGCTTCATCAGTTATGTTAACCTGTTGTTACTCATCATCATCATCATCATCATCATCATCATCATCATCATCATCATCATCATCATCATCATCATCATCGTCGTCGTCGTCGTCGTCGTCGCCGCCGACGTCATCATTGTGCATGAGATGTTTCAAATGCGTTGTTGGCGAGCGCTCTTTCAAAAGTTTTCACTCGCTGCTTCCCCCCCCCAACCCCCTTCCCTTCTCCCAACACACCCACCCCTCCGCTCGCCCCAGTTATCCTCTTCTCTTACTCAGCCACCAAACCCTTTTTCTCACTTCCTCTTTCCTTCCCCCAACCCCACTTCCGCCGCTCCACTCCCATTACTACACCTTCCTCGTCATCCCCCCCCCCCCCCAAAAAAAAAAAAAAAAAAAAAAAAACTTTGACAAATTATGGTATGATGGTTTAATTGCCGAAATATGTGTGTTTTCTCGCCGCCTTCATTAATGCCTACACGATGAGTGATGCACACTGCGTAGCAGAGACGGCCGAGGCTTACGTCGCAACTCTACCTTACACAGGCACTTGTATTTGGACACGCCTGTTGACGCGTCTCCCTGTGGTTATCGGCCGTTTACTGCGGTTGGTAGGGAGGCGCGGCGACGTACGCCTCGGCCGTCTCTGCTACGCAGTGTGTTGGTGATATTGCAACAACCTGTTGCTTGTATAATTATGTGGGCTGCGTTGATTACTAGTTAGTAATTAGTCATGAATTGTCGACCTGCAAGGCGCCTTGCATTGCGGGCGCGCAGATTACAGTAGTACAATTATATACAGTACTTCAAAGAGTCAGTTGTTGTATCTGTTTAGCACTTTTTAAAAACCAAGTTTTAGAAGTAATTGCAATTTTAGTGCTTTTCACCTGTACGTGTATTTCGATGCCACAGCCGCCCATATCTGGATACTAGAATACTAGCAAGACGAGAGAGGGACGCTATCTAGAGACACTCGTGTATCCAGAGACGGACGCCTGTGTTTAGCGTTCCCGAGATTTTCCTCCTCTCTCTCTTCTCTACGGGGTGTCGGATAGCGCAGTGGTTGGAGCACTCGCTACTGTGTCGCAAGTTAAGCACCGTCCGGTGCGGTTAGCACTTGGATGGGTGACCGCAAAACATGAAGCGACAAATAACAACGCCCCCAGTTGACTCAACTGTGACTGAGTACCTACTCTCTTGAGGGTGGGGAAGGTAAAGCAGCGAGGGAGAGAAATGGGCGTCGCCCTCATTACGCTGGCCCAAGATAAGTGTGATCTCCAACATCACGCTCCCCTACGGCCACAAGGCTATGGGACTACCTTTACCTTTACCTTTACCTCTCTTCTCTCTTTCTCTCTCTCTTTCTCCCTCTCTCTCTCTCCCTCTCTCTCTCTCTCTCTCCCCCTCCCTCCCTCCCCCTCTCCACTATATTCTCACAGTCGGTAAAAAGGGCTTTCATCATTTACGAAGTCCTAATGGGTTGGGCGCATTTTATTGCGTTGTGCGTCTAAGGGTGTGGACTGGTGCTGTTAAGGCACATTAAAAATGTAACATTATTTTTTGGGATTCTAATGTGCATGATTCTCTATTGTGTTAATCAAGGGATTTTATTTATGCCTCAAAGTGCATTCTATGATCAACTTGTCAATAATATAGCCTTAGTGTGCAATTGTGTTTTCAAGCAATAGTTTGCTGTTCGGAAGTACGTTTGAGTAGACTGTTGCTCGAAAATATAATTGTGATGGATCCGAAAAGATGTTAATAATTGCTTGCATTTTTGTCTGGTATATTAAAGATAGTTGTTGTTGTTGTTTTTTTTTTGTTTCTTCCGTGGTACCTACCTACCTTCAGCAAACTCCTTGCTGCAACTGTTTCCTAGTGAATCTCTCGCTATTATTTTGTTATTATTTCATTATCTTTTTCTAATTGTTTTGTTTTTATTTGTTATTACATTTGTGTATATTTTTTAAAATTCATTCGTATGTTGCTTATGAATATGTTTTCCTTATCATTGTTATTGTTCTTGTGTTGATGTCAATGTATTTTGTATCTCAATGATGTATTTATTCCGCCTAAACTGACACAGATTATTGTAACTCATCCAGGTATGCACTCACTTAAGCTTTGCCTTTTGTGTATTCCTGTTACTGCATTTATGTATTTGTCAGATCAGAAATTTAACTGAATAAACCATTGTTTAAACCAATTGCTGCAATGAGCGGAACATTGGTGATAAGTTAAGATATATGTTGCGGTTTGTGTGTGTGTGTGTATTTTTCGGTGTATTTTTGCGTGTGTGTGCGCGTGTGGATGTGTGCGTGTTCGGGCTAAATGTTGAATTGCAATTATATAACATTAAAGGTTAACGTCAACACCCACCATGGGCGATACGGCAGACGGGGATAACCGTCACAGGGAAGAGAGAGAGAGACACAGGGAAGAGAGAGAGAGAGAGAGAGAGAGAGAGAGAGAGAGAGAGAGAGAGAGAGAGAGAGAGAGAGAGAGAGAGAGAGAGGGTATAACAAAAGAGATATGTGTGTGTGAGATGGAGGATTTGGATGTAGTTCATCTTTCGCAATGACGTTGGTCACAAATAATCCTATCCTAACTAATCCTATCCTATCATATCCCGTAACTCGGAAGTCGTTGGGACACCACAGATGATCGTTTAACCAGTGTATGCCATCTTTCTCTGTCCTCAGCAGCCCACATGGCTTCGTTTAGTGTCAAGCCAGTCCATTCTCACGTCTTTTTTCTGTCTCCCGCTTCTTCTGCTTCTTTGCACCGTGCCTTGCAAAGTGGTCATTGCAAGGCCTGATGCTCTGGTGACTTGGCCATACCATCGGAGTTTCCGCCACCACTGTGTGAACAAGTCATCGTGATGTCCAATGGCTTGTGTGAGGTCTGTCGAACTTCGTGGTTGGTGATATGCTGAATGTAGGAAATGCCCAGACGTCTTCTGTAGCACCTCATCTCCATGCTTTGTATTCTTCGTTGTAGATCTGCTGTGAAGAAGGTCCATGTTTCGCAAGAGTATAGGAGGATGGAGATGACAAGGGAGCGCAGCAACCTTACCTTGGAGTGTAGGCTGATGGACCTGTCTTTCCAAATGGGCTTCAACCTTGTCATGGCAGCAGTTGTTTGTGGTATCCCGGAGAGGACTTCCTGTCGGGATCCATTGTCTTCTTTTCTTTTCTTTAATCAGTTTATAGTCCCCTCTCTTCCCGGTAAGGATTTTCAGAGAGGAGACTTTCTGATTATATATCCATTGTCTGATACAATGGCTCCTAAATATTTGAAGCTGTCCAACGTGTTGAGCGAGTCGCCTTTTGCTTTGATGTCCGTGTTGAGGCCATTGGTGTTGTTATCCATCATTTTGGTCTTGTCTGCATTTATTTGCATTCCAAAGGCTTTGGAGGTGGCGTCAAGCCTCTGTATCAGCAGTTCAGGTTCTTGTTCTTGATCCCGAACTTAGGTTGCTGAACCTTTTTATGTCCAAGGGCTCAACCATCTAGGTTGTGGATCTGAGAAGCTCGAGAAAAGTTTTTGTACCTCCACAAACCTTCCAATGACGACGGCCATTAGCCTGCCACTAGTGCTTTGAGCTATTCTGCGAGTCTCATCAGCAATATTGTATGAAGGTTAGTGTCAGTAAACAAGATTCATCACGGTGGGCTTCAAGTAAAGTAAGCTGACTGCGTGATCAATATAGTACAGTCAAAAGGGACGTCCCCTATACGCGTCAGTGTCCGGGGACATTAATCTTGCCAACGAAACGAAAGTCAAAAGGTCTGATCGATCGCATTTAGGGTGGTGGTGCGTATGGGGTGCGCGCGTGTGTGTTGCGCACGCGTGCGTTTGTGTACGTTAGATAAGATAAGATATTATTATATAAGATAAGATAACAATTTTATTTTGCAAGGGTAAAACAGTAAGCGCCGGGTGCGTTTTTTTTTTACATTTGCCTTTGGGGCTTTAACAATAACTATGAACTACAACAAATTAATGTTATACCATTAATATTATGGAACAATAACAAATAAACGAGGTAATCATTGGACAAAAACATTTTCAAAAAAGTGATCGCTGTTAATATCCATCAACAATAATTAATGTTCATTTCATTTTTAATTTGTTTTAAGAGAGGTGTTCTAAATGATGTAAATTTAGATGCTGGAATAAGGAGATCTTCAAGAAGGTTATTCCACAAAGTGGAACCAGAATAAGCTAGACTATATTTTTTTTATAATTCAATAGTAATAATTTATAATAATAATAATAATTAGTAGTAGTAGTAGTAGTAGTAGTAGTAGTAGTAGTAGTAGTAGTAGTAGTATAAAAAAATAATAATTATTATTATTATTAGTAGTAGTAGTATTGTTATTGATAATAATAATAATAATAATAATAATAATAATAATAATAATAATAATAATAATAATATTATTATTATTATTATTATTATTATTATTATTAAATACAATATTTAGAGAGACAGATTCGGGGTGGGAGTTTAGGGTGGAAGAAGAGAGGAGAGTAGATTTTAACTCCCCCGCACACCAAGGCGTATAGGGGACGATGGAAGAAGAGCAGCGAGAGAGGGCTTTTATTGAGTGGGAGGGGAGGAGGGATGGGGGGAGGGAGAATGACAAGAGATAAATATTGCTTGGCAACAGATGGCACTTGGCAGAAGGCGTCATTAGTGGGACATTGCACACACGTAGAGTACTAATTTTATAATATACGGAAATCACTAGCCCGACTCCTAAACACACAAGCCTTTATACCGCAAGTCTCATAATATTGAGCGAATTACGCGTATCTATGGATGAGCGCTTTTGTTCATTCTCCCTGTAATCTCCCATCGCGCTGAAGAAGACGTCTATCGAGACTCCCTTCAACCTCACCGAAAGGCTTCTTAAATGCTTTGTCAACGATCAATCCGTCAATCCTTTAATCATACAAACTAAAAGATAATACCAACGATCATCCTTGATAAGCTTACCTTGTCCCTTTTACAACGAGTTGACAATGCCATCGGTGTTTCTATGTTTCAGTTGACCGTAATATAAACGTAAAGTGTTAGTTCCGGGTGTTGCAGTGCAGTAGAAGTAGGAGAGTGTGTCGCAGTGCAGTTGTGAGCTTTCAAAACTTCACCAGCTTTTAGCTAACATCATGGCCGGTGAGTGACGATTTGTTTTTAATTTCTTTTTTTTTTACATTTTGATTGGATTTTGATTTTGTGTAAGATCTATATAGTCACTATGCATGACTTGGCTTGCTTTCAGTTAGTTACTGGCGGACGCTGTTGATGATTAACATAAAGGAATGTTGATATCGTTAATTTTGTTTCCTGCTTTGTTTTTTTATATTCATAGATAGGTAGGTAGGTAGGTAGGTAGGTGGGTAGGGTAGGGTAGGGTAGGGTAGGTAGATAGGTAGATAGGTAGATAGGTAGATAAATAGATAGATAGATAGATTGGATTAGATTAGATAGATAGATTAGATAGATAGATTAGATAGATAGATTAGATTAGATAGATAGATAGATAGATTAGATAGATAGATTAGATAGATAGAATGAAATTATTATTACGAATATAATCTATTATAATTAATGCCCTGTTACAACACTAACAATTGATGATGATGAGGAGGAGGAGGATTTATTATTATTATTATTATTATTATTATTATTATTATTATTATTATTATTATTATTATTATTATTATTATTATTATTATTATTATTATTGTTGTTATTATTTATTATTATTTATTGTTATTATTATTATTATTATTATTATTATTATTATTATTATTATTATTATTATTATTATTATTATTATTATTATTTACGATGATGACGATGATGATGATTGATGATGATTAATTGATGATGGTTTGATTGATTGATTGATTGATGAATGATTGATGATGGATGATGATGGATTGATGATGGATTATGATGATTGGTTTCAGGTCTAAGAAAAGCGAAGAAGTACGACTGGAAGGATACGAACCTTGCTCTGTTTGGTTCTGATGTTGAAAAACAAGTGAAAAGTAAGGGAGTTTTTTTTTTTTTTTTTTTTTTTTAATACGATAATGTTGTTGTTAGGCCTATTATTTTTACTTCCCGTTTCCAAGAGAATGTAATCATAATTCATGTTAGCAAAACAGATAATCGAAGAGTCAAGTATCACATCAAACTATAGTGTACTTCCCGTTTCAGAGGGCCTTGGCCTACTTTTTAAAAAAAAACACCAGGAAGTAGGCCTACTTACGGACTGATGAATGAAGCAGTCTATAATGGGATGTTTTACAGAACACCCATTTTAAAAGACAAAGGAGTGAAAGTTATTGAGGCCCATCTTTTTTTTAAAAACACTTTTTGGGTTGTAGTTCAAAATTCTCTTAAGCAGATGTTTCATATAGTGTTTTTTTTTAAAGGATTTAGGTAGTCCCAATAGTGTGTGTGTGGGGGGGAGGAGGGTAATGGAGAGAGGTGAGGGGGGTGGGGGGGGGTAGGAGATACCACGTACATCTACATGCGGGGGAAGAATGTGTCCACAAATTAGTTGACTTTCAAAAGGACTGGAAAGAAACCTAACGTTTTGAAAGACAGGCATGCTAGCGACTGCAGGCGATTTCAACAAGGATTTAAAACCCATTATTTCTGTATCTAACAGAGGATTCAGCTAAAAGTGAACCTGCTTGGCAGAAAGCGGGAAAGAAGCCCGGACTGCAGATCTGGAGAATCGTCCAGTTCAAGGTGAAGGAATGGCCTCAGTCTGAATACGGCAGCTTCTACAACGGTGACTCCTACATCGTCTTGAACGTGAGTTAATGTATTTATTTTTTGTTGTTGATGATGATGATGATGTTCTTCTACTTCTTCTGTTGTTGTTGTTGTCATCGTTTGTTGAAATATCATCACCACATCATCACCATAATCATCATAATTTTTATCAGCACCATCATTACCACCACCACATCATCACCGCCATCATCATCATCGTCATCATCATCTTCAATATCATTTTTATCATCATCACACCACCACGAACATCCTCATCCTCTTCCTCATCACCGCCATCATCCGCATCCTCATCATTATAATGATGTATGTGTGTGTTGCTGTGCGTGTGTGTGTGTGTGTGTGTGTGCGTGTGTTTGTGTGTGTGTGTGTGTGTGCGTGCGTGTGTTTGTGTGTGTGTGTGTTTGGGGTTGCAGACGTACAAGGAGGAGGGAGGGGACCAGCTGCTATACGACGTCCACTTCTGGATTGGAAAATACAGCACCCAGGTTGATTTTGATTGATTTATTATTGCTTTAGGTCCAGCGGACTCTTCCGAGCCAAATCAGGACCGGACAACCCCCGATCCGCATAAAAGATCTGTTGAAACAACCCCAGTGGGAAAATTGAATGCCCTCCACCGGCCAGTCACTTTACAATAAAGACATCCCACGCGAGGGACGGCTGAGGGTTGACCTCAACTACGCGAACTCCCCGATTACAAAAACAAAATAGAATACAAACATCATTATAAATCATCAACAAAAAAACATACATATAAAATGCCTATAGTGCTAAATAGTACATTCATAGGAAGCCCTAGTGACCACCCGGCAGAAAGCGTCCAACATTCCCAAGCTGATCCAACAGACCTCATACACAAACAAGGAG
>CM072514.1:72636010-72846010 GCA_036898135.1 Oncomelania hupensis | reverse complement strand
GGAGGAGTGGGGGGTTGGATTTTGTTCAAGTTTGGTATGTACTTAGACCTTACCTGTGCCTCAAAGGTAAAGGTAAAATCAAACTTGTGCAAATCAAATGATGTAATCATCATTATGTCGTTAAAAAAAATTAAACTAAATATGTTTTAAAATTCTGTTTTAAACTTTGTATGTTATTAGAGTGTACAGATGCATTATTCCTTTTTTTAAATAATTACATTTAAATTTGTATTATTATTATTATTTTCTATTGTAATTGCTTTTATACTACAACTATTAAATGGTGTCAAAGTCAGTCCTTTGGGTTTTTTGTTCCCTCCCCATCCATTGCCAACTCTTTTGTTTTTCTTCTAATATACTACGCTCTTAAAGTTCTGTCTAAATATACTTTAGTTGAACATGACGTCGTCTACATACCAACAAAATTGCATAACCTACTGCAGTGACGATGGCACTGCAACTGGTTTTTTCCTTCTATTATGTGCCAGGAGGAATTCGACAGCCACCTGGACCAGGAGAACGAGAGCGATGAGGACTTTGAGGCTGCGGACAAGACCAGGGAGCTCTTCAGGCTCTCCGACGCTTCCGGCATAATGAGCTTTTCCCTTGAAAAGACCGACAAGATCAACAGGAGCGACTTCCACAGCGAGGTTAGTATAGTCATGGAGCTTTGTCAGTTCACAAGATTGTCAGTTGATAAGATTTCGAAGCTTCTTTACTTCCCTTGATAAAAACTGCTGGTCTCCGATGTGTTTGCTTGTGATGGTAGAGTTCTGTATGTTACTTGCCATTACATTACATTACATTACATAATTGTTGCTTTAGGTCCAGCGGACTCTTCCGAGCCAAATCAGGACCGGACAACCCCCAATCCGCATAAAAGATCTGCTGAAACAACCCTAGTGGGAAAACTGAATGCCCTCCACCAGCCAGTCATTTACAATAAAGACATCCCACGAAGGGGACGCTGAGGCTGCACTCTAATTTATCAAACCCCCGTTTACAAAAACAAAATAGAATACAAACATCATTATAAATTATCAACAAAACATATACATATAAAATGCCTACATTGCTAAATAATATCATAGGAAGCCCTAGTGACCACCTGGCAGAAAGTCTCCAATATTCCCAAGCTGATCCAACAGACCTCATACACAAACAAGGAGTCTTGTCCCGGAAGAGTTTTCAAGAAAAAAGGTAGGTGACTGGTCTAGCGAAGAAGAAGATAGTATAGCAGATGGATAGAACAGAGCAGGACTGAGAAAGAGCACATGAGAAAGACAGCGACAGTGGGAATTTAAAGCACTAAATTTCCAGAAAGTGGGGATACTATTTATACTGAAACCCCCGGCACCCCAACGGGGGTTGTTACTTGCCAGAGGAATGTGATATAGATACTATTTTTATAGCTTAACGTTGTGTAAAGCCATCATTTTTTATTTAGTCTCCATTTAATTTAACACTCTGTTAATATTGTATTAATTTTTTTCTATCCACAATTGGACTGGAGGCGTCCTCGTTGAGCTTGCATCAGTGGTTTGTCAGTGAAATCACATTTGTTGTGCATTTTATGTTATGTTGGTGTACAGTATGTATTTGTGGTGATAGAGCTGCAGAGCCTGTTTGGGAATATTTCTGTAAGAAGATAATGATGTCATGGTAATAAGTAGGTCAAATTAGTACATGCAGAGTCGCGTCGTAAAAAACCGCAGACGGAGCTGAATGCGGTTGCTTGATCTTGAAAAAATGTGTACTGTGCAGAACAATACCTGGACCCCATAGTTTAAATATTTGTGGCGAAACATACATCGTTGTCAGATGTTTATACATGGTGTAGAGGTGCAAATATAGTTGAAAGTATAATGCGTAACCTTCTCGGAAATGTTATTTTCTTAGCTGTTAGTTTGTGATTTTATGTATTACAATGATTTTTACTTGTTTTAAACCAAACAAACAATGGTTCCTTTACTGAGATGTTATGAGCTATATGAATCCTCCATCCTGGGTAATAAAAGATGTGTTGACTTGACTTGACTTACCGATGGCCATTCACCACTATTTTACACAGTGCTGTAGTAGCTTAGCTATAAGTCTTTACACAAATCCACGTTGTGTAGCCGAAACTTGCAGAGGCTTTCTTTGGCCTCTCCTTTGTGAGTGGAGGTTCTGTAGGTACTTGCGAGTCTCAGCTACGCAGTGTCACACAGAACTGCTCACTACACGTTTTAAAGTTTAAGTCTGGTCAAGGTCACTGATTGAGGTCCATCATTTTGTAAACACAGTTTTGGGCTGCGCCGTATCTCAGAATTGGCAAAGCCAATTTTCATAATTTGAGGATGAAGATATACTTTAAATTGCAGTAGAATGTTTTCATGTTGGGTTCTTTTGGATCAAACCGAGAACAGATCCACAAAATGAGGAGCACTTTTGAAAACAATTGTTTTTTTTTAGCTATATGTATTGACCCAGAAGTGTCTGGAAATGCATTTCAATGGTTTGCCATAATGGTTTAGCTGTTGTTGTTGCTTTTAAGTAAGTCTTTTACTTTACCACACTGCTGTTTCTGTTGTTTGATTTTGAGTTTTTGTGGGAGGTGGGTTTGAGTGTGGAGGGGTCAAGAACCAGAGGCCTTTCATTCATGCTTTGTTAGACGTTTAGGATTTTTTAAAAATTATGTATTTATTTGTTTATTTCAGGATGTGTTCATCCTTGATACAAAGGGTGAGGTCTTTGTGTGGATTGGAAACAGGACAACCGAGTCGGAGAGGAAGAACGCCATGACTTATGCACACGTAAGTTCATTAATTTGATTTCATCAAATGATGATATGATGATGATAAAATTATTATAATAGTGTTGACTGATGATATGATGATGATGATAAAAGTATTACAATACAATAGTGTTGACTGATAATCATATATGATGTTGATGATAAAAGTATTACAATAGTGTTGACTGATGATAAAGCTGATGACGATGCTAGTGACGTTTATTTTATTGCTATTGTTTCCAGAACTACCTCATGAAGACGGACCATCCATTCCTACCGGTGACTTGCCTGACCGAGAGCAGCGCCAGCAACAACAAGGCCTTCAAGACAGCTCTGGCTGCATAATATAGTCTGCACAGATTTCACCATCTCGTCGCAAACAACCTTCTTTGCAGTCCGCATCGACTACCATCCTTCATCATTCACAACTTACATTGAGGTCGGCACCGCCTACCATTCCTTTTTTTTCTCCTAAAGTCTACATTGCAGTCCACACTGACTACCATCATTCACCACTACTGTTTACATCGACTACCATGCATCATTATTATAGGGACTGTGTGTCTGTACCACTGCCATCGGTGATTCCATGTATTGATCAATAAGATCACAGACGTTCCAGTAGACTAGTAACAATTTTATATTGTTTGTTTGTTTTCTGTTCTTTTACTTCACTGCACACAGTTGGAATGCATGCGAGCACTGATACGAACTACATGTACAAACTAATGCAGTAACAGATTTTTAAAATTCTGTTCTGTTCCGACATTTAATTTGTTGTATTTGAAGTGTCGGGGAAACGGTGCATAATTTTATGACCCATCATTAAAATAAAGTAGCAGGCTTTTATTATTATTGTTATTATCATGTTACAAATTTTGGGACATTACCATAGCTACAAATAATTGTTGGAAATTGTCAAACGGTATTGCCAATTTTTGCAATTTTAACGACATAATTTTTAACTCTTATATTCTTTGTTGTAATGGAAAATAAATATATTTTATGAGGATCG
This sequence comes from Oncomelania hupensis, assembly GCA_036898135.1. Lineage (NCBI taxonomy): Eukaryota > Metazoa > Mollusca > Gastropoda > Littorinimorpha > Pomatiopsidae > Oncomelania > Oncomelania hupensis. The sequence continues at coordinate 72,842,219 of CM072514.1, read as the reverse complement.
AAACTAACCATTTTATGGAACAAAAACAAAAACATGTTTAAAATAACCCGACAACTTGCTTTTGCAATTTTTTAAAAAAACAACACAAAAGCATTTTTTTACATTTGCTGTGATGCAATAACTTTTTTGGACATTTTATTTTACATTTTAACAACAAATAAAAGTTTACAGCTTTTGCATTTAAGAAATATAGGACTTTTTGCATTTCTACTTCCCTTTTAAAATGCTGCTTGGAATGTTGCAAACCAGTGTGTTCATGTTGGCTTTTAGTTATTATTTGGGTCATCTCTGTTGTCAAGACAAATTACATTTTCCAATGTGTAGTAGTTTTACTCTTATTGTCTTAAAACATTTAAATTGTTTTGTGTGTTTGTTGTTTTTTTGTTTTTTCATCAAAATTAAGTTAAAATATTTTTTATCAAATCGACTAATTTGAATTTTAGCGAATTTTATTTTCACAAATATAATTATATCTCCTATAACAGTAATACACAGATATTTGAAAGAATTTTATGATTGGTCGTATCAAAACTGTACGTTTGATTTTACTTTAAAATATATTGTAAAACATAATCACCGTTAATATTATGAATTTTATTCTTGCACAAATTAACTTTGTTAAATTATATGTACAAAAGTAATTATTGTGACCCATTTTTATTCAAACTCCAAGATATATGAAATCGCTCAAATGGGTGCTGTATTATTATTTAAAATGTCTCGCTCTAAAATGGATGAGCTTACAGTATTGTTGGTGACATGCTGGATTTTAGGACGACTATCCTTATGAACATTACGTGATAATAATGTTACACTGTTATGAATACTTGTGAAAAAAATAAAGTAAAATCCAATGAGAAATAGCAGTCTGTAATAAAGCAGTTTGTCAGGTTTTTAATTTGCTGTCTCAGCTTGCAATCTTTATAAAGGAAAAATATAATACTGATGAAACGGCAACATTTATGAGTCGACGACCTCACATGATCCATTTAGATTACTCGCCTTTGAGTTACTGGAGGATATAGAGTGGAAGCATAATAGGTTTAAAAAAAAAAATTCAGAATATATTATTATGCCAGTTAGGGGCAATATAAATTGCATACAGTGAGCAAAGAATCAAAGTGTTCCTTACTGTAATGGAGATCATAGAAAACAATTTTGATCAACGCAATAGTCAAATTTGTCCGTATTAACAAATATATTTTCTTTTCAAGGCTGGATCACCTATGTCTCCGTTATCGTTTAATTTTGAACATGAAACAATATTTTATAACAATTATATGGATGTGCAAGTTGTCGTTTCTTTCGATTTATATTTCAAAATAAAATTAACTGGAATTATGACATTCTCTTGCGTTTGTTTTTTGCCCATTTGCCAGTGCACAATAAATCTGAATGTGTGCACCCCTTCATTCTCGAACCACCACAAATATTCTGCATGTTAATGAATCTGTTTATAATGTGTGGTCTAATAGATGACAGGTTCTGCAGCTCAAAAACCATTTCTTTCTTCATGCATTCAACATTCATACACATGGCACCGCAATAAAGCAAAAGACATTTTACATTAATTTTTATTGACTGTACCAAAATTAGTAAATGAACAGAAATAAAGACAAGATAAACAACAGCTGAACTAAAATTGAATGCGGAGACCATGGCATGCACCAAAAGGAACACGCGTAAACAAAATCAATGCAAACTTTCTTTGTTCAAAAGGGCATTATATAGTAACCACCATAATTCAACCACTAAAATTTCATCGGCTGGACAATTAATTGTATATCGAGACAAAATTACACAGCAAAAATGACTATCAAATACACTCAATTTTATTACAACTATGAATTGTTTAAATCAAAAATAAATTCATCACAATCTTTTTTCTCCCCTTAATATTTAAATTTAACTGTATTGAAAATGCTAGTTACCCCAAGGTCAAATTTCGACAAGAAAATCTGATGAGCAATCTGCTCAAATAATTTAGACATTTTCAGAAACAATGTTCTCTGAAAATGAAATCTAAAACTTTTAGTTGCAACAATCGAGTTGTCAAATGTCAAAGGAATTTGTTTTTTATCTCCAAATAAATATGTAATGTTAAGTCGGTAAATAATGACATAAAAAGTAGTCTAATGGTTCCGTGGTTGCAAAATAAGTTTAGACATCTAAGTAACGACGAGTGAAAAAATACTGTCACGTTTTTGCTAAGATATTGTGCAGTTACGTGTGGACGAAAAGCCAAAAAGCATATAAAGCATCTTACAGCCCCCTTAAAACCAGAAAGCTGAGCAACAATAACAATATTATTATAATAATACAACCATAATCTCTTGCACCAACCAACAATATTATTGTCAAGATACTTTTAGCACTGAATGTTTTCACACAGAATGAAACTGCAAAAAAAATGTTAGCTGAAAAACTGACGTTCAAATCAGAATAACAAAACTATGGTATATACGTTTGTTGCATGCTGTTTTGCTGACGACACTTGGTTACAATTTTAGTCACAATAATAAACCCTTAAATAATAAACCCTGGCAAATGATTAAGTGAACTGAAGACAATTCGAGAAACTTGATTGTAAACAACAGTTTATAGTAACAAATGTCAAAACAGAAATTTATTCACAAGGAGCACCGATGCATTCTGGGGAATCTATGTCATATATGTAGTAGACCATTGCCTGCTGGCGAATCTATATCATATACAATTATATGTTGGCAAAATCTATGTCATATATAGACAATTGCATGCTGGTGAATCTATGTCATATGTACATAGACAATTACATGCTGGCAAAGTCTATGACTTTCTGTAGACACACTTGGGAGTTGTTAAAACAGTGCATAGTCACCCATGTTAATTCTTAACAGTCCCTGCAATCACAGATTCAAATCATTGTGGACCCAGTAGTAGAAATTAAAATTCCGTGTGAGGGTTTATTATAAAACAATTAGCTGAAACATGGAAAAGGGCGCAGGCAAGCTTCACCGAATACAAGTATTGCACTCTACGTTAAGTGTTCAACGGAACACTGTCTTAACTAACAAGCACATACAAATATCTCTGCCTACACAAAACTTGCAACAGGCACCATTGTTAGAGGTGGTATGTGTTAAACACAAGAACACTAAGGCAAGAATATCTTCTTTTTTTTTTTTTAAAGAGAAAAAAAAGGTCTGAACCACCGATAGTCAACAAGCAAAAAAGCAATAACTAAATATTAACGCAATTGGGTTATGAACCATGCACATGATGTGAATATAATTAGGCATGGTGAAAGGAACGGTAAGTGGACATAAACCAAGAAGGAAATACACAGCATCTTTGTGCAAATTCAACCCAACAGTAACGAGAAAGAAAACTAAAATAATACAATTATAACAATTTGTGACGAAAAGAGACACGTGGGTGAAATCAAGATTAGGTGATGCCAATGTGCTCTCATTTTTGTCATGAATCGCTTTTTGTATGTGTTAAGGAGAAAAAATGTCACAACTCTTCTTACTGTTGTTAATGCCTTTCAACAAAAGTTAATTCGTTGAGCTGAAAACGATATATATATATTCATTATTTAAATGTTAACAAATATACAATTTATGATAACTTATGAATAAGAAAGTAAAACTTGTAACTGCTCAGGTTGATACCGATATATATAATCGTCTCATAAAAGTCTTGTTTATCCTTTTGCTGAAAAATATATTAAAACCGAGCCAGAAAGCTGTGTAAAAAGAACATTATTTAATTAGTCTTTTGAATCAAACGTCAAAGCAACTATAGCTCTATGAAGATTCATGAACGAACACATAGCAGGCAAAATTAAATTATAGAGCAATGAACGAGGGCGACCCAAGAGGATTCCTCGAAGATAGGCAAGCAGCATTTCAGAAGAAATCCGTTTCAAGGGAGACAACTCAGACTAGAAGTGTTCAGATGCAAGGGTTATGTGACACAGTTTAAGATACTAAAACCAACAGTTAAAGGAAAATAGTTTGTGACAAAGAAAGATATGCGCATTTGCCAGAAGAAAAAGAGACACTGTCAAAGGACAGAGAAAACCGATATAATGCTGCCCACAAGGGATGCAACTGAGATGCAAAAAAATCGAAGGGCGGTAATTTAGATCCAAAGGCAAACGATGTTGGTTGTTGTGGTGGTGTTGTTACACATATAAAGGCAGAAAATTCAAATGCAAAGGAGGACAACTTAAATGATGGCAGAGCAGAGATTTCAACATTAAGCAGCAATGGCAGTCTCAAATTGCTTGCACTTGGTTCCTTCTTTGATGACTGTAACGGATCGCCAGGGGTTGCCCGACTTGCACAGATAATTCTGTTGAGAGCAAAACATGGCCACAACCAAATAATAAAGAGCAGTCAACAGTGTTTCATCAGCAGCTTTTCCCATTATTTCACTGTGGTTTAGTATGCCCCTTGATTCAACATTATTTCTTTTGGTAAATCATAAATATGAATTCATTTCCTTTTTGTTTTGAAGATCTAGATAGGTCAGCCATCAAGATTTTTTTTTAAAAATCATCTGAAACAGTGAATTTTTCAATACGAATGTTCTTTTTATTTTCTTTAGATTTAGCAGTTAGCATAATAAACCACAATTAAAAAAAAGTAAAGCTTGTTTGCATTTTAACCCAAACTATGTCACACGAAAGAAAAGATTAAACAGCAAAAAAACTACAAAGTAATACTGAACTTGAAATAAAATAAAATAAAGTTATAGTTAAGTGTTGGTTTGACTACATGAACCCAAACAATTAAGCATAGAAGTTACAGTGCTTCGTGTAATTAAAAGCGAGTGACAAAATAATTTTCACAAACTTACACATCAATGATTACCGTTTTTTTTCTCTCGAATAAAATTGTAAAACTAGGTATCCACATATCATCTCATTCCCACTTTTGTTAGCATAATTTCATTATCAACTACTGTAAACTTTTTTTTTAAATTCTCATGACAACAAATTATCTATGTTATATTTGTCACATTTTTTATATTATTGTCAGAATTAACATTAAAAGACAGAAAATGAGTCCAAAATTAAGTTAACTTTAGTTAGTCTGAAGTTTGAACTTCTAGTAGACGAACATTGAGTCAAAACAATACAAAAACATACTGAGAAGTCAACAAGGATGTAATCACAATATTAAAACTGTTAATAACAGTTTAGCAGAACAATAACACAGAAGAAGAAAAGCTGTGGGGCTTAATTCAATAGAAAAGGCTGCAAGGTCAAACATGACTCCCTCTCCCACCCACCCCAACTACCACCCCCTTCCCACTACCCCCCCAAAAAAAACCACACACACACAAAGAAAGTAAAAACAAAATGGCAAAGTGAAAAAAAAAAAGACAAAGAGAAAACAAAACTCAAAACTGAACATCAAAACGAGAAATGGAACATGGATTACAAAATGAAAATGAAACGAAGGACGCCTACATCTAAACAAAATTAATTACTAACAGCCAAGATGTATAACAAAAAAGAGGATGTACACTACACAAAAGAAGTTGTAACAAGTGTTACTAGACTGTGTGTAACAGTTACGGTGACAAAACCAAAGCCCCAAAAAGCAGGACACTGAGGCTTTGCCACAGCCCACAACCAGGTGAATTAATAATGCTGGAGTTATGACCACTGTCACAAAATAAGCATGGGACCCAACAAGTCAAATGAGTGAAACAGCGCAGCTCCAACAACAGCCCTGCAGCAAGGGCGTCAGCACACACAACACGGCAGAGCTAGAGAGCGCGATCATAACACTAACAGGAACTGCATACTGTGACTAAGTACAGCACTTTACCTGTGGTGTGTCCATATGTTACTCTCTAACTTCACAATAACTAAAGCGTGTGCGTAGCCCAAAAACAATAGGCCAGCAACATAAAAGTGCTACAATTATAGGCCATGCGCTTTTTGGGGGGAATCTGAAAGTGTATATAGGTATGTGACTTTGGTAAGCGGGTAGTGATGATAGAATATGCTTTTGGGCATAGTTATTGTATCTGTGCTGCTTTTGTTCTTCACAGTGGGAATAGAACAAAAGGATAAACCACGCAATGATGTGCTACATTTTTTCTCAGCTAGGGAAATAAACTACACTATAGCACAAGTAGGCAATAAATATGTACGTGCTAGTAATTGATGGTATAAACTTTACTTACAATATGTCGCTTATACGTACATGCCGTGTGTGTATAAAGCACATGCAAATGACTTTGAGAGATTTCATTGCTAACATAATGGAGTACTACAACTTTTACGCTAAAGCTTTGTTGATAACAGTACTTTTTAAAATGAACACTACTACAACTACGCTACTGCAGAGGTCGTAAAGTATAGGATAATTAAGCGTCCACATATATTGGGGGGATAGAATAATCGTCACGGAGTGAGAGGGGTTTAGGCATTGTCAGTATTAAGAGACCGCTCAGGCTTTGGTCCGAGAGAGCCAAGCGTACCGTTGAACCTCTGATGCTTAGGATGGGGGTGACAGGGTTAAGGGCTCAAGCCGCCAAGGCTGCGGTGAACGATGGACAGTTGGTTCCTTCTTTCAAGACGGTGATAGAACGCCACGGCTGTCCAGACACCCGCAAGAAGTTCTGTGTGAAGTAAGGATGACCATATAGGCATGAGATACCAAAGACACACAAGACCAACTCAGCTCATGCATACATTGCCTGAAATGTTCTGGACCGAAGTTACGACTATTAATGACAACTCTGAACTACGCGCAATCTGCCCGTCAAAACCTACTGAACAGAAATTATATTTTACCCGTTTCTTCAAAAATCTATCTATCTACACTTACTTCGTGAATTAATTAATTAGCACTTTCACACATGAACTGTAAACACATGAACTCTCAGACCAGTAGGTTAATTCAAGAAATGTTTAGGCAAACCCAATCACAAGCTGATGTGTTTGTGGTGGTTTTTTTGTGGGGTTTTTTAATTTACAAAACAAGGAGAGCTTATTTGAATGAAAACGACACAGATGAATACACTGAAATAAACAAAATCTAACAAACAAATAACAAGAAAACACAAGACAGAATATGAAACAAGTGACTGCAGCAACAAATGGCTCTAAAATATATCTTTTTTACAAGATGATCACAGAAGTGCATGTGCTATATATCACATCAGCAATAATGAATGATCAAGATGAACCAAACGGACACACATATAAACATTCAACCAAACAAAAACAAATATAACAAAACATAAATTTACAAATATATCACAGACAAAACTAGATCGGCAAAGCCCATGTGACTCACATACTTATGGAACTTGCAATATTTAACATGAAAATGATTGCCCAGAAAGAAACAAAATGAAACAGTGGCATTAAAATGCAAAGTAATACTGACTTTGATCTTTCTATGCTCTTGACTTTGAGATGACCTTGACCTCCGCCTTCCAAATACACTCATGTACTATAAGTTGTATTATGCCACAAAAACAGTGACCTTGAGATGACCTTGACCTTCAGTGATCTTGACCTTGGAAAGACTTTGATCTTCACGTGACCTCTCATGCACATGAATGATCAAGATCAAATAACCCAATGTTGTTGTATACTATTTGTTAAATAGAGCCATGCCACTTGACAATGACCTGGCCATTCTCTTTCCCATCTCTGAGTCTCTGGTGTGTGGCACAACCACACCTTGCTGTACCGAAAGTTCATGGAAACCCGCCTCATAGTCACACTTGGGATCCTTCAGTTCTCAGGCATGAACATATGCCTCATAGCCACCCTTGGGACCCTTCAGCACTCAGGTATGAACCTAGGCCTCATAGCCATCTTTGGGACCCCTCAGCAATCAGGCATGACCATATAGTACGTAAATGAGGTGTCCCCTTCCCCTAAATAACCCCTCAATTTCTTCTCTCCTCTTTGCCTCCACTCCCCTTCCCTTCATTTTAAAAATGTTCTTTGCAAGGCCTAACATGACATTGACCTTCAAGATCGATGCAAAAACTTAACAAATATAAAAGATCAATCTATCATCTCCAAGTACAAGTTTGGGCTTTATATCTCTCATAGTTTAGAGTCAATGCAACTTCAAAGTACCTATATTAACAGACTTTGGACAGCTCCGGTGACTTTGACCTTCCTGGTGAGGTTGACCAAATTTGCAAAGTATGTGTTTCTTATTGATATCTATCATGCATCAAAGAATCATAAGTTCAATATTAATAACTTATAGGTCCTGAGAAATTAATCCACTTGCAAGTTTTGCACAGACAGACACCGGACAGATGGAGGAACACCTTTTTTGTTTAAATTGTCGTTTTTGAACAATTGAGGACTTATATTGCACAGATTTGCCAAAATCTGGAGAAAACAGGTTTTTGGGGCGAGTACTTACATTGCTGAACATTTGAGTCAAAAATAAAAATTGCTAACAAATAAACCAACAACCAAGCAAACAAAATACAAAATAAGCAACCCACACAAAAAAACAAAACGATATAAAACAATTTATGAACTAAAAAGAAAAAAAAACATTCAATTTTGATTCATGAACTTGAAATAAATAAAAAACAGATAACATTTTGATTCCTGAACTTGAAATAAATAAACGCCAGATAACACTTGATCTAGAAGCTAATATTTACAGACGAGATAACAAAAAGGACTGTCATCCATGAGTGCCATACAAACTGTAAAGCACAGCAATATCAACATACATCACATCAACTGTCAAGTCTCATCTACATATTTTACAACACTTCCTGTAAACCACTAGAAGTTTTCGATTTTTCTTCATAAAGGCTTACAGATATATATTTTGATGAATAAACTATATGTGTTTTCTGCTCCTGAGCAAATCCACCAACAATAAAATCAATGGCAAGTTTCTCTTTCCAAGCTCCCGTTTTCCACAGTCTTCAAAAGTTTTGTGCGTAAATGAAGCTATCAAAATAATAGTCCCAGCTCTTTCCCATTTCATTCTCACTATCAATCTCTCACGTCTTTTTGACCCACCGTCCTAGCTCAGTGGTAGGACATTAACATTGGCACACCGATGACCCAGGTTCGAATCCCGTGGTGGGCAAGATAAAAGTGGAGCATTTTCACTGTTCATCTTAGCAGTATGATTGCTCTGGTGGTTCAGTGTTGAGGTAGGTCCTTACCCCCCTTCCTTGGGAGGGTTATTCCCGTCTGCCATATCGCCAATGGTGGGTGTAGACGTTAAACCTCAATGTTCATTCATTCAGGTCTTTCTTTCATTCCTTTCCCTCCTCCCTCTTTTTTTAAAATCTTTTTCTCTCACCTGCAGACCCTCCTGCCTGTTTCATTTCACACACCACACTTTTTCTCTTGCCTTTCAAATTTATTTTCAAATTGTTAATATTTTCCCCCGTGTTCAAATTCATTATATTTTACTGTAATATCACCTTTGTGTGTGCATTTATTGTCTTCAATAACTTTATTTGGAACTCTAATGCATCCCCATGTTCAAATTCACATACTGCGCTGTAGTATCACTTCTTGTGTGTAAATTTATTTAATTTCATAAAACCATTTGCACTTCTAATACATCCCTCAATGCGTATCCACAATAACATGCACTGCCGCTGACGCCATACTTACGTGAGCGATGGGCAAGCCATTTTTCTTCTCATCTGGAGAAGCGTTGCTGCCGACCCACACAAACACAGTGCTGCCGGTGTCGTAGATGAACACATCCTGCAAAATGCACCATAATAATATTCAGTCACAACAGTTATTCACCTGCAAACCTTACACCTGTCAACATCTTGCCCACTGAAGGAGAGTTCAATTCAATACAATTCAATTCAATTCAACTTTATTTATCCACATAGGGCAATGACAAGAGTTAGGCAAATAACTGCTAAATGCAGTTATCCTTGACTTACATCAGACTTGAAGTCGGACAAGTTGACATCACCCTGCTTCACTTCCTCGAAGTTGCGAGTGTCCGTGTTCACTCTGTAACATAACACAGTCAGTTCAGTAGATGATGATAGCAGTGATGATGACGACATCAATGACAATGATGATGATACGATATCAATGACAATGGCGATAATGATGATGATGATAACTCACATAATAACAAATAGAATGACGATTAATAAACTTTGCTCCTACTTTCATCACTTGTAACACTGAAATTTCTACTCTGCCTATCAGTCTAACCGTGCAACCGCTCATTGATCTTGAAAAAAATGTTATAAAGCTTAAGGTATAGGTTTCCCCATATCCTTTCAGTAAAACATGACCTGGGTGAAGGAAGAGCTTACCTGCAGAGTTTCTGGTCATTGTCACCATCCTCATCATCCGAGGCATTGCCGTCTTCCTCATCAGGTCCCTGATCCAGGAAATTGAAGAAGTCGTGCTGCAAATTAAAACAATCCCTAACTAATGAAAACTTCAAGAAGAAAAAAAACATTAAAGCATGAAACTGATATTTAAAACGACCACCACAACAAGGAAATCAAAACATATATCCTTCATGGGCTCCAAATAATATTTTGAAAGTAAAAGATAGAAACGGGAGAGTCAGTTTAACTCAAGTACACCAATGAAAGACACGAACTCTTGGATGAATAAAATAACGATTTTTGTACCTAACTATATAGGGTTAAGATGCACAAATAAACTATTGTCGAAGAAAAAACTCCAAACAGCCAAAATGAAATGTACAAGAGGTTAACCCATTAAATGAAGTTATCAAAACTGCATTAGGCTTAAAGTTAAACTTATTAGTGGCCCAAAATATATTAAGACATATTACTTGAATGTGAATTTGGCAATACAATTATCTGCCCTTGACTTGACTTACACAGAAAACTAGCCATGATGTCATTAAAGGTTATAACCATTACACAGGAAACTCAGTACAAATACGTATTTCATTTTGCAACAACATACTACTCATCACGAACACCCACCTGTCTTGATGTCATGGCTTCATCCAGCACAATTGATTCGGCCTCTCCTCTCTTGGACTTGATCTCTCCAATGTACTGCATGGCCTGTACACAAGATCAACATACAACACATTGTAACAAACCAAGGAGGAAAGTTAATCAATATTACACACCACCTTTGAAGCATTTATTATATAACCCTAGGAAATAGAGAAAGTAGTGAATAGGTAACCGTTTTTTTTTTTGTTTTTTTGTTGAGAAGTTAGGAAACGCCCAGTACACCTACTTCTTGGACAAGATTTTTTTTTTTTAGCATGAGAGGGACCACTGCTCAGGCAGTGGAAAAAAAAAATGGTGAACAAGCACCCCTGTCCACCCAGTTGTGAATGGTCATGTAGTCTGAAAACAGGGAAATACAAGTGGTCAAGGGGCACCGGCCTCATGACGTATATAAGACATCCCTGCTCTATGACTGAAATGTTATGAAGATAACCTTTACACTTACCTATTTTTACAAACAAGACGTTCACCCACAACCTCCTGCAAAATACTCACACTCACACATACTCTACCCCCATTTCCCAAAACATTTTTTGTTCGAACGCAGATTTTAGAACTAAACATAGCACACACACAGATCATTTATTACCTTCAATCTCTCTATAGCAGACACACAGATATAATTTATTACCTGCAATCTATAGCACACACATAGATCATTTATTACCTGCAATCTCTCCAAAGCACACACACAGATCATTTATTACCTTCAATCTCTTCATAGCACACAAACAGATCATTTATTACCTTCAATCCCTCCATAGCACAAACATGGATTCTTTATTATCTTAGATCTCTCCATAGCATACACACTGATCATTTATTACCTTCAAACTCTCCATAGCACAAACATGGATTCTTTATTATCTTAGATCTCTCCATAGCATACACACAGATCATTTATTACCTTCAAACTCTCCATAGCACAAACATAGATTCTTTACTATCTTAGATCTCTCCATAGCACAAAGATAGATCATTTATATTACCTTCAATCTCTCCATAGCACAAACATGTTTACCTTGGACCTCTCCATTGGGCTGGATTCAGATCCGTTCCACTGGTACAGCTTCATGCCAGTGTCCAAGATGAACACGTCACCAGACACCACCAGATCCTTGCAGCGAGGAATCTGTCACATAATTCTGGCTTAAAAGTCTCCACCATCATCATCATCATCATCATCATCATCATCATCATCATCATCATCATCATCATCATCATCATCATCATCATCATCATCATCATCATCAGCAGCAGCAGCAGCATTTTCATCATCAAAAATCCAAATTCACACTTGGCTGGAGCCATGACCACGCTTTCTGTGCAAATGATGTCTTACTCATTCCAAACTAAAGAGTATGACATAACTGTTGCAGAAAATCTCGAGTTTTTAAATTATTTTTTTCAGTCAAGATATTGCGTTGTCTGGTCATTAAGAACAGTACTGAGAGAGCAAACTAATTTATTTATTTATGTACTACAAATGCATAGTTTTGGAGATAGAACTAATCAAAATATCAAGACAAAGTAGAGAAAAAGCAGCATGTTTGGCACTCAACTATTTACTGCATGCTGTCTGCAAATGTGTAAACATTAAAAGTTAAACCATTCTTATCTATTCCCTGACACAGTTACTTTACCATCACCAAGCTGTCTCATCTATTTCATCACAGGCTCTACTGCCTTAGTTTCATTGCCAAAACTATGTGTATGAGTATTGAACAAACAGTGCTCATGTTGTCACGAGTATATGTTCATATAGTTCAATCAACAACTATAGCGTTATAGGCAACTCATTTTTTGGATTGAATAACAAACTTCATAATATGCTGCAGACTTGAAAGTGTTAAGAAGCTCATGTTATTCAGCAAAAGACCTTTATCCGTTGTTATCAGATGATGTAAAACCTATAGGCTGCAGATCTTTCCTAGCTGAAATTCTGGGCAGCAAAAAGGTTGGCATTGTAAGCTAAACCGCTCACGTCGACCACACCTACCAATCCCCACCCCTGAAGTTTGCAGAATCTTCATTATGATAAAGGTGGTAGTCAACGAACAGAAGATAAGTTGACAACCTTATTAGCAGTGAACTGTTAATGGTCCTACCTCTCTGACGGTAATATGACCTCCCTTGTCCTTGGCGAACTTGAAGAGGCGAGGCTCGTACTCTTCCACTGGCACACTGCGGAAGCCTGTGGCAGCGCCACCCTCCATGGTCCTGAAACATCATTATCAAACACAGAAACACTGTACGTTACATTCGTAGTCCCAAAGACCACGATGGGTAAGTACAGGTACATTTCGACCTTTGACTCATCACTATTTCCTTAAACATTTGTATAAACCAAGATTCTGATTTATTATTCTGATTCTGACATGATACAACAAATTTCCAACAGGAAATCAAAATTCAGGTTACTTCAGTCTCTTTGAAAGGTACCTACTATCAGGCTTCTTTCGAATCTCCTCCTTCGTGGTACTGCGACTTCTTATGCCATGCAATGGCTGTAGCAGACGAACTTGGCCTACTTCCAGTACTTCGTTTCAAACTAAGTTCTAAGACTCAAAATGAGTGTAGATCCCCATTTTCACATCTACAATGATCGAGTTGTCCCTTTCACAAAATCACATCGTTTTGGATGTCATACAGGCAATATAATAAACAAAGAATACAACAAATTTAAAATTGAATGTCTGTTTTCACAACTCGTTGGACGAAGGTTCGTGAACATTCACCCTTGCATACCAATGGCTGTATAAACTGCTGACGTCATTAACGGAATGTAGTCTTGATTCACTTTAACAACAAAACTTATCTGTTACCTAATATGAGACTCACGTGATTCCGGATTTGAAGTAGGACTTGAAGAGGGGGCTCTCGTGGCCTTGAACTTCACGGTGCTGCACAGGCTTGTCGTCTAGCTTGGTGTCCAGTTCCACAGTCTTGTAGGCCGCTGTGCCGTACTCGTCCTGAATCACCAACAATTAGCACTTCAGTTGTCATTAGAAAATACAATGATTTTTAATAAAATATACACCAACATTACAAATAAAACCACTGAGCACATGCTACCACAATAATAACAATAGCACCAGTGTTAGCACCATGATAACACTGCTATCATTCTATCTTTGTGTAGTGTGACAATATACCTCTTCTGGTGTAATCGGCATCAGACCCACTGAGCGCCAATACTCCATGTAACACCACTGGCGAGTCAACCCTCCTTGCTACACGCTCTACATAGTGGCTCGCTGCGGGCTATTTTTAGAGCATTAGCTCACATCCTTTTAGATGCCCCGACATGCATATTTGATCACAGAACACCGGTCGATCTACCACATGCTGTATTTTCTCTTTTTAGCAAGGAAATCTTTCACGATGAGTAATGACACGGATTTTGGGAGAGGGTTGCTAGAAAATGGCGCCAGTGATGACAAAGATTTTGAAGAGGTTTACTGTCAAAGAAGTGACAGAATCTAAACTAAGAAGGATTAAAAAAGATCGTGAAGTGCATCAGGCTGTCAGTGACTTACAAACTAAAGTTGGATATCAACATCAACTGCAACAGCTGCAACAGCCACAACATCACCATCACCACCACCAAACTATCCATGTACCTTATTCAATTCTATACAAGCACAAAAAATTTCATGCAGATCCATCAAACATTTGTTTTTTATGATTTTTAAAAAAGTCAACAGGTGCATTCATTGGTCTTTTTCAAAACATTATTGGGTGCAGAACAGTATGTGAATGCCGCATTACTTTGTAGTAGAATGGATACATACTTGAGTGCTATTCTTGCCGATCCAGAAGTGAACGTCATAGTTTAGCTCTTCGGTGTCTTTGTCCTTCCAGGTCTATAAAACAACATCAAAAACAAAAGTATCAAGAAAATTAAACTGTTCCACTCAAAGAGCTGCTCAAAGCATATTGTGCATTTATATTTGAAAAATCCATCTGGCATTCTAATAATCCATCATTTAAAAAAAGAATTGGATATCATTTGGAAAAATACATTTCTAATGTAAAGTCATATATTTGTGTCTCACTGACAGCAAACATGTGCATGTTATGTTCACATTATCTTGACTTCAGTGTGTCATCGCGCAGACTTTAAAGATCCTGATGCTCATGTCCTATATGGGTGAGCGCAGGCTACACAAATACACCCACCAAGCACTAGGTCTCTTCTACCCTATATCCGGTCGCCCAGGATGGGGCTCAGTTGTCTGGGCGCCAGCTGAGGCACCCATGAAAACTCAGCAATTGGGCGCCTCGGTAGGCTTGAGTTAGATCCTGCACTGGCAAGCGCCTTGAGCAGCTCTTGAGCTGGAAAAGCGCTACATAACAACAATTAAATACATAAATAAATATTCAAAGTTTTATGACAGGATCCAAACTGTGACAGTGCAAACTTCCCTTATGCATAAACATATGGGGAGACCACCACCGAAAGACCACCAATTTGTCTTTTCTGTCATTTGTGTACATAGTTGTAAATTGTAATTTGTGTACATAAGTGTAAATAATTTGTACCCTTACTGTTCTGTCTTTTGGTGTATTGTAGCGAAAGCGATGTTTTATCGAGTGCATGTACTTATATGTAATGACTATGTAAAGCGTGGTGAGTCTGGTCATAGGCTGGAGTATCCGCTATATAAAAAATCCGTTATTATTATTATTATTATTAAAGTGCTAGTGATGACCCGTGTATTCTGAAATTATAACAATAAGGAACATCTGGACCCTCTGCTTACTATACTATTTGATATTGAGGTAGATAGGTTCTGAGACTGGCCGCGATAGCTAAAAATCCGCGAAGTAGGGACACCATATTTATAATATTTATTTAAGGTGTATTTGGACTTTTAAAACCCTCCCTTTATGTAATGTTAACAAACCACCCTTTACAGTAATGTACAGTCGAGATACATGTATTTACAGTATGTACATACAGTACACAGGCACAAATGTTAAGCAATAAAACAGTAGGTGTATATTTTTTTTTAAATCAAAATTTCCGGAAAATCCGCGATATATTTTCTTGATAGCTCAGTCGGCAGAGCACACGACTTGTGCGTCTCGAGCGGCGTGGGTTCGAATCCTGACTTTAGCAAACTATTTTGTGATTGCTGAATAATAGTGGCCAGTGCTTTGAGAAGCTCTCTGAGCTTGTAAGTGCGCTATATAAGAGTACTCTCTTTCTTTCTTTTTTCATACAATAAGTCGTGAATCCTCAATGGTCGAACCGCGAAGTAGCAAGGGTTCACTGTATATGTATGTATAATAATATTTGTATATATATGTGTATATCTATCTATACCTTTATATATATATATATATATATATATATATATATATATATATATATATATATATATATATATATATATATATATATAGATATACCCCCTTGCTTTTGGGTACCCCCACTATAATTATATGTAAATTATCACTTGTAGACGGACCGCTAACCCTAACCCTAACCCGTTTCGAGCGCACTGCCTTACCCTAATCGTCGAGGCACTGCCTTACCCTAATCGTCGAGGCACTGCGCTTACCCTAAGATCGTTTTCTGGGAGCCGCCTTGGATCCGGGGACCCAGCTGGGTCCCCAGATCCAAAGTCGGGTACCCAAATGACCGGTTGGTGACTTTTAAGGTGCCCAGAAACCATAGTTTATAAGCCTATATATATATATATATATATATATATATATATTAAATAAGGAATAATCACGTACGTTGAGGATAATGTAGGAGTCACCATTGTAGAACTTTCCATAGTCCTCCTCAGGCCAGGGCACAACTTTGAATTGCTGTTCACAACAAACAAATCAATAGTAGCAATATTATGCTACAATAGCTCTGCAATGTCCAACATCCACATTGCCCAGAGAAAAACAAACTTACAAGACACTCTCTAAATAAATGGTGTGACGACACGAGTTTTCAACACGTGCTAGAGACGGCATATATTGTGCAGAGTTGCACCTCTCTAGTATACAGTGTACATAGATATCAGCAGTTTTCTTTTACTGCGTATGAAAGTTTAAAGTATATGTGGTTTCACCTGATTATGAGAGGGGTGATGAAGGTGATGAATATGTGGGAAGCGCGTTTGTATTACAGCGTGATAGAGTTAATTGTGAATGGAAAAGATAATGTATTATAACGTGGAGAGGGGTGATGAAGATGGAGGTGTGTGTGAGATGAATCGCTATGGCGTGAATTGGAGTGCAGTTGTAATAATTATGTATATTTATAAAAACAACCATGTATCATGAAAGAGAGAGAATTATAGAATTAAGAAATGCATTGTGTTTTGAGATGCATGTATAGACAGGTCAAGATGGCGGACGGCAAAAGGCTTATTCTGTTATGAAGTGTTTAAGTTTTGGGGGGCAAACTAGTGAGACTCTTTATTTGTCCACAGGATTGGGCTTCGATTCTTCGATGCGATTTTCTATTCGTTTTTCCACTTCGTTTTCCCACCTTTGCCAGCACTGTTATCCTCGGTTTATCTACTGCTGCCACTACTACTAGCATAACTCTGCGACTCCTGCGTGTCTCTGCGGTACCACTGTGACGGGTGACATCAGCTTTGAGACCTCTACCCTTGCCTCTGGAGGGTGTGGATGTTGCCTGGGCTCACCGCCACCACCGTTACGTCCCTTTTGTCATCGGTGCCGCTGCTGGAGGCGACCTTCCATCACCGCCGGACCTGCCGTTGCTTCGGACGAGGCTGTCCTTCAGCTACAGGATCCCAACTACACCGCATCCACACACATACAGACTCGCATTAACACACCTAAAAACATATCTAGTGTAAATTACTTTCTTCACTTGAGTATTTAACTGCAGTATTACTCCGAGCTCATTTAATCGATAGTTAGGTTTCGAACATTGACTTTGAACTATAAGCTAGCTAATTCATTATGATTGAATTTTAAGAAGTTTTTGCTGATTGTGAATTTAACTTTGAATTGCGTTTATTTGAAATTTAACTGATTGTCATTATTGTTGCATACTGTTGTGGATATTCTGTTGTGTATAGTTCTGGGGTTTTCAGTTAGACAAGGGAGGTAATTGTTTAGTAAATACCGGGTTGGGGGTCTTGATAGGTGTTGAGGGTGGTTTAGTATCCCATATTCTGTGTGTGTGTGACATTGTTGAATAAAAGTGCGTGATTGTTCATCTGGCATTTTGTGTTAGTTTTTTGTTTGAGTTTCTATTCCTACCACTCGTTGTTTGGGCTGAACGTCGCGGAACCTGCTCGGGTGACGCGACAAACGGGAATAAAACTTGTACCTTAAAAAAGTTGTGATGGGTTAAAACATCTTGAAACAAAAAGATGGAAGTAAACGGCACACAATAAACTGTCAATTTATCTCAAAGTAAAAGAAAATAGTTTCAAAGGCCAGGCAATATTGTAAGATAATAGAAGTCTATCACATTAATGGACACTGCTCTCTTTGCTAATCTGCAGTATAATATAGTATAAGTTAGTTTAAATAATGTTAATTGTTGAAGTTTTAATAATACTTTGTCACCGCAGGAAGCCTATTTCCTGGCAGATTATAATACGATGATAAATGGTGATGACGTAGAATATCGAATCGCGTGCAAAAGCGTAGGTCGTCGCATCTATGGACAAAAATTTTCATTGCCATAACAACATAAGGTTATTCCATGAAAATCATATTGGTCAACATTGGTACTTGGGTTTGAGACTTTGAGCAGAGAGGATATGCTGTCAGACAGCTCAGCAAATCAACAACAGTCCACGAGAAAAAAGAATACTCCAAGTTGCTGACTAAGGGAACAGATGCTGACTGAGCGAGGAGCAGAATGGCTGATGAGGGAGCGAGGTGTACAGAGAATTGATATTCACGGGAGCAGAATCTTGAACAGCCACTGGGCCAACAAGAGTTGAGTCTCCAGAAAGTTGCCTTGAGGAGCTGTGAACCAGGCGTTGAAGTCTTGCTGGTGCAGATGTGGGTTGGTTGTCCAGAGGTGCAGGTGTAGTTGTGATTTCACGATTAGGCCGACAAGAGCTGGTTGTCTAGAAGGTCGCTAACAGTGTCTTACCTTTTAACTAAGAGTTGGCTGTTAGGGATCCAAGATAAGCCCGAACTGGTGAAACCTTAATTCTGTGAAATGACGGCCTTAGCACCTTTGATATTGTTAAATGCAATTTTATTGTAGAATTATTTAGCCAACGATTGAGCAATATTGTTGCTGGATGATAAGATTAAATTAAATTTATAACATTTTCCTTGAAATGTGTGATTATTGACTTAGAAACAAAAATGTTGTCAGTTGGTATGGCGTAACCATTAACCACTGGGAGCGTTTTTCAATAAAAGTCAAAAGTCAATGCTCACACATAGACGCTTCTGATTATACCTGATGTTTTTCAAGTCTGAATGTCCTTTATTTATTCAAGCAATGTTTAACGCCTGGAATACTTCCTTGTAAGAGGTAATAAAAATGTGTTGAACTGAATTGAATTGAATCATCAACGTTGTTTGTCGATCAAGCTACGGGGTACACCATCGAATCAGGTACTTTTGATTTGTTTATGGAAAGGGTGTTGTTTCATCGGAAAACATGCTCATAAACATTTATTAAATGAGTTTATGTAAAAGCAATGTTTCCTTCTTTTAGTGTGTAAAAGAACAAATTGTATGCATGCAGACATCTTGATTATTGAGAAACATAAAATATGAACAACATCCTTATGCTATTCATTTGAATAATTTTCATACTTGTTACTGTGTTGTAATAAAATATATCAATTATTCGCAACAAAGGTCACCACAAGTACAAATAAGTGAAACAACAACTTTAAAATTTGATTCATCCCATGATTTCAGAGAAAAACTCAAATTTCCAATTAGCATCTTGCATCCTTGAATTTTGCAACCTCAAATATAATAAGCCTCTACAGAAATGATCAAAGTCACAAAATGAAGATCAAGGAAATTGACCTCAATACGCCAGATCTTCAGGCCTGGTTCCTTGCCAACTCCATCCCAAGCAGGTTCGGAATCAGCCGACTCCTCTGTAACAATAAAATACATATAGATAGTATGATGATCAACATTTGCTCAATGGCATGGTTTTAAAATCATGATTTTATAGAATAACTTATTATTTGATGAAATGAGCTTGGAAAATATTGACAGCTAAGCATAGGGAAAAAAAGACAAAATGCAAACTGCTTAAAATGTCTTGTTATTTAACAAAAATAAATAAATAGCAAGCTTTCCCTTTTAAAGAGTTGTTTATAATAATAATAATAATAATAATAATAATAATAATAATAATAATAATAATAATAATTATTATTATTATTATTATTAAACTCTTATTATTATTATTATTATTATTATTATTATTATTATTATTATTATTATTAATATTATTATTATTATTAAATATTATTATTGATTTTTTTCCTCAAAAGAACTGGTTGATTGTTATTCTTTTTTTTTTTTGTTTTGTTTCGTTTTTATTTTTGTTTTGCATGACCAAAAATAACTTTTCCAATGTAATTTTTGGGATGAATACAATTTCCTATGTCCTATATTCCATCATTTATTATTATCATTATTATAACTATTGCTACTACTATTATTATCATTACTACTACTACTACTACTACTACTACTACTACTATTACTGACAATAACAAATAACTAACATCACCACTACTAGCAACCTCCATTACCATTTCCAACAACAACTGCACCAACAGCAACACCAAATGCTAACAGCAGTGCCAAAGGAAATAATGGCTGTACTCACTTTTCACCTGTTTCTCAGTGTCTGAGCCAAACAGAGCAAGGTTGGTGGTCGTCCAGTCATACTTCTTGGCTTTAACTAGACCTGCAGCTACAATCACATTACATTACATTACATTATTATTGCTTTAGGTCCAGCAGACTCTTCCGAGCCAAATCAGGACCGGACAACCCCCGATCCGCATAAAAGATCTGCTGAAACAACCCTAGTGGGAAAACCGAAAGCTCTCCACCAGCCAGTCACTTTACAATAAAGACATCCCACGCAGGGGACGGCTGAGGCTTCACCCCAACTTATCGAACCCCCGTTTACAAAAACAAAATAGAATACAAACATCATTATAAATTATCAACAAAACACATACATATAAAATGCCTACATTGCTAAATAATAACATCATTGGAAGCCCTAGTGACCACCTGGCAGAAAGCGTCCAATATTCCCAAGCTGATCCAACAGACCTCATACACAAACAAGGAGTCTTGTCCCGGAAGAGTTTTCAAGAAAAAAGGTAGGAGACTGGTCTTGCGAAGAAGACGATAGTACAGCAGATTGATAGAAAAGAACAGGAATGAGAAAGAGCAAATGAGAAAGACAGCGACAGTGGGAATTTAAAGCACTAAATTTCCAGAAAGTGGGGATATTATTTATACTGAAACCCCCGGCACCCCAACGGGTGCGCAACTACAATCAACCAAATAATAAAGTAATGAGTTGGTCAACCAACTCAAATCAATCATTCAACAACAGTCAAATCATCAACCAATTAACCAACAGTAAGCAGCCATTGTGATTGGATCATGAAATACTGCCAATTTCACATTTGAGGTACAATGAATGGCAATTATTAAAAACACTTGCTACATCATCATAATGCTTCTTAATGTGGCAGAGAGAGACGACTGGTCATGCTTGGGAGATATAGTCCCCCTTGAGGCTTCTAGAGGGAATTTGTCCTCTTGTTGTTAGTCTGGCTTTGGACATCTTCTGCTGTGTGCTTGAAGCTAAACCTTTGGATTATGCAGGACAAAGCAACACGACATATGTTCTCCCTGCCTGACTCTTCGTCTTCTGCTTTTTGGGGTGAGCAGGGCTGGAATGCTATGCAGGTTTGTGGCAGTGATCCGCAGAGAGTGTAGTGGCACTAGTAGCAGACAACCAGGTGTACTTTTAACAACTTTCCACTTTGTAAGGCAACTAATTTTTTATGTTCCTCTTAGATGGATAATTAAAATGAAAGTTCGGGTTGGGCCATGTTGTCGTGGTTAAGGTCGAGAGTCGGGAGTCAAATACTCCAACCGGTTACAGTAAAGCACTACAAGTCTACAAAGGTTGAAAAACTTCAGTCTACAACGAATGAAATAGTTAAGTCTACAATTTTTGGTTGAAAAAGTTCAGTGGTAAACAGATCTGCTCACTTACATTTAGGCATGTTGAATGTAGGACGATTTTCCTCTCAAACTGACTGAACAAGAACAGGAAGACCTGAATAAAACAGAAAAAAAATGGCAAAAGTTAATAACACAGAATAGCAAATAAAAAATCAGCTTACATCACGCCTTTGGAATCATACATGTACACTAATACATATTTAAATAAAGGCAGAGCATGAACACATTACAAATATTTGAACTAAAAGGCAAAGTTCATAACACAGAAACAGTGCAACGTTATTCTATATCAAGTCTTTAGAAAAGCATGCACTCACTGATACAATAATATTAGAACTGTGTTCAAATTATAAAGAAGAAGTGGAAAGTGGGCTAAGGTCTCCTAAACTACAACGAATGAATTACAGGAAAATACATTGTGCAGTTGAGTCAAACACACTAAGAAACAATTTACTATTGTGCAGTTGAGTCAAACACACTAAGAAACAATTTACTAACTGCTCAGTACAATACAGTATATATAACATTAATCAATCATATTATCATCAAACAGTCATGTATTTGTATTGAGTTTGTTATGCTCTAAATATTCAATTAACTCGTCTCATTCATTGTCATTTAACAGTAGAGAGAGAGAGAGAGAGAGAGAGAGAGAGAGAGAGAGAGAGAGAGAGAGAGAGAGAGAGAGAGAGAGAGATTTGTAGTTTTACAACAAATATTTACTTATCCTGTTAGAGGACCATGAATGAGACGAGTTAATTGCATATTTATAGCATAAAAACTCAATACAAATATGTGCCTGTTCAATAATGATGATGATGGTTGATTAATGTTTGAAAGACAGAGACATAGAGACAGAGAAAAGAGAGACAGACAGAAAGAGACAGAGTCGAAATGATGGCATGAAAAAGGCAGAAACAAGTCCAATTCATCGGCGAGAGTGACAAAGGTTTGCAATGCGCTGTGTAACACTACTTCGGAATATGAACAGGATGTAACTACACATTATTATGGCTGTGTTGAATGAAAACAAGTCTCCATAAAAAGCCAAATCTATAAACTTCCTTGTCCCACCTTATGCGAGTTATACACCAAAGGTGGGATGGTAAGCACAGCACCTTATGTGAGTAATCACCAAAGGTGGAAAGTAAGCCCCCGATGTAGCCTACTGTGCATGAATCACCAAACGTGAAAAGTAGCCTAAATGCCAATAGTAGAATAAGTAAACAACCCTAAATGATTAATCACCCAAGGTGGAAAGTACAAGCTGTATGTGAATAGTCACCAAAGGCAACACGTTAGATGAGTGTTCACCAGCGAACGATCTAGACCATCTTCCTTTGCCTAACTATGATCAATATTCGACTTATTAAAAAGGATGGATCGATGAATAAATAATTTTTAAACAATTAAATAAAAATAAACAAAAATGGGGGGAAAGGGAGGGGGAGGAGAACGACAGGGATGAAGAAATACTCCACAGTGTAGTCAAGTCAAGTCAAGTCAAATAATTTTATTGCCAAGATAAAACACCAGGAATGTCTCATGTGTATGTGTGTATGTGTGTGTGTGGTGGGGTTACAACCTCAACAACCGCTAGAGGCAATGTTGTTGATCAATTTTTATTCATCAGATTTGTCCCCAATATGCCTTAGGTGTTGGGGGACGTAAATCTTAACCAACGAACGTTCATCAGATTAACGTAAGTTGTACTGATAAACAGGCAATGGTGACTGTATATTACGAGTTGTCAAAAGTTAAGCTTTGCACCTGACTCGACCGACAATACAATCATTATATTCTATAGCACAATGCTCTTCTCTTCTGGTGTAAAGGAAAGCGTGGCGTGTTACAGCACTCACCCAAGCGCCGTGTGCCAAGTTGTACAACCAGAGTCATTGACGACAGTCATTATTATAGTGGGGGCGGGGCGAGGAACCAGAAATAAAGCCTAAAAATAAGGTTAATGGCGCATGATACACACGGTGGCAGTACCTAGTAATATTTACAAGATCCATCGCTAGTTTCGATCAGTGATGTAAAATAAAGAAGAAAAAAACCGTAACGACGAATGGTAGTCTACCGCACGCGAAGCGTCAAACATCTTTATGCACGCAAACTATCAATGACAGCACACTATCTTTAGTATCATGGACAAGGAAAAGGTCATTAGATGCGTGTGACTCGACTGGAGTAGAAGGCCATTTCCTAAAAGATGAGTTGACTTTGATAGCGACATTGCGAACACAGTGATGCATTTGGGTGGAGTGAAGTCTACAAGATGTTGCCACATTACTGAACTTAGTTGCAGTACACACACACACACTCACTCACCCACACCCGCACTCACACACCCACACATACCGGGGCAGTTATGATGATGATTTGCATGAAAGGCATTAGTGCTGTGGGTGGCAGTAATGATGATTGCGGGGCGGGGCTGGTCTGGTCACAATGACGACGACGGCGATGAAGTCTTTGAAGTCAGTATTGTACTGGTTTAATAATGTATAATGAAGATTATGCCTTCAACCCAGTTTTTATTTCTTATAATTATAACGCGCTGTACGTGTTGCAACTAAACAAACCATGGCATTGCAATGCCCTAAGCAACTGAGACTGTAGCTTTTATAGCGCAAACGTGGAAGCACGCGATAAACAAAGGTATGTGAAGATTGAATCGTCGAGTCGTGTAGTGCAGGGGTTGGGTGAAGAAGAGGATCGGAAGGGGGCGTGGAGGGTTCGTCTGTGTGTGTGTGTGTGTGTGTGTGTGTGTGTGTGTGTGTGTGTGAGAGAGAGAGAGAGAGAGAGGGAGAGAGAGAGAGAGAGAGAGAGAGAGAGAGAGAGAGAGAGAGAGAGAGAGAGAGAGAGAGAGAGAGAGAGAGAGAGTAAACGCCCTTAAGATTTCGAACTAAACCCACAAAATACCCCACTTTTCCTCGAGCAGGAAGAAGGAAGATCGAAGTGCTAAAATCACAGCCGCGGTATAATAAATTAAAAAGCACCTAGCGCTGGTTTTCTTCCACATTGCGTAGGTAGCTGAGACTAGTCGAGGCTACGTCGTCTCTCTTTGCTGCTAGCCTACCTATTACGCGGGCGATGACATAACGTACGTACGTCTTTTCAAGTGCTCTGATTGGCTAAAATCTATTGCAGAGGGTAATCCTCGATGCGTTCTAAAAATATCACACTTATCTATCGCTCGTAGCTACCAGTCCCCTATAATGCGAAAGTGTCCGGGAACGTTAATCTATGGCAGATTTTGGAGATATAGGCAAAAACTGCTCTGACCTTTACAACCACACACCAAACGGAGACCCATCAGTTTTAGCATGTCCCCAGAACAGAGAAATGGAAGAAATCCTCCCACTTCTCCGAGAAGAAGTTGAGGCAGCAGTGCAATCACTGAAGAAGAGTAGTCAGCTGGAGTGGACAACATACCCGCACGCCGCGCGGGATTGCTTCAAGCAGGAGAAAAAGCGATGATTGACGCCCTCATCATAATCTGTACTAAGAGCTGGCGGAGCGGGGAGTGGCCTACACCATGAACCCTGTCGCTTGTCATAACACTCCCCAAAAAGGTTGGTAACCTTCAGGAGTGTGAAAATTACCGCACCATCAGCCTCATCAGCCATCACAGCAAGGTCCTCCTAAAAATAATATTAAACAGGTGGAAACTCCAAGTTGAACACATCATAGCTGAAGAACAAGCAGGATTCAGTGATACCCCTGAACATATTTTCAACGTCGAAATAATCTGCGAGAAATATCTACAGCACCAACAACATCTAGATCATGGACTTGTAGACTTCAAAAAAGTGTTTGACCGAGTCTGGCATGGATCTGTGGGCAACCATACAGTGATCGTCCTAGGGATTTGCAAAACCGGTACGACGTCACAGTAAACAAACCCACTCGAACGCAAACCGGTAGGCCAGTCACGGAAACCGGTATGACCTATAGCAAAGCTTAATAATGCGTCACTATTTTATATAAGTAGATGGCGACTCTGTTAATGCACTTTCTGTTTCGTTAGAAACATTTTCGTCTTCACATAAACTTCTTTTATCGCCCCTCTCCCCCCCTAGCAAAAAATAAAAAAAGAGATTTTTTGCTTCTTCGTTATTACTAGCCTGTCTGCCACTGTCGCAATACATACTGACAAGCACGAGGGAAGAAAAATCGAAAAGTGCGCGAGTTTAATTTATCCGTCTTCACGATAGCCTTGCGCCCGCCAATGTTATATCATTCTGTATTAATTACCTCAAAGAATATGGCAAGGCTACTGAACGCATTCGCAGGCCTCTCGTCTACACTCCCTAAACACATAATCAGCGTGGCTGGCTCTCGTCTACACTCCCTAAACACATAATCAGCGTGGCTGTCTGTCTGTCTGTCTGTTTCTCTCTCTCTCTCTCTCTCTCTCTCTCTCTCTCTCTCTCTCTCTCTCTCTCTCTCTCTCTCTCTCTCTCTTCATTTCTCTTGTTTTTCTTTCTCTTTTTCTTTAATTTTGAAACCAGTCAAACAAAATAAGAACCGTTAGGCTCTACCGGCCACTGATTTTTCAACCCGATTTTTTATTCTCAAACCGGTAAAATACCGGTAATTTCCGGTTAAATCCATCCCTTCATGAGAGTGTACAACATCAGCCCTAAAATTATTGAAGTCATCAAAAGCCTGTGTGACAAGGCTACCAGTGCAGTCCTCCACAACAGCGCCATGGGGAACAGGTTGAACCGTTCAGAACAACAATCGGTGTGCGTCAAGGATGTCTACTCTCTACAACACTCTTCAACATCTTCCTAGAGCGTATCATGTCAGATCACGACGAAACACAGTCAGCATAGGAGGTAGAACAATTTACAACCTCCGTTTTGCGGATGACATCGATGGATTGGCTGGAGAAGAACAAGAACTTGAACAGCTAGGACAGAGGCTTGACACCACCTCCAGAGGCTATGGAATGGAAATAAGTGCAGAGAAGACCAAAATGGTGACCAACAACACCAATGGCACCAACATGGACATCAAAGTCCAAGGCCAGTCCCTCAACACAGTGCATAGCTTCAAATATTTAGGAGCCATTGTATCAGACAGTGGGTCCAGACAGAAAGTCCTCTCCATGATCACACAAACAACTGCGGCCCTGATAAGGTTGAAGCCCATTTGGAAGGACATGACCATCTGTCTACCTTCCAAGGTAAGGCTGCTGCTCTCCCTTGTCATCTCCATCTTCCTATATGCTTGCGGAACACGAACCCTCACAGCAGATCTACAACGAAGAATGCAAAGCATGGAGATGGGGTGCTACAGAAGACTTCTGGGCATTTCCTACACCCAGCACATCACCAACGATGAAGTCCGACAGACCATTACACAAGCCATTGGACAACACGATGACATGCTCACAGTGGTGAAGAAACAGAAACTCCGATGGTATGGACATGCCACCAGAGCATCAAGCCTTGCTAAGACCATCCTTCAAGGTACCGTGCAAGAAGGCGGAAGAATTGGTAGACAGAAAAAGAGTTGGGAGGACAATATTCGAGAATGGACTGAGTGAAGCCACGAGAACTGCTGAGGACAGAGAAAGATGGGGTAACCCTGATTAAACGATCATCTGTGGTGCCCCAACGATCTTCGAGTTACGGGATAGGATGGGGCAAACTTTGTGTATGACTTTTATGACAGTTTCATGCACACCAACCCAGTACAATATCAACGAAACTTAAAAACATTTATTCCATCCGTAGCAGCAACCAAAGAAATACAAATAAATAAGTTTTGTTTTTAAATACGTCAAACATTTTAGAGCTCGTCTGGCTTCTTCAGGGCTTTTTGACTGCAGCAGCAGCAGCCTCGCGAAGACATGGGGTTATCTGATTTTATCTTCTGACCAGCGCCTCACAGAGAGAAGCACTGGCATCTGTATCACCTCAAGATTGAATTACCACACTCCTCGTTCACTGTGAAGAGCTCTAGCACTATACAGTATTCTAGACAGTATTGCAGACTTAGTTTCAAGACCCTGCCAGGCGTATTTACTCGGCAAGCTTGACAGACGGGTACTCAATGTGTACGCAGTAAACACAAAGACACACGCAGAAAGTAAAGCCTTATCAGGCGCAGCTACGCTGTCTGTACAAAGACTTTAGATTACTATCGTGGACATCTTCATTTTTCTTTGGTTGTCTAATATCACCCAGAGTGAACAGACGTAAAATTAAAATACTGAACAGGAAATCTGCAGTTTCACAGAGATTCAATTTCAAGCAGCCTCTCTTGCCTTAGAGCCCGCCGCCAAGTTGTGGTCCTGATTCGGCTCTATGCACTCCCCTGGGCCCTGCAATGAATAACTAACTTCAAACCCCAGGGGAGACTTCACAAGTTTATTAAAAGGAGCGTGATTTATATCACACGTAGCTTATTTTCCTCTTCTGTTCTGTTCTTTCAAACTCCCTGCATGTTCACACACAATACTTCCTGAAACTTACCCCAATGCCCCATTTTAAATTAAATGTTGTCTGCACACAACAATTCTGCCTGAAACATACCCCCCTCTACCCCTCCCTCCTCCCTCCAATGCCCAATTTGAAAGACAAGTTGTCTTTACTTGCAAAAATGGGGTTAAAAGAAGTCTATGGACTGGATGCGTAATTTCTTACTTCCCGGATGTACTGTGCAGTCATGTTTTGTCTTTAGAACATTGTCATTTTCTTATACATACCACAAGAATTAAAGCAACAAGGGTATTTGTAACTAAATACTAGTATTAATACTTCATTAAAAATATTTTTTTTTAAGTCCAGGTAATTATTTCCAAACAAATTACTACTACAAAACAATCACTAAAATGACACAATACCGATATTAAATCATATGTGCTCTTTCAACACCTTGATTAGAATGCAACTATTCCCATCCAACGTCCAAGATCACAATAATGTACAATTTTAAGTATGTGTGCTAAGAGTAAGAGAACAAATAACTCATTTCCAAACTTGATCGTGACTTCTTAGCATGTGTTCCTAGCAATTCAAAATATAATGTTTGCAACAAAATACTTCCTTAAAACATATTTTGTAGGACCAATTATTATGTCAAAATTGGAAAAACGTGGCATTGTTAATATTATTCATGTGATTTCAAAACCAACAGTTGGTAGATTGTTATAATCTTATTTTAGTTTTATTTTGTTGTCTGTCGCGAGAGGCTAGTTCAACCCAGCACTAAGGAATCAAAGCCTTCAACGTTCAGTCTGCTTTGACCTATGTAAGTTAAGTCGCTGACTAGCAGACGACCGAAGTTAGGATGTTCTCAGCATGTGTAGGCTACAGTTTCACTAAGATAAGCCTTGGCCTCATCCACCTGACCAATCACCCGCAACCCCCACTAGGTGGCGTTACTATTCTTGTAGTCTAAAACGATAACAGACCCCAGCGGGAGGATAGTTATAGTCTTTGTCTGAACAGCATGGTAGAATGACGCACGTTGTAAAATCTCTCTCGGAAAGACTAAAGCAGGTGACGGGTGGAAATCATTCATCGCAGTATCGCCACGGCCTGACATTGTCAAGAAGGTAAATGATCAATCGTTTGTTTCATCGTGATTTATTAATATTATTGCTGTATTAGGTTGGTAAAGCTTTGCCATGTTTTAGAATTGTGATTGTGATTGTTAGTAAAACTTTGCTTAACCACGTGGCGGACACGCGACCTGTTTCGGCACCACGAGGTAGCCTCCAAAGTCCAACTGTTGTTTCTCCTATGTGTATTATTGCAGACCAGTGGCTGTCCGGAGAATTTGTGTATCGTTAATTACTTCTCCATGTGTTTAGTTTAGCCATGATGTAGGTATACATGATTAGGAATTATGTTGGAGATTCCAGTGGACCACGGACATAGAAGATTGTTCGTCCCTTATTTGTTTAAGTGGATGCGATCTCACTGAGGGCTGTTTCTGCCAACAGTGAGACGCTCTGCTTTGTATACAAGGCGTTGCAGAAATTCATCTCATATTTTGCATACGAGCAGGCATCTTGGTCCAAGGCAGGGAATAAAGCCCACAGAGAGGCAACCCTGACATGTGGCCTGCAACCTTGAGCAGCGAGAGCATTGGGCTCCACTAGCTCAATAGTCAACTACCAAGAAGAAGAGACAACAACACCGCACATCGACGATAAAGCTAAGTCCTCCGAAATCGAGCGCAAACACTGATCTGTGATAGTCTACTCGTCCAGAAAAACAAATAGGACAGAAAGAACTCATAGCCCAATGAGGAGACAGCAACAAATATCGAGAACAGTAGCTGCATAGACCCATCAAGGAGCGAACTACTTGACGTGAACTTTGGACATTTAAGTTAGTGCAGAGATTAAAAGATTTTGTATAGAGTAGAGGAAATAAATGTATCATATTTACTGTTAACAAGTGGCTGGACTACCTATGTTTCATAGCCGTGCGAGAGCTAGTGTGTCAGCGAATCTTTACCATTTTCTCCCCATCTCTATAACCCTATCCGCAAACAGACCAAGCTAAACTTATAAATGTATTAAGATTAGTCATAGGATGATTACACTAGCCGATCCCCACAGACGATAGATGAGTGGGTAATAGCATTCCATTGTGCAGACCCAGCAACAATAGACCCACCGTCACATTGTTTAATATCACTGCTGAGGACAGAGAAAGAAGGAGTACGCTGGTTAAACGATCATCTGTGGTGCCCCTACGCCCTCCGAGTTACGGGATAGGATAGGATAGCGTTATTACCTACAGTGAACAGACGTATATAGAACAAGACTGAAAACATCCTAAAATCAGATGGGGGTGGGGAGGGGTGTGCTAGTGCAGGGGAGAAATGGGTGGATTAGGGAAATATCAAGTAAGAAATGAGGAAGACGAGGGAGGGAGAGAGAGATGTTAATGGGGCTTGGGGGTGATGGAAGAAGGCACCATGCAAAGGAGATTCTGTTATTTTCATCTATGTTCAATGGCCCATGATGTTCCAAAATAAAGCAAAGAAGCTTCTGACTTTCCTTTACGTGTACCCCTTGTACCTGGTCTGCATTATTTACACTGTAACAGTAAATCACACAACAGACCAACTGTGCGGGAGACTGCTTTATGTGTCATAAAGGTGTGACCCAAGCGTAAGATATGTGTCATAAAGGTGTGACCCAAGCGTAAGATAAGCTATGTTCAATGTTCCAGTGCCATGGCATGCCATGCACAATATATTAGGCCATCCATCACTTACATTACATGGGTGGCAACCCCACGGTCCCTTGCTTGCGCCCGCTCATGAACGCCGCCCATAGGCACATAACTTTGCTATTACTCATGGGGAGGAAAAAAAAAAGTAAACGCAAACGTTAAACTTGAAGCACATCTCAAAAGTAGGAGAGAGGCAAACGCAAGCTTCTGCTAGTTACAGCTACGCTGCGTGCTCCAAGCACACACGTCGAAAAAGACACCGGAATTAAAGAACACTTGTAAAATACAACCTATACTCATTTATACCCACCAAAATATATATTTAATTGTCTTCATATAATAATTCTTTCTTTGACTTCTTTTAAGGAGTATTTTCTTTTATAATTTTGTCCGCCTGAGGAAGAGGTCAGCTCAAAAATGTGCACCGTATTGCGTTGTCTTGTGTTTGTCCAAATAGTTGAGGAAGATACTGAAACAGCAGGCCCCACAGTCTACAGTGTTATGTTTCTTTCAGCAGTATGGGGAGTATGCTTCAGCGGACTCGAGATATTCTGTATGCAGTATACCTACACTTGCGAGATTCTCTGACCTGCTCCGTAATGACGATGGCCATGCCATCAACTTTGAACATTATAAAAGTTAACTACATATTTTCTCCACTAATAACAACTAACATACATACTCTTTCCTCTTTGTAGACTAAGTCTTACTTCCATATAGATGCTACCGGCTCTCCCAGACAAACTTGCCCTTGATAAAGAAGAAAAAGAAGAACGCAAAGGAAGAAAGAAGACGGAAGAAAGAAGACGAAGAAAGAAGAAGAAGAAGAAGAAGAAGAAGAAGAAGAAGAAGAAGAAGAAGAAGAAGAAGAAGAAGAAGAAGAAGAAGAAGAAGAAGAAGAAGAAGAAGAAGAAGAAGAAGAGAAAAAGGAACAGACTCGCTATATGAAGCAAAGAATGTTAGAGTCAAGCCCAGCACTGCTGAATAATGTTTTTGTTGTTTTTAAAAAAATATAAATTGTTCTTATATAGCGCTTTTCCAGCTCAAAAACTGCTCAAGGCGCTGACCGATACTGGATCTAAAGCGTTTTCCACTGAGGACGAATTAAATATAGGCTATATTCAGTATGTGTTTCTACCGACTACTTCACATTCCAGGCATGGTTTTCTCATCATGACATAAAGGCAATAGCAGACATCTTTCTGACTAAACGTACGCACAGTTGTGTTCCCTCAAGCAAGCTTTTTTATATATATTTAGTTCGTTGTGTGGTTTTTTTTTATACTTAAAACTCCTAATGCTGTGCTTGATTCTGCCATGCCCCGAATAATGTGATCTCTTATCTGAAAACCGATTGTTACATTACCAGGAAGGACAAAGTTGCCACATTTTTGTTTAGGTCATACAGAATTAAGAGGTTGCTTAAACGTTGAAGTTTCGCAGCTCCTAACAGGGTGAATGAAAGAGAGGGAGTAGAGAAGAGATGGGGAAGAGAAGAGAGGAGGTGGGAGGGAGGGAGAGAGGGAGAGAGAGCTAGAGAGATTGTTTAACATAAAAATTTAACAATCTATCTTTGAATCAGACCTTTAACAATAATAACTCTTTAGAAGAGGCCCGTCACTCTATGAAACAAAATAGTTACATATAGGACACGCACAAGAAAATAAAGATTTAAACAAAAAGATTACAAAAAGGGCATGCCATTGCTGTGAATCTCAAACAGTGAGAGAAGAGAAAAAAAAACTAAAACTGATGATCTCTTGCAGATGGTTGGGTCGGGGTGCTGCCAAAGCAAAGAGCCTGCACCTAATTCTTCCTTGCTGGGTGGGTCAAGCAGAAAATAACTCGACAACAGTTCAAGGTCTATACTGATGAACTAGCACCAGTTGAATGAAAACGCTGCATATAAGTTAAGGTGGTAACACTGTACGAAATGGAGGGGGGGGGGAGAGAGAGCCACACACAAAAAATGAGAGTCTTTGGGACTCCCAGGTATAAAATTTTAAGAGTCCTTGTGCAAATTTTGAGAGTCCCCAAATCGGTGGATGAACGGGCTTTGGGCCCAGTCAACCAAGTCAGAAGTGACATGATCGTGTATGATACAATCAAAGAATGGATTAACGAAGATTTCTTTTGTTCAGTGAATGTATTGCTTGGAGGAAGTTTACAATGCGCGCGCATGCGATTTTTAAGGACGACAACTCCAGACACAATCTTTAATCGTCTGCAATGGCAGTCTCAGTTGGGTTCTGATCTGATTATGCCGTGAATTAGTTCGCCACTCGTTGGTCGTATTTATGACTTCAGCGATTCCAAAAAAATGTGTGCGTCCACAGGACGCACACATGCAAATTTTCCTGCGTCATTTTTCATATTTTGTGCGTAATTGACGCACTACTGTGCGTAATCGGGAACACTGCTCATGTGTTACAAAATTTATAAAAGATGTGTTTTCTTGGTGGTTGTTTGTTTTTTCTTCTTCATTTAACGTCTATTCACCGAAGTGATACTGGACTATAGGAAATTAAGGAGAAAATGAGGGAATAAGGATATTTGCTAGAATTTAATGCATGATTATTAATATTATTATCCAAAAACATTAGTACAAACTTTGTTGTCTTGCTAATTCTGTTTCTCTTCCTTTAATGTCGTTTATGCCCTGCATAACTGCTTGAAACAGGGATGTAAAGGGGTGACAAAAGACAGCAACGGTCATAAACAGATTAGTCATCACAAACAAAATTTTGGACTCTAAAGGTAAACTGATTCGTCAGCAAAAACAGGATGCTGACGAACAGCCAAACATTGTTAGTAAACTGACAAACTCCCATCCCTTTCCTCTAATCCCTTCCCCTCTTTTTCTCTCGCAGTATTGTGAAGGAGTTGTCATGCACCGTGCACGGCTGTCTCCGTGCCTGTTGTGTGCACAGAAGTAAATTTGCGTGTCTGCACGTTCTTTACTCTCTCTTTCAAAAAGCCAACAAAAAGGAAAACAATTAGTCATTAGGCTGAAGATTTTGCTTCTACTGTTCTAGAGTGAGACAGAGCCATGGAAATCCGGGTGTGCAACTCAATTTATTTAATCATTCTTATATATAGCGCTTTTTTCAGCTCAAGAGCTGCTCAGGGCAGCTGGCCGATATAGGCTCTAACTCAACCTGCCCGAGGTCCCCACAAAGCAGCCTAAACAGAGACAAACCCTAGACATGCTGTGGAAATAAGGGCCTACAAAATCCTGGTGTACAACAGAGGACAGTCAACCTTTTGTTATACATTTCAGCATTCCTACTGGTCGCCCGCTCACTTAAGCAGAGAATTTCAAGTGGCCATTTTACAGTCGCATTTAACTCTAGGGTCAAGGGCCACCTGCCCACTGCTTATAGTGGACTGTTACATGGTCACATTGTGACAGATACATTCTTTACGTAGGTTAAATCCACCTCAGGACATGGGAATGGGACAGTGGGGTAGTGGTCAGACAAAAGAGTGCCGATCACTAAATCAATTCATTATTCAAGAAACTATCGCCACAAAGTACACCTTTAGATTTGGATCAGGACGTGGATGCGTGGAATATATTATATTTGTCACCCAAGCGTTTAAAATTCTGGCTGCCTTTCTCAGTAAAAGCATGGCAGCCGCAAGAGCAGTACCACCCAGGACAGGGGGCACAAGACCTAGAGTGCACGCTGGGTGTATTTGTGTATCTGGCACTCACACGTCTATGACTTGAGTGCCAGCATTTTTAAAAGTACATGTGATGGAATGCATGCGTGTAGAATAAACCTAGTTTTATAACTTCATCTGAAGGAATATATAAGATATTCTGTTTTACCTGACTTAGTGATTGATGGAGAGAAGGTGCAGAGAGTTATTGAATATCTAGGAACAATGCTGGACAATACACGTACCTTTGATTCCAACACCACTTCCATCCATAAGAAATGTTAGTCCATAGTATATTGTCTGCAGAAACTGTGCTCTTTAAAAGTCAAAACAAGTCTGTGTTAGGTAACTTTTATAGCTGTTTTATTCAGTCTGTACTGGCCTTTGGTTCTCTTTGCTGGTTTGGAGGTCTCAGCGTGAGGAATAAGAATGTTTTGAATCGAATTGTAAATGTATGCGTGACAGTGGTGAGCGAAAGGCAGGAGAGCTTGTGTTTGTTGTAAGAAAGTCAAACGAGAAAAAAAGCGTGGGTGGTTGCAAGAGATTCCACTCACATCCTAGCCCAGCATTATCAACTCCTTCTGGCCACTGTTTTAGAGTGCCAACGGTTTTCCACAATTGGAGCTAGAAACAGTTTTGTCCCCAACCCATACAAATTCCTAATAAGTGTTGACTGAAACTGAAAGCTGGGTGTGTGATGGTGGATGTAGGCCTATGTGTGTGCACTACACTGGAGTTGTATCATTTATAATGCAGCAGCATTACCACTATCCAGTATTTCGTGACTGTGTACAGTAGTACTTAATTGAGGCATAATTAATTCTAATAGCAAACTTGTGATTTGGCATTGAGTGTTTGTGGGTGCATGTTTATGATGTTGAAGTGTAACAAGGGCGATGTTTAGTTTCCAAATATTGTGGAATCTAGCATTTCAGGATAAAGCACTGTATGTCTGAAATTTCATGTTAATATGTACATTCGTGTAAGTACATGATGTATCTTTGTAAATGTTTTGTTTTATAATATTATTGTTACCTGTTTCATTGCTTTTTACTGACAGCAATTGCATGTTAGAATTTCTCTTTTGAGATAATAACGTTTTCTGAATCTGAATAATATCACACGAACATGCCAGAATGGGGAAAAAAGAAGCAAACCAAGTGTATGAATAAAATTAAAATAATTCATGGCAGTCCTGCAATCCGAGCTTACAAGAAGCCTCCATCTTGGAGTACGCTAACCCCGTCTGGAAGCATGTTAACTGAATCGAGGGTGTCCAGCGCAGATTCACCAGGAAGATATGTGGAATGTCAGGATTCTCCTACGAGGAGAGCCTGAAGTCACTGAGGTTGCCAAGTTTAGAGTATAGGAGAGAGCGGGGTGATTTAATTGAAATTTTTAAAATTGTGCACAATTTGTATGATCCTATAACCACTTCTTCTCTATTAAATGTTAACAAAGTTGGTTTAACACTAGGTCACACATGTAAACTTACTAAAACTTTTAATAATACTCGCAAATTTAAGAAATATTTTAGTAATAGAGTCGTATTCGTAACCCCTTGGAATAACCTGACTGATGCTAAATCACTCAATGTGTTCAAGAACTATATATAGACAAGTTATTTAAGGATAGCATCTACTCCATCAAATTGGAGTCTAAAACAAAAAGGCTCTAAATTGATAGGCACTGAGGTCAGGGGTCTGGGTCTTGGGACCCTCATCAAGATCTAATATGAGGGCCAAAGGCTTTTAGTTTTACTGCCGAACTATGATATGCTATGCTTGTATTTGTAATCAAAAGTACCGTTTTTATCTATAACAATTGCATTGGATCAAAAAACGTACCTTCTAAACTAAATTTATGCATAAAGGGAAATGAATTCGCAACGTGGCAGCTAACCGTTGCTCAACGCTTCAAGGCAAGATGATGATTGTTAAAGCAGTTGAAGCCGGCTGCGAGAGAAGATGAAATCTGCTAAACTTATTACTGTCCGGGGTTTTATAACAAAGAAATTGGCAGATAAAAAGTAGTTTCCAAAGGTAATGCTTTTGAAATTTAACTTAATTAACCATCGTCAAATACTGTAAATACAGGCGGTGTACCTAAACCATCAATAACATTTAGTGTAAGAATGTGCTCTCGAAAACAGGGGAAAAGGGTGTGTCTGCTCACGAACCGTGAGGCGTGAACATCCCAACAAATTCCCAGACAGGCAGACAAACAACAATCGATTCAACATGCACGTTATGCCCCGCACAGCAACGGATATTTTACACAAAACTAAATAAACAATAATCGACAATCCTTGAAACAAACCTGCGCTGTCATTAAGTTTTACAAATCAAAAATATGCGGCAAAATGCAGCGCAAAACAAAACTTACCTACTTCGTCTGGCTATCAAAGATCGTCTATAGCACTCGAGCAAGTACTTCCGGATTTGCGACCTCGCCTTACCTTATACGGAAAGGTCACCGCGCGAGCGGAGCTGTCGCGAGCGGCGCTTCCTTCCCAAACGCATGACTGCGTTGCACGTTGGTTGGAACTCCCACACTTATTAAACGTATGAATGGTATAGACTATAATTATGGTATGCAGTGTCAAACAAAAAACAAATTTTAAAGGTTAAAACATTAGGCTACAACAGTCAAATTAGCATACAAAAGAATTTTAGGGACATTATTAGACCTAGGTTAACCGGTTTGTTTGTTTGTTTTTTTTTTTGTTTACTTTTAAACTCTTTTCCTCTTCCTTCTTGTAAAAAAAAAAATTGTCAGAATTAATCGACTTTAAATGAAATCATAAACAGACGTAATCAAAAAGCAAAAGTTACAAACATTAATCAGACTCATTAATTAGTATTCTTTATAGGACGAATTAAAGATTGGCAGCTGCATTTATTTATTAGTACGTACGTAGCATGTTTTTACGTACAGCAGTTGGTGTAGGGAATTGGAAAGGACAAGCCGCCTGGCATTTTTAAATGCCCCTTCCTTGCTGATTGGATCTGTTGGGCATGTCATTTAATTGCCTATATACGTATTATTAGTCCAATCCAACAGGCTTTTTGAAAGTAAGTAAATCCTATAAAAATGATATTTATTCTAATTTACTCTTTACAGTTGTGTTTACAACTGAAGAAAAGTCCCACGGAATCGAAGGGGTATGAATATGTTTATTTTAACTTTTTAAAGCGAACTATTTTTTTATGCGAATGCATTGGGGAACCCCCATTTTTACCGCCCAGATATTGTTCCGCATGACGTCAGGAATCTACAGCCAAGTGATGAAATGTGCGTAGGTGACAATGTCAATGGCATTGTTGATACAGGCTTGGAAGTCTCGTCTCTCGTAGGCCTCAATTACATACTATACATACTATACCACGTACGTATGTAGGAGGGGAAAGAAAAGACTTCAGAGCCTGTGGTTAATAAATGCATGTAGTATTGGTTATCTTATGGCTGATGCAGGCTTGCAGGAGGCATGGTGGCCGAATGGTTGGAGCGTTGGCTTGCGGATCGGAAGGTCCCGGGTTTGAGCCCAGGCCGGGCATTGTGTTGTGTCCCTGGGAAAGACACTTTACTCTCGTTTCCTACTCCTTCGGATGAGAGTATAAACCGAGGTCTAGTCTGTGTCGCATACATTACATCATAACGGACTTTAAAGATCCTGACGCTCATGTCCTAGACGGGTGAGCGCCGGTAACAAGAACACACCCAGCATGCGCCTTGGTAAAAAAAAAAGTGCCATAATGATCAACACGATTGATTGTGGGCATATACTGCAAGACAAGACAAGGCAATAGAGGCAGTTTGTGCATCAAATTCTGCAGTTCACATCATTGCTGGAAAGGCTTATTCTAGGGCAATTAGAGCACATTTTCTTGTCGAAGCAGCATTGAGTGCAATATTTGTAAGCACTTCCTTCAACATGTCATGGCTGTTGCTCCATCCTGACACTTTGTCCAATGATTACAATCCTAGGAAGGAAAACGGTGATTGTCAAGAAGAAGAGTCACTTCTACATAATCCTGCAGATCTTGACATAACAGAGTCTGTTGGCAATGATAACTTTGATTAGGCTCTTTTTGAATCACTGATGCAGGGCAAAACAACAGCAAGAGATGCTGCAATACATCCTGTATTAGGACGCATTAAAGCAACGTTGAAAGATTTCAAACGACAATGTTCAAGTAGAACGAGCAAGCTATGGATTCAAGAAATGGTACATCTCCTTCACACAGTAATATAGGCTGAGAGAACTGGAGACTTCAAGCTCCATCTATCTGCTGTTGCCAAAATGTTGCTCTATTTTGCTGCTTCAGGGCACAACCTCTACACCAAGTCGGCCAGGCTGTACTTACAGCAAATGATGGAGTTGAACAAAACCTACCCAGAAGTCTATCACGATTTCATGGCAGGCCATCACGTGAAAAGGAGAAGCGATCGCTATAGGGCTGGTCTGTCGTGTGATCTGGTGATTGAGCAAACTTTGATGAGGACGCTGACGTCAAATGGTGGCCTAACTAAAGGGCGCGGAATGGGCGAACGACAAAGGCTTGTTTGGCTTCCCTCTATGCCTGCTTGTGCAACAACAAACCAATGGATGCAATCCTTGACGCAAACAGAGTTCACAACAGGTGAACAGCACAAAGATTCTTCTGAAATAAGGCAAGAGAAAGACCACAAAGAAACTTTGACAGTCATCAACTATGTTTCATCAAAAAATCTGTTTTGCGCTGACATGAGTCTTAGGTCTATTGCTACTGGCCAAGCAGCTGACTCATCTGTCAATGCTGACCAAGCTGTTGAAATTGGTCAGCGCATTCTCCAAGGGATGACGGGTCAATCTCCAGCTGACGTGACGTTCAAGAAAAGCAATCAAGCAGTCACAATGGCGACAAAAACTGGAGTGACTATTGGCCAGAAAATGGTGCAAGTGGATCCGCAGTTATTGTTTCAAAGGTTGGTGCAAGTCGCTGGGAATGATACCAACAGGCTCGAAGAAATGTTTTACTACGGACTGGCCAATGTACCTGCCTCCTTGTTTGATGCGACAGGATTCCCCAGAAAAGCCAACAAACATACTCTTGCAGGATTTCTCTGGTCTGCTGTCAATGAAACTGCATCCTTGCCAAGAGAAAATGTGAAATACATTCTCGATGGTGGATCCCTTTTGCATCGCCTTCCATGGCCCAGAGGGTCGTCCTAAAAGATCTAGCAGAGATGTATGTCAGCTTTGTTGCTAGGAAACATACACTAGCTACAATCATTTTCGATGGTTATGTTGATGGCCCAAGTACTAAAGATGTTGCCCATCTTCGAAGAAGCAAAGGCATGGTTGGGAGACATGTAGCCTTTGATCCTAACATGATCCTCTGCGAGACGAAGGAAATATTCTTGGCCAACTGCGAAAACAACCCGGAACAACAGTCTGTAATAACATTCTTTTTGCCCATGCATTCTGTGGATGCGACACGACATCTCATCCCTTCAACATCTCAAAATCACTCAAGTCAAGTCACAGTCAAGAAGCTTGATTCAGGAGAGCTCCTGGATGAGGCTAGAGTATTCAATGATAAGATGTCAAGTCATGATGCTGTTGCAGCGGCTGGTGAGAGGGTATTTGTTCACCTGTACAGTGAAAAACGTTCTGATACCTTGACCAAACTGTGGTTTGTCAAATATGAGCAAAACGTGTTTGCAAGCCATGCACAAATCCAAGCTAAAGTGCTCCCCCAACAGCAGCAGCAGCTGAATTCCATGCCTACAGAACATTCTACCAAGTCCAGGAGTAGCTGAGTCTAGACAGAGACCATGGTCTATCACCAATGGATTGGGAATGGAAGTTACAGGAGGGTGGGCTACTTCCAATCATAACTAATAAGCCAGCTTCTCCATAGGATATTTTGAATGTTATCCGCTGCTGCTGCTAGAAAGACTGCTCAACTGGCAGATGCAGATGTAGATGCAGAAAGCACGGACTTGCTTGTGGAGAATGCCGTGGAGTCAGCTGCACAAACTCTGTGGTTCAGCTGGATGACGAGTCGGATTCTGAGAGCGACTAAGGTAGACCACTTCTATATTCTACTGGAAAACTAATCAATTTCCTGGGTTTTTCTGTTTTTCTTTATTTCGTGTGTCTTCCTTTTAATTAATCTTTTTTCTCTTGTGAATTAAATAGAAGTCGACTTTTACAATCGAGATCAAGATTTTTAAGATCATCGGAATTTCGCATGTGTACCCCTATGTTAATTAAATTTTAATCCACAGTCAGAACTAAAACTGACACAGAAAGCGTTGAAACAGATTTTCGGACTGTATATGTTAAGAGCTTTCATTTGACATGCAACATGATATGGTTTTGAATGAAATGTTTATTTCAAGTAATCTCCCTTTGACGTTTTGAAGTGTGAAAAAACATAAGCACCAAAAATCATGTTTCAGACCCCTTTTTTTTACTGGGACTTTTTATAGGTATTTCCTCATTGCTTAAAGAATATTTTTTACTGCATAGCATTTTTATAGGAATTAGTTGCTTATTTGGCTATTTATTTCATTACTGGGACTGGACTATATTTCAGGCCACAATTGGAGGGAAATTTGCACCACTGCTCATTTTGAGAGCTGGTGAAGTAGATCTGTCAACACCATGACCACCACCTTCAACTCAGCTGTGACAGATGCCGCCACTGGACGGCGTACTGTAAGTGTATTGTCCTCTTAGCGTCTTTTCCTCTTAGCCTCTTAGCCTCTTTCGGTCCTCTTAGCCTCTTAGCCTCTTTCGGTATTTCCCCACACCGTTGAAAAGCACCGGCCAAAGAATTAAGAAGCTGTGGATCACACCTGAACTTTTGGACCTGTGACTGTGTGATAAACGAAGAGAGATGAAAAAGAAAAAGAACACCTCACAGGGAGCTGATGCCTACCGAAAAATCAACAAGGACATCCTAAAAGGCATGCGCACAGCAAAGGAGAATCATCATAATCATTATTTTTAAATTTACATTGGAAGAACAATGAAAGTTTTACATACGGCAGAAAGGGATAACCATCCTAGGAAAGATGGGGACCGGGTATAGGGACCTAATTTGTGATCGACACTGAATCACCAGAGCAATCGTACTGCTAATATGGACAGTGAAAATGGTCTCTTTTATATCGCCCACCACGGGATTCGAACCTGAGTAACGCTAACATCGTTACGAATATCATCGATCCTTAATCTTTGTAATTTGGCATGGTCTAATTATAAAAATGATGAAAACTAAGAGGGAATGTGGTGGAGGGGAGAGGCGGGTACGGGGCTGTGGTGATTGATCGATATAGGATCGCTGTAGTCCAGCAAAATCTCAAATATTAAAGATGCTTGAAATGATGTCCACAGAACTTGCACTTTATGCACGCTTATGTCCCTTTTGCTCTTCTTTCTCAAAAACCACAAAATACCCTCTGTAGCAGACGGCTGCTTTTTGGCATCAAAATTTTGGAATTCGCGTAATGAGATAGACTTTTTTTGATCAATAACCCCAATTTTTATTACAGGCCAGGAGATGCTGTGGGTGACATCAACTGCACACTAGCTTTTCTGAATAGCCATTGGCAGAGGTGAGTACTAGAGCTTAAAATAAAGTAAGTTTTCGTAATCAAGAATCTAGTGGAAAGCGTTTTGTCTTCTCACAGAAATCGAATCTTAGTATTCCCGTGGGGGGTTGTAGAGAGCTGTGCAAACAAGCCTGCCGCAAAGTATTAATTTAATCTGCACCATTTTCAAAGTAAAAACCAATAGAGTTTACATTAGCATTAAGTTTAGTTTATTAAATGGATCTTTAGCAGGTTTTATTCAGAATCAGAATCCTTCTATGTTCGTGTGCGTGTGTTTGGCTGTCATCTTCAACCCAAAATGTATTGATTGGCAAGCTTAGTATAAAATGGAATTTTATCCTTGCATGCAGTAATTTTGTTATTGTTGCGACTGAAGTGCTGTATAATATTTTTTCATATTATTATTATTATTTATTTATTTGTAACTATATTTTTTGAAGATACAGAGTTGCTGATATAGAGTTGCTGTTAGTGTAACGTGGGAAATTATCACAAGGATGAGGGTACTGTACTGACAGAAATTTGGGATTATTGATCCCTAGAGTTGGAGGTGCTAAACGCTATGGGGCCTCTTCCACTGGTTCAGCAGAGATATTTCCCTGACTCCTCAAGGCGAATTGATTTTTCCGGTATTCCAGTGAATAATGCATTATATGGTTGCCTCCAAGATGGGTCATCTGCCACTTTGGAGACCCAGTCATAAAATCCAATTTGGGCTGGCGGCCCATGGCAAGTGAAGAGAAACCTGATGTGGTGTATTTGT
This sequence comes from Oncomelania hupensis, assembly GCA_036898135.1. Classification (NCBI taxonomy): domain Eukaryota; kingdom Metazoa; phylum Mollusca; class Gastropoda; order Littorinimorpha; family Pomatiopsidae; genus Oncomelania; species Oncomelania hupensis. The sequence continues at coordinate 72,798,761 of CM072514.1, read as the reverse complement.
TATTGCTCTGCTAATTTTGAAAGATGTAGATAGATTTTGGCTTGGGTGTAGAGTAGCTAAGGTATTTTCTAAGGGTGTAAAGTTGCATAATATATAAAAAATATATGTATATATATTAGCCCTGAAAATGAAAAAAAGGTCCCACTAGCCTTTGGCTAGTAACTTAAAAATTTTACTAGCCAAACTAAAAATTTTACTAGCCAAACTAACAAAAAGTTCATTTTAGCGCACTCGCATTAGGCGACTAAAGTTTTTTTTTTAGTCGCCAATTTTTTTTCCACTAGCCATGGCGACTAAATTAGTCGCCATTTTCAGGCCTGTATATATATATATATATATATATATATATATATATATATATATATATATATATATATATATATATATATATATATATATATATTTATATTTATATGGCACTATTTTAGAAACCTATGTGTAGGAGGGATGAGAAGGTGTGGAGTTAGAGAGGCAGTATTTACAAATGATTTTAAAGTATTAAAAACACAAATAAATAAAGACATAAATATAAAAAAAAGAAAAGATCATGGCTTTTATCATTTTCCCAACTTCTAGTGACACTATAAATCGTAGTCTTTAGTTTTTAAATTTTTTTTAATGATAAGATTATTTTTAGTTTTATAACTTAACCTGTACGTCACTTTTTTTTCTGGGTTCTTTATGATTTACTCAAATTACTGTAATTAATTGGTCGATTTTGTTAACAATATATTAATTAGGAGTACAGTATTACTTATATTTACACACACACACACGATTCGGCTCTTGGTAGTCTGCTGGACCCTGTAAGCACTAAATATCTACACACATACACACCTACACACACACCCACACACACACACACACACACACAAGCACACCCAACAACATTATAAAGGTTCACTAGGTCCTGTTATCAAGAAATCGAATCAAAACCCCCCCCAAAAGCTAATTTACATTGTTATTTTTATTATTTATCATGTTAACTCACATTTTTATATAGATTTCCATGTTATTGTAATATAGAGTTTATCCTATCCTATCCTATCGTATTCTATCCCGTAACTCGAAGATCATAGGGGAACCACAGATGATCGTTTAACCAGCGTACTCCATCTTTCTCTGTCCTCGAGCAACCCTCATGGCTTCGCTCAGTGTCAAGCCAGTCCATTCTCGAATGTTGTCCTCCCACCTCTTTTTCAGTCTCCCTTTTCTTCTGCCTCCTTGCACCGTGCCTTGCAGGATGATTTTTGCAAGGCCTTATACTCTAGAGAAGTGACCATACCATTGGAAGTTTAAGTTTTTTCACCACTGTGAGCATGCCATAGCCGTTGTTAATGTGATGGATATACTGAATTCCCAGAAGTCTTCTGTAGCACCTCATCTCCATGCTTTGTATTCTTCGTTGTAGATCTGCTGTGAGGGTCCATGTTTCGCAAGGGTATAGGAAGATAGAGATGACAAAGGAGTGCAGCAGCCTTACCTTGGAAGCTAGACTGATGGTCCTGTCTTTCCAAATGGGCTTCAACCTTGTCAGGGCAGCAGTTGGAGAGGACTTCCTGTCGGGACGCATTATCTGATACAATGGCTCGTAAATATTTGAAGCTATGCACTTTGTTGAGGGATTGGCCTTGGACTTTGATATCCATGTGATGCCATTGGTGTTGTTGGTCATTATGTTGGTCTTCTCTGCACTTATTTCCATTCCATAGGCTCTGGAGGTGGTGGTGTTAAGCCCCTGTAAGAGCTGTTTAAGTTCTTGTTCCTTTCCAGCCAATCCATTGATGTCATCTGCAAAACAGAGGTTGGAGATTGCTCTACCCCCTATGCTGACTGTGCCTTCGTGATCTGCAAGGGCATCTAACATGATGCGCTCTGGGAAGATGGGGAAGAGTGTTGTAGAGAGTAGGCATCCTTGACACATACCGATTGTTGTTCTCAACCAGTTTTTGATGTCGCTGTTGTGGAGGACTGCACTGGTAGCCTTGTCATACAGGCTTTTGATGACTTCAATAATTTTAGGGCTGATGTTGTACACTCTTCTGATTGCCCACAGAGCTGCATGCCAGACTCAGTTTTTGGTTTGTTTCATCGCATATAAACGATGTCGTTTTGTTTTGGATTTTATTGATAAGACCGAATTTAGTGATTTGATGGAGGAAAAAGAACATGTATATTTTTAATACATCAGCTTTAAAGAAGACTTTTCAAGAGGTGTCGTGTGAAAGTTTGTTTGAGTATTTAAGAGTAACAGGTATATATTTTAAGATTTGAACCACTTTTATAACATTTTAAGATAACGTCTCTCTGGTCCTGATTTGGCTCGGAAGAGTCCGCTGGACCTAAAGCAATAACCATGTAATGTAATGTAATGCCAGACTCAGTCAAACGCTTTCTTGAAGTCAATAATAGCTGAAGAACAAGCAGGATTCAGGGCTGGGCGAAGTACCACTGAACAGATATAGTTTATAACATATTTAAATATATAATACAGTGGTACCTCGCATAACGAACACAATTTGCTCCAACAGTGCGTTCATTATGCAAGGTGTTCGTTATGTGAAACACTATTTTCCATGGACTTCTACAGGAAATCTTACAATCCATTCCACATTGCAGCGAAAGATCAAAGAAATTAGGGAAAAATTAAGACAGGGCAATGTTGAGGGGGTGGGGTGGGGGGAACACTAGTAAAAACACTCAGCAAAGCAGGGTATGATGTTAGGTGTTGATGAGGTTAGATGTTAGGCGATGAGGTGAAATGGAGATGGGATGAGGAGGGCACACACATTTATGTACATTTTACACACACACATAGGTCTCTTTTCAGTCCAGTTTTTAGTTGTCAGAGTCAGAGCTGGAATTTTCCAGCTGCACCAGTGAGCGCATACGGGGTGGGATAGTCTGTCCTGGAGTGGAAGAACTGGACAATCAACAGGGGACAAACACGCCCTGCCTTCATCTGAGTCATGCAAGACACGACTGGCCGGATTCGGCAATTTTTTTTTTTTGAAATGCGATGTTTTCACAGCGTACGGTTTGTTATGTGAAGCAAGTTCGTTCTGCGAGGCACGCGGGCATTTATTATGCGGATCGTTTGTTCTGCAAGGTGTTCATTATGCGAGGTACCACTGTATTAGTAATCCAAATGGCTAATGGTAATAATGCAGGTAGCAGTTTCTTTTGGCATTACATGTTGTGTTTGACAAATGTCATCTTAGCAAAGGGTTAAAACTAAATGTTGATCTGTATGTCAGAGGATATAGTGGTGTAAAATTAGTGGTCATGGACCTTTTCAGATGACTGTTATGAGTGTTGCTATAGTGTGATTTTGTAAAGTGATATAAAATATTGTAAGTCATGAGAGATCATTTCATTTGTAGCATTAATTGTTGTTGCTGTTGTTACTGAACAATACAGTATTCAGTGATTCATGGCATAATTCCGAAAAACACATTTCTATTTTATTTGTGTGAATTTGATGAATCAAAGGGTAAAGGAATGTTTATGAAGAAATAGTCGGAGACTCTTTCACTTGTGGCAGCTGTTGTGTATTTATGTGATGTGATGCTGATAATTAGTGGTGACAGACCCTCTCACTTGTGGCCACTGTGTGGTTTATAAGGCACAGACTGTCAGGATGGACCCAACTTTCAGCCCTGGAACAGCCAGTATGCCATCGTCTAAAGTGGAAATCAGTGTTTCTTGCAGGTAGTATTTTTATTTCTTGTTCGTTCCCTTGTATTTTATTTTGTTATAATTATTTGGTTACTTGTTTTGTTAGCTTTCATATTGCAATTGATTGATTAATTTATTGATTGACTTATTCAAGTTATTGGAAACAAGGCAACTATGGTATCGTTTTGTAACCACCACTTTAAAACAATATGCTGAATGAGGGACTGCAAATTGGCTAACCAGTAATTCCTGGTACTTTATGGATAAAATGTTTAATATTACTTGGAAAAATGGCAAGCAAAATGGCAAAATTTTTTGTTTGTTGTTGTTTTCTCAAACACATTCAAAGTCATACTGGTTGGTATTCTTTTTTCTTTTTTCTTTTTTTTTAAAACATAAATATTATAGACATTAGAAGCTCCTAACACTACTAATTGTCAGTTTTGATTTCCTTGTTTGTGTGTTTGCTGTGGTATGTATATATTTATATATTTTTAATGGTTCTGTTTGTCGTTGTTATACTGGTTCAAAGAAACACTAGCATGATCTCTGTATGACTGATATGTTTATTTTATGCTAATGTTGATTTGGTAGGTATTGTATTTGCATTTTCTAATGTAATGCTGTATTAGTTTGCTCTGTGAGCCCAAGAGGGAATAACAGATTTCGAGGAAGAAAAGGAAAAAAGACATTGTTGTGTGCCTTTAAATGAGCTGTATGAATTTATCTCTGGCAGAAACATATTCCTCTCAAATGGAACCAGTTCATGTTACTAGAGACAAATTAGTATTGTAAAATAAAATAATCAGATTCAGGATTTCTTTTTCTTCACATTTTAGTTCTAGACTATTGACTGCAAACCATAGAACAGAGTCTTAGACCTAAGTTTCACTTTATAAAAAAAGAAGTTATTATTACCTTTTGCTTTTTTTTTCTTTCTCTATTTTCTTTAATTTATCTCTGCATGGTTTGTCTTTGGCAGAAACCTGAAAGACACAGATGCATTCTCCAAGTCTGACCCTATGTGTGTTTTATACATGTCTGATGCCAAATCACGGCAATCTTTTGAGGTGAGTTAACGCAGCAGTGAGGACAGGGAAGATTTTTTTAAATTTTGTTCTGACTTTTTTTAATGGCGGAAAAATTCTTTGTGTGTATTGAGTTGTCAAGATGGAGTTTTGTCATTATCATCATCATCATCATCATCATCATCTTCATCTTCATCATCATCATCATCATCATCATCACCATCATCATCATCATCATTATCATCATCATCATCTCTTTTTCTTCTTCTTCTTCATGGTTGTTTTGTAGTAGTCCAAATGTTAGAAGGACATATATATCATAAACTTGCTTCAGATAGAATGGTTTTCATTCCAGTGATGATGTGAACCAATAAAGCATTTCATTGACAAAAAGTACAGGAATTAATAATTAATAATTAAAACGCTCTTGCTGATGATACCTGCCCTAGAGAATCCAGTCTTGCAAAATTTAGCTATTTGCTTCTCAACAATGGCAAGGCAGCCATTGTAGAATTTGTCGCCGAAGGAAATATGGCCCTTCAAGCCCCACCAGAATAATTGATGCAGTAACATGGTATGACGAGCACAAGTTCATGCTCATGACTATCCTATCCTATCCTATCCTATCCCGTAACTCGGAGATCGTAGGGGCACCACAGATGATCATTTAACCAGCATACTCCATCTTTCACTGTCATCAGCAACCCTGATGCTTTCGCTCAGTGTCAAACCAGTCCATTCTCGAATGTTGTCCTCCCACCTTGTTTTTGGTCTCCCTCTTCTTGTACATCCTTGCACTGTGCCTTGCAGGATGGTCTTTGCAAGCCCTGATGATCTAGTGACGTGGCCATACCATTGGAGTTTCTGTTTTTTTACCACTGTGAGCATGTCATCGTGTTGTCCAATGGCTTGTGTGATGGTCTGTCGGACTTCGTCGTTTGTGATGTGCTGGGTATAGGAAATGCCTTTTTTGGGAAGAGTGATGACGACTGGGTCCATGGTGTAGACCACTCCCCACTTTGCCAGATCTTGTTACAGATTATAGTGAGGGCGTCAATCATTGCTTCTCCTCCTGCTTGAAGCAGTTCGGCGTGTATGTTGTCCACTCCCGCTGACTTCCCTTTCTTCAGCGATTGCACTGCTGCTTCAACTTCTTCTCTCAGAATTGGGAGGATTTCTTCTTCTTCTCTGTTAACAGGACATGCTAGAACTGATGGGTCTCCGTTTTGTGTGTGGTTGTAAAGGTCAGAGCAGTACTCTGTCCATCTATCCACAACTTCTTGTTCTTCTGTAAGGCATATGCCAGACTTGCTTTGGATCGTGGAGACCTTGGGCTGTTTAACACTTGTCAGCCACTTCACTGTTGTTCTTGTTCAGACTGTTCGTATTTCCTGGCATTGCTCTTCTATCCAGTTCTCCTTTGCTGTGCGCATGCCTTTTCGGATGTCATTGTTGATTATTCGGTAGGCATCAGCTCCCTGTGAGGTGTTCTTTTTCTTTTTCATCTCAGTCTCTTCTTTTATTACACAGGTCCAAACGTTCATGCTCATGGCACTGGAAAAAAAGAAATGTGTGGGAAACATCATCCCTAAGCTATATAGTGCCTTCATTCTGATGTATATTGTTATTCTGTCCACCTGTAATGGAAATTAGTTAGGAGTGTCTGACCGTGTGGTGCACTTTTCTTGTGTGTAGGTTGGGCGAACTGAGGTGATCAAGGACTCGCTGAATCCTGATTTTGTCAAGAAATTCATAGTAGACTATTTCTTCGAGGAGAGACAGATGATGTCATTCTCCATGTAAGTCTCTCTCTCTCTCTCTCTCTCTCTCTCTCTCTCTCTCTCTCTCTCTCTCTCTCTCTCTCTCTCTCTCTCTCCCCCCCTCCCCCTTCTCATCACCTCCCCCCTCTCTCCCTCCCTCTTCTATCTCTCCCTTCCTCTCACTACCTCTCTTCCTACCTCCTTCGCTCTCTCTGTCTCTGTCTCTCTCTGTCTCTGTCTCTCTAAATATGTGTTCCTTAAAGTGTCAATGATGGCTCAGATATTAACCCTTTCATTGCCAAGGGAGAATTGCACTGAGATACAACCATTTGCCAGGCAAATCTGGCTCATGATTGTGAAAAATTCTAGCAAGAACAGTATTATAAATAACTGGGTAACACTTATAAATTTCTGAAAGGTACTGTAATCATTTACACAAATGTGCTATTTGAAAAAAAAAAATTAAAAAATGTTTTTTACTATTTTAAAAAACAACAACATATGTATTTTTTATTTATTTTTAGTCCAAAATAAGAGAAAAGATTGTGAGCAAGAGAGAGGAAAGCAATCACATCATATTTGTTGTATTTTCGATGTATGGGTGAGTGGTATTGCATTCCTTTCATCAGTGTCCCTGTTTGGTGCATAGATCAGCTTTGTGTGCGTGGGGTGGGGTGGGGAGGAGGAGGTGGAGGGTAGTGAAAATTCCAATGAATAGGGTTGTCAAATATAACTTATGAATGTTAAACAGCTAATAATAGTCTGAGCTTCCTAATCATGTGTATTTTGATTAGCTGATGGTTTAACTATACAGAGAAGAAATAAAATGTCACGATGATGACGATGAGATAACACGTCATTGGCATCTTTAGTCAAACTATTGTATGTCAACTTGTCTTGTCATAAGCAGTCAAGGGGTTAATTGAAATACAGTAATGTGCATGTGTTTTTAAGTTTGTTGCTTGTAAAATAACGTCAGTGCAGCCTTTACTGTTATTTTTATTATACAATTTCATATTTATTTTTATGTAATGGCTTTCTTATTATTAAATTTATAATTAATTATTTTTGTTTGGGTTCCAGCTATGATGTGGACTCAGCAAGCAAGAATTTGAAAGATCATGTGAGAAGAGCCTTTTAAATTAAATAAATTAATTTTAATTACTTTCTAATGCTTTGTATTATTGTAATATAGATATTACAACAATTTCATTTTGTAATCCGGTACACAGCATTCAGTTACAATACATAAATTTTATTCTGTCAGCATTTCTGTAAGTACAGTAATTTGTTACTTAAAAACAATAGTACACTATAGCTGTCAACTTAGCCTATTCAATAACTGAATAAGTGTGAGAATGATTGTTTTTCTTTCATTTCCAGGACTTTTTGGGGAAGTTTGAATGTTCCCTTGGTGAATTAGTCAGTTCCCCAGACTCCAAAACGGAGCAGCCTCTACAGTGAGTGAACCTTCCCTTATTCTCAGTTTGAATAAATGAAAATGTTATATACCTAGAAGTGATTTTATATTAGCTCATATTGATTATGCTTTGCTTATTTATTTAACAAAGAAAACAGAAGTTCCTCGATTTTTTGTTATGGTTTCTGAACCTTAAATAATGGCTGATTACATTGAAACTATATTTTAAAAAGATTTTCTGTCACAGATTTTAGCAAGGTGATTGAGAATGTAGCGCATTTGTGCCATTTTAATTTCATCAATGCTTTTATTGCACTAGTCACTGTATAATTACACAAGTTGTATTTATTTCTGCAGGGGCTGTGGAAAAGGAACAGTAATTTGTAAGTGCAAACACTTCCTTCTTTCAGAGCAAACTATTTTCTTACATTTCAGTTTGTTTCTCTTTCGTGAGATTAAATTCAGCTTATTCCGTATTAGGACAGAGTGCAACCCTAGATTTTAGCAATGAATTCTCTTTCCAAAAGGCAGATTCCTTCCTATTTCCATTGCCAACCAGCCAAAGTGTGGACACTTTTTTTCGCATGAAGATGTTCCCCCCCCCCCCACCCCCCTCCTCCCCCCAGAACTTCATTCATTTGTCTGCTCATGCTTTGGAAAATCAGTCCCTCGATTTTCTCCAAGCCCAGCAGAGATATACTGATGAGCTGAGAACCCAGCGAAATATCCATCTGCTACCCCCGTTGGGGTGCCGGGGGTTTCAGTATAAATAGTATCCCCACTTTCTGGAAATTTAGTTCTTTAAATTCCCACTGTCGCTGTCTTTCTCATTCCTGCTCTGTTCTATCAATCTGCTATACTATCGTCTTCTTCGCTAGCCCAGTCTCCTACCTTTTTTCTTGAAAACTCTTCCGGGACAAGACTCTTTGTTTGTGTATGAGGTCTGTTGGATCAGCTTGGGAATATTGGACGCTTTCTGCCAGGTGGTCACTAGGGCTTCCTATGATGTTATTATTTAGCAATGTAGGCATTTATTATGTATGTGTTTTGTTGATAATTTATAATGATGTTTGTATTCTATTTTGTTTTTGTAAACGGGGGTTCGATAAGTTGGGGTGAAGCCTCAGCCATCCCCTGCGTGGGATGTCTTTATTGTAAAGTGACTGGCTGGTGGAGGGCATTCAGTTTTCCCACTAGGGTTGTTTCAGCAGATCTTTTATGCGGATTGGGGGTTGTCCGGTCCTGATTTGGCTCGGAAGAGTCCGCTGGACCTAAAGCAACAATCATGTAATGTAATCTATGACACTAATCCTCCAATGCAAACCATTAGCAGCAGAGAAGGGTAGATAAATCTTTCATATCATTTTCTCATTCCAAGGGGGACAGCAAATATTAAGGATGATATCCAAGATGCTATCAATAACCTCCAGTCCATCTCTTTAGGCCAGCCATCTTTATCACTGGTGTTTTACACACACTTTTTGTCTCCCCAAATAGGACAGTGCTGTTTGGTCTATCTGGACTATCGTATTTCTGTAGCTTTGGCGCAACAAGCCTTTGGCCCTCAAAATAAATTGTTTCGGTAGTGGGTACTCCTTCGGATGAGAGTATAAAGTGATGTCTAGTCTGTACACGCACGCATTCCATCACACAGACTTTTAAGATCATGAAATTCGTATTGTAGGCAGGTGAGTTTCAGCTGCACAAATACACCCAGCAAGCACTAGGTCCTTCCTCCCACATCCCCAGTCACCCAGGATTGTGCTAAGTCGTCTTCGCATCAGACCATATGCATATGGCAGAAAGTTGCCGCCTCAGGCGTCTTGAGTTGGAGCATGTGTCGGCCAGAATCTTGAGCTAGAAAAAGCGCTACATAAGAATGATTAAATATTAAACTATTATGATGACTTCGTCGTAAAATGTAGGTGCTGTTTGGTGTGTTTGTGTTTTACTGAATCTTACAGAATACTGTATCAATTATCTTGGAGCACAATGTAAAGTAATTGGATTTACTTTATTTACAGTTATTATTGAACACCTCAAGAAAAGTGGTAGACAATTGATTGTTAAACTTTGGCATGAATTTCTGAAAGACATATACAGCTTATAAAATGCAATAGTGCTATATTTTGACATGTGTTTCAATAAGGGTATTTAGATGCAGCCAGTCTAAATTTACAAAAAAATAAAATAAATTTTCTTTCAGTCTTCTATACTCCCTAGTCTGCCTTTACTTAGAATTCAATTCTGTAGTGTAGTAGTAGTGGTGGTGGTTGTAGTAGTACTAGTGGTAGTGGTTGTTTGAAGTGTGTTTTTCCACCAATCCTTTCCATGCGGTGCAGTGCGGTGTGAAGAAGTCAGCTCTTCAAAGGATGAAGTGTCGTTACAGCTTCAGGCCACTAAGCTGGACAAAAAAGATTTTTTTGGAAAGTCTGACCCATTCCTGCTCCTCCACCGAGTCAACGAGGATAGAAGGTATAAGGTGTTATAACGATAGACATTCATGATGATCTTATTTAGATGTAAGCTGGACAAGAAAGGTTTGCTTTGGCAACCGTCCAACCACTGCTGCATTTTCATAGGTAGTGAGAATAGAAGGGATGAATAAGTCGAATCAATGTGTGATTTTTCAACAAATAAATGTTATTATCAGGGTGGAGAATTCTCCGCGAATCCGCGGATTTCCGCGGAAGGCATTTGCATTTCCGAGAAAAAAATATTGAGTTCCGAGTGTGAGAAGCTGAGGGCTACCCTTTACTGGGCATAGCGGCCAAAAGCGGCCGAAGGTCTAAACAGGCAAAACGTCCAAAAGCGTCCGTATCAACCATGTGGTTATATTCTCGCGTTGTTTGAAAGCTTGCGAGACTTCCGGCAATTGACTTCCGGTTAAATTCTGTTGTGAAAACATTCGACTGCACTTCCACAAGTTTTCTCTGTGATGCGTTCGTTTTTTCGATTTTTTTTTTCAAATTTTTCTGTGTGTGTGTCTAAAATGGATGGTTTGGATTCTTCGACTGATGAAGAAGAGTTTACAGGCTTCCATTTATCAGACATTAAAGTGAGAGAAATGGACTTGGAGTCGGAGGAAGAGATCGGTACTGACATCAGACAATTAGTGTCAGTAGTGTGCATGCAAACGATTTTTCAGACTGGCATGAAAGTGAAGAAGAGGAGGGGGCTTGTTTGGACTTTTAAAAACTTTTTTTATTGTATACACATGGAGTAATCAAAAACAAGACATGACAAGAGAAGTATAAAAAGGTAGATAATCAAAAGAGATTTATTTCTGTTCATTTTGCACTAATACCTAAGATGTAGTGTTTAACTGTTTTTACTAACGTACCCCTAAATATCTCTAAAATTATAAAAATTCTTGCCTGTTTACAGCTAAAAAATAGACAAACGTGTGCCCAGTAAAATTTGAAATTTGGAGTTTGTGTGTAACAGTGGTGGACCTCAAACTTTGTTAGGCCTACAAATCAAGATTCTTAACTTTTTTGAAAGACATGTGCATAAAACATTCTTTTTTTTTGGTTGTTGTTTCTATTCATGTTTACTTTGTGCTTTTTGCTTTCAGGAGAGGCCCTAAATTACTTTCAAAATAGCATAAATTCAGTTTCTTCCAGGGGGCGAATACCGGGGCTTGGCCCCTGGGCCCCGGCCGGATTTAAGAGATTTCTTGATTCATTTGTTCTCCACCCTGTATTATTCTTGAAAAGTACATTCATATCCATAGGTGGATGTGTTTTAGTGGATCTCGGGCGTGTGTTCTTGTGTGTTACATTTGACTGTGTCGTTGAAACGGTCAAATCGTAGTTTGCACAGGATGCATGACGGTCCTTTTGACGTGAAGAACACGTGTGTATATCTTTTTCTGGAAAGCATCTGTGGAATGTCAAGCAGTAAGACATACCTCCAGTGAAATAAATACCAAACTGACGTGTTTAAGTTTAACTGGTTCAGTTTGTTTGTGACTTTAAAATTTAAAAAAATTAATTTGACCTGTAAAAATAATGACTTCATGGATCACCATGATATATATGCCCTAAACTTTGCTTTATTGTTAGCAAATTTTACACCAGTTTTGGTGTGTGGAGTGGAGCTTTTATTGTATTGCTTCACCTCTTACTTTCTTTTTGTTAAATCTAATGGTAGAGAGAGTAAGCGTTGTTCCTGTTGTTTGACACCTTCACAGTGTTTCCCAAAGCTGCTGCTGCTGCTACGGATGATGATTGAAATCCGTTTATCTCTGTGTTTCTGTGGTTTTTATGCTTGGATAGTATAACTGTACACCCGTACCATCACTTCAGTATTACAGTACTTTATACCCTTTTACTTTTAATTTTGGTTTAACCAGGTACAGTGCACGTTGTTTCTTGTTGTTTGATAGTGTGACGGTGGTCCACAAGACTGAAGTGGTGCGCAGTAACCTGAATCCCACCTGGAAACCCTTCACCATATCTGTGCAAGCCTTATGTAATGGCGATTATGAACGGTATGGATTTATTTTCTCATTTCAAAAGTAACTGTAAAGTCATAAAAAACACAGACAAAATGCCCTGTGTGTGTTAAAGACAATAAAGTTTGTTGTATTTTATTGTGTAAATGTAATAACTAAATAAGTATAAAAAAAAAACACCATAAGATTTGAAAATATTTTAAAGCATTTGGCCAAATTTTCAAATACTATAGAACTATGGGGTTTGAAAATATTACAAAGTTCTTGGCCTCCTTTTATTAAATACAATATGTGTTTAAAAACAATGTTGTGATTAAAACACTAGGTTTAGAAATACTTTACAGGAACTAATGCCCTTTCTAAAAGTCATGAAACGTTAGAGAAGTGAAACTCCAAGTTTTTCCATAAAAGCAGTGCAGCCTTGAAGGACAAAGGGGAAAACTTTTCTTTCCATCCATTTGTTATCACTTCTAGGCTTTGTGTTCTAAATTTTATGATCAATAAATTTTTGCAAAATACTTTAATTTTGAGATAGATTTCTTCCTGTTGTTGTTGTTGTTGTTGTTGTTGTTGTTGTTGTTCTTCTTCTTCTTCTTCTTCTTCTTCTTCTTCTTCTTCTTCTTCTTCTTCTTCTTCTTCTTCTTCTTTGTTTCTACTTCTTCTTCTGGATACTGTTTATACTTCGCCACGACTAAGAACTACACAATTTCGGTATTGATCAATTTATGTGATGAACATTTCAGTGCTTGAGTCAGTGTACCAATTTATTGCTTTATTGCATTTCAGTGGAAACTTTATTGATTTTAATCCATTGATTAACAGTTTCAGCACACACTGTCTGGTAATGCCAGTGCTTGATTGAATATCAATGTAGCAATGTTCAGTTTTTGTTTCAGATCAATACAGGTTGAGTGCTATGACTGGGATAGTGATGGCAGGTGAGTTGCTTGGGAGGTTTACTTGTACTTGGGTGTCAACACATTTGAAATGTTTTTAGATGTGTATGTTGTTACGCGTGGTTTGTTCAATTGTTATTTCATTTAACATCTTTTAATTTGTATCAAAGTAATTTTAGATTTGAGGGTAAAAAGAGGGGGGCGGGGGAGAGTGAGTGTGAAGAGAGGGTGTATGTGTGTGATTGAGTGCAGATATTTAGATTTATATTCCTTTGCAAGAGAGCAAGCGTTTTCATGTAGGGGTGTTTTTACACTGGCATGACAGTGTTTGTGTGTGTTGCTTATTTAAATCAACGTCTTTTCATCAAAGTAATTATTTTAGACTTGAAGGGTTTATGTATGTGCATGTGGCTGAGTTGCAGGTATTTTGATTAGTATTTTTTGCCAGTGTTGGCCCCTCTCGACGCAACTCGTTGGCGGCTACCCTCGATGACTGCCTCTCGTAACGTTGACTCGCTTGTTGTAGCAGTTGAACCCTTGGCTATGGCGTGAATCGCGGCTTGACCCCCAAAATGTTACACTCAGTTCGATGATGGTGTTTTTCTTTATCAGTATTTGATTCAGCCCCGATGCTGAAGTCCTGATAAGGTGTAACTCAGATTCGTTTATTCACACAGCCTGCTCAATCAGCATACAAGTCACAAAGTCGACGTATGAAGTTTTCCACTTTTATTCAGCACACATCAACAACTGCATACAATTCTCAACTCAACTCAACAACTTTCAAATTTACTTTCCAGCTTCACTATCAACAACAACTTCTCAATAACAGTGCGGCACACACTTTTATAATCTCTCTCTCTTTTCTCGAAAAATTTCGAACCCAGTAGACTAAAATGACGCACTACAGCCAATCAATTAAAAGATCGTCATCACTGACTTACGTCATACATATTTCTTCTCCTTCCGCCATACTTCGATATTTATCCCGAAACTTCGATCGATAGTAAACAAGCGGGTCCAGAAAATTCTACAACGATATCGACCAACAAAAATTATCAACGTTATACAAAGCCTCTCCTAACAACAATGCAAACTCAAATCAAAGGTAAATAAACTCCATCATTGAATACTTTGCAAAACGAAACGATTAGATCCATCGTGCGCGCCTCCGACGCACTACCATTCGCGTTTCAACGTAACAGCCAGAAAGTGAACATTTCCATGTATGTGTGTGAGCTTCTTAAAAACACAAGTGTTTTATGTAGTTGAATGTAAGGTTTGAGGTTGCTCACCGAGTATGAATGAGCATGATCATTACAACAACAACAAAAAACACGCCGCACTTTTATTTTGTTTTTATTATTATTATTATTATTATTATTATTATTATTATTATTATTATTATTATTATTATTATTTGTTATCCTTGATTTTTAGTCATGACTTCATTGGTGCTTTCACCACCAACCTGAGGGAACTGACTCAGGCTGCCACAGGAGGCACTAGGGTGTTTCAGGTGAGCTCTGATCAGATGAGTTTAACCCACTTTCTTGTGCTTCTGTTGTAAAAACAATCAAAGATCCACAATATGGAAATGCAGCTTGCAAACAACAGTTATAATTAATAAATAACCGACTCATGATCTCATGTTCGTGGGAAAACTTTGGTGCGCCATTTCATTGTCCAGCTGGCTTTGGGTAGGTAGATTCCCAACTGAAAGTTTGAAACAAGCTCCCTATGACTGGCTTACATAGGATTTCATAGAGGATACATTTGAGAACTTTTGAACTGAATAGACATGTTAGCTATCTCTTATTTCTTCTGGTTCAATTATAATTTCAGAAAACGGGCTCTTGAGGTAAAAGAAATAATTTAATTTCACTGAAAATTATTTTACACATTTTATGTATTTTTCTTTGACATTTGTGTTCCATTTTAAAAAAAATTGCTTTTGTGTGTTTAGTTTTGGTTGTTGTTTTTTTTTATGTGTGACACTTGCTTCTGTAAAAAAAAAATTCTGCTGCTTTTTTAATATTTCCCTTTTCATGTAACCATTCAACAAAGTCCGTCTTCCAGAATTGATTTTTTTGTTCGTATTATTGTAGGATTTGGGTTTGTTTTGCTTGCTCTGCGTTGGCTGGCTAAGTAATAGTTGTATCATTTTTCTGGATTTCAGGTGATCAACCCTAAAAAGCAGTCCAAAAAGAAACATTACAAGGACTCTGGACAAGTGAGTGTTCACACAGCGTATCTGAGACTCGCTGAGGCATTGCGAAAGACGTAGGCATCGGCGAGTCTCAGCTAGATACGCTTTGTGGTGAGTTTTCAGTCAAAATCTATCCTGCTTTGGGTTCGTCTGTGTTGTAACTGTAACATTAGGAACGGAATTGTTTTCAGTTAGTTTTTTTTTTTCATCTGAAGGCGCTTGCTGATGCATTATCTGACTCAAACCGCCTGAGACTCACTAGGCGCATTAGCCGACTCTCCAGACTTCTGAACACTATCCTTGGTGACCAGGGAATGAGGAGAAGGGACCTACTGACTGTTGGGTGTGCTAATTGTTTAACCGGCACTCACCTGTCTAGGACATGAGCCTCAGGATCTTTAAAGAGCCTGTGTGATGGAAGGCCTGTGTGCACAGACTGGACCTCAATTTATACCTTCACCCAAAAGAGTCTTTATTGTAATTATCAAGAGTTGACATAAACTTTGATTGATTGAAGAGGGATGATGATGATGATGAATTGTTTGATTGATGATGATGATTGATGACGATGACGACGACGATGATGCCTGCTGGTGTTGTAGGTACATGTGATGAGCTGTGTGGTCAAGCAGAGACAGTCTTTCCTAGATTACATCAAAGGGGGGTATGTATTAATTTATAGAGCTCAAACACATAAAAGCCCACACACACACAGACACACAAGCACAAACATGCACCCAGTTTAGTTAAGGACGAGTTGTTGTTTTTTTAGTGCCTCACCATCTTTTTTGCCCTTCTTCTTTCAAGAACCTTTTGAGTTTGGCCGAAAACCATGTTTAGTTATTGTGTTCGTTACACATTGGGTAATGTTTAACAAATTAACCCCTTAACCGCCCAACCCCGAACGTCGTTCGGGGTGATTTTCTGCTTCCTGTGTGCCCAACTACGAACGCCGTCCGGGGGTTATTCGTCGGCATTCTGTATTCACCCAAGAAGGGAGGTAACAGCAGTAACTGTTGGCAGAGCAGCTAGAAATCTCCAACCAACGGTTCTTTCCCTTTGACCGTTATAAATTGTAAAAAACGAAATTTGCACGAGTTTTGAAATTTCAGTATTTCTCAGTGTTCAGTCATGAAGCAAAATGGCGGACGGTGGACGATGAGGGGGTACTACAAGGTCTGTTTTTAGACGATATTCAGCACTTGAAGTGCTTCAAGAGGTCCTAAATGATCAAGAAAGTGATGATAAAGACCTTATCACACAAAATTCATATACTGGAAGTAGTGTGTGGACTTTGGCTGCTCTGTGGGTTGTGACTTTGTTACTGGCTGAGTCTCTACAGCTGTGGAGTATGACGTGTGATTTGGACTTACCTTATACCATGGACAGGTACCCCTTATTTCTGTGGATGACATAGCAGTGAAGTTGATTTCCAAGTAGTTTATTGAGTGCTTGATGTTTGTCCTTTTGTTACACCAGTTTTTTGTGGTGTTCTGTCCTGCATTTTTTTGTGTTGATGTGTGTTTTTATGTTCCAAAAATGCTTGACCACGGAAAAAAACAATAATAAATAATTACTTAAAAAATTTATGTCTTGTCAAATGAAACTATTTTTACTTGAAATTGAAGCCAGGGATGTTACAAAAAAAACTTGCCAAATATCTAAGAGATATCTCTTCAAATGCCTGAATTATTCACGTTTTAGTGAACACACCCTCAAAAGTCAAATTTTTGCTCCGGCATACAGGAGTACAGGTGCGCTTTTTTATTACGGCAGGTAAGGGGTTAAGAAAAAACTAGCCTGCTTAGTAGCTCAATGCACAACTACTACAGTCCAACTAGCTGTAAATGGGTACCTGGCTCTGTGGAGCACCAACAGAAATAAAGCAGCAAGTTATGGAGAGGAGTTAGGCACACAAAGTTGGCTCTGAGAAAAGGAAGGGCCATCAATTCCTCTCTCTCCTATTATCGTCTTTATACAACACACACTCTTCATTTAAAAGAAATTTATTTCCTCCCCCTATTACAGTGGAACCTCCAATATACGACCGTACAAAATCTGAGAAAAAACGGTCTTATAATAGAGGTGGTCTTATACCGGAAACAAGGGGTGAGGGTGGGGGAGAAGAGGGTCAGGCTCGGAGGGGTATGTAGTCATAATTTTCACAACCACCAGCATGTATTCTCTGACAAAGAAAACTGTAAAACGTGTTTCATTTTTAGCTTTGTCTTTTATTCACATCTTTAAAAATAGAAAACAGTCATGTCTTCAGACATTTTTAACAGGGAAAAACTTTCTCTCTGCCAAACTCAAAACTTTACACTCAAAACTTTCCTTTTGCGCGACGCCATTTTGACAAGCCAGTGTAGGCGAGTAATGTCCCTTACTTGCGAACCGAAAATAGCAGACAACAGCAGGCGTACACTAACATGAGAGAAAAAACAAAAGTTACAGACAATAAATTAACTGATATCTCTTTTAAATTGCCAAAGACGGTCGTATAAAGGGCCTAAGATACGGTCGCTGGTCGCATAAACGAGGTTGTCGCATACCAGAGGTCATTTATTATTAGAAGTGAATCCGTCAGAAGTTTTCAGGTCACATAACGGAGGGAGTCGTATACCAGAGAGACGGATACCGGAGGTTCCACTGTATTATTATTATTATTATTATTATTATTATTATTATTATTATTATTATTATACCTTGTAGCAAACTGTTTCAGGATGCAGATGAACTTCACAGTGGCGATTGACTTCACAGCATCCAACGGCAACCCGTCTCACCCCAGCTCTCTGCATTACATGAACCCCTACCAACCCAACCAGTATGCAGCTGCTATACAGGCCGTGGGCGAAATAGTCCAAGATTATGACACGTAAGTATACGACGTAGCCTTATCTCGGTAATAGCCTGGCAAATGCGATGCAGCCTTATTCGGAACAGAGCAAGCGGGAAGATAACCACCAATCCTGGACCAAAACTTGATCTATCTTTAATCTTTGCTTACTGCAGACATGCCTACCCGTACGGAATTTCCATATTTTTTCCGGAAATTTGAAAAACTCGGCAAGCGCTACGGAAAATAGGAATATTTGTTTTACGGTATGGAAATTTAAAAAAATGATAAAGAAAAAAAATCGAAATTGTTGGCCTGTGGTATTGCACCGCATGACCTTTTTCCGAAGGTTTAATGCCGCAGTGCGCAGTCGCAGTGCAGATCTGTGCCATCGAAGTTTCCGGTAGAGGCACCGAAGTTTGCCGAACCCGTTTTTGCACAGTCGCAGTAAAGATCGGTGCTCGTGAGACAGAATTTAAAACATGGCGTTCAAACGAATGGCTAAGCAAAGGGATTGTGAATCTGAATCTTAAAAAAAAACGCGCCAGGGGCAGACATTTCTTGCCTCGTATTCGGAAAAGTGTCCTTTTGTTATTCGCGGCAGCACTGACTCAAAAGTACGATTTGTGCCAACCAGTTTGGCATCTCCGCTGGTGATATGAATGACATCAAGCGGCATGCGGAAGGTCCACAGTATATGAAGAATTACGAGGCTTTGGAGAAGAAAAAGAACATTGTGGCAGGAAATAAATCTATTACTGGATTCTTCGCATAATAGCAAAAAGGATGAGTGCAAAAATAGGTAGTAAAAGTAAATACGGAAATCGTAATAGTAATACTGAAATTTGAAAAAGCTAATACGGAAACTTCAAATTGAGGGTAGGCATGTCTGGATTTGTGCCAACCAGTTTGGCATCTCCGCCGGTGATATGAACGACATCAAGCGGCACGCGGAAGGCCCACAGTATATGAAGAATTACGAGGCATTGGATAAGAAAAAGAACATTGTGGCAGCAAATCAATCTATCACTGGATTCTTCGCATAATATCAAAAAGGATGAGTGCTAAAACAATAGGTAGTAAAAGTAAATACGGAAATCGTAATAGTAATACTGAAATTTGAAAAAGCTAATATGGAAACTTCAAATTGAGGGTAGGCATGTCTGTTACTGTAATCTAACTTGGCTTTATGGTTGATACGTTTATAGGGACCTAACATTGACCAGCTGAGAACGCATGGAAATGGCACAATTCCACAAACTCAAACCATGGGCAGCAGAGAAGAGGAGATAGATCTTTACTCCTGTCATTCCTTTATTTCCTGGAGGATAGCATCTAGTAAGAATTATATCCAAGATGTCCACTTCTGTGGGCAAGACAACTATTGTCTGAACTTCTTGTCTCTATTAATAGTGATTGCTCTTGTTTGTTTGTGTTTTTGTACATTGTTTTCATCTACAGGGACAAGTTGTTTCCAGTGCTTGGGTTTGGTGCTAAGTTGCCTGGGGGCACAGTGTCTCATGAGTTTGCTGTGGTGAGTTTTATTATATAGCATCTGCGTCTGTGTTTGCCTGCCTCCACATTTAAATAAGATTGCGCGTACAGTGTCGTTCAGCTTTGTTTTGTTAATTTCAAGATTGGGAGCAAACAATGCCATTTCATGCGTGGCTGCAGATCGAACAACTGCCACCCCCTAATGTCATAAACTTCTTGTGCGTGTTATAAAATAATTAGCTTTGTTCTCAGAAGATTCCTACAAACGTGATATTAATTTTTAACGTTCCACTTTCATGTATACACGCATTGATTAAAGGCCTTTCTTATACAATTACACAAGTTGATACAGAGAAACTTGAAACACTAAAGACGTAAAACACACAACAGTTGGAACACCACATCAATATATGTTTTGCTAATTTTATGGTTCTTTTCTTACTCATTCAAAGTAGTAGAATAATAATTAAAACGGAATTCGGAAAACTAAGTCCTAAAGTAATAAAATAATAAATAGCTGAACTATAATACAATCTTATTTTTCTCTGAAGCAATCCCATTTCCGGTCTGACAAAAAATTACATTTATCAATTTATGAACATATTTTATGCATTTATTGATTCAAGTTTCAATATTATATTTCCAACTAGTAAATTATTAAATATAAATATTCAAATTACAGTGTCTGTCATGAACAGAATCCAGAATCACCACAGTGAAAGATAGAAGTAGCTTACACAGTAACACAATATTTTCAGGTCACGCAAAATAAGCATTCACCCTTTTTTCACAGTCTATCTTTCATTCCAGTAATACACCCTATCCTAGTCCTATTTCATCCAATCACAGACACTCTCAGATGCATACAAGAACAGCCTTCAGTTCCACAAACAGTCTTTATATAACTGAGTCTCACCACCAAAATATTACTGAACTAGAAAATATGGGACCAACTCAAAGCGAATACAGTATGTCCTCGGGTTATGCCAGTCGCGACTTACGTTGTTTCGTGGTTACGACGCTCCTCCCCATAAAAATATAATAAATAATATTATGCTTCGTTCTGTCTTACGCGGTTTAGCGTCGTAAGTGACGTAAACAAACAGGAGCTAGTTTAATTCATGTGGTAAGGAATTGTTTTCTCTTCTTTTTAATACTTTTTTTTAATGTCATTAACAGTTACAGTACAGTATATAGCACTGTACTTACAGTACAGGTATTTTTCTTTATGTTCCGACTTACGTTCCGACTTACGATGAAATCGGGTTTGACGCGTTCAACGAACGGATCAACGTCGTAACTCGAGGACCCCCTGTACATACGCCACGTGCCTATGTCAACAGCCACCGCTTCTAAACTAACTCTATAAACTCACTCTTTCTCTCTCCCCATGCCCCACCCACCCTCTTGCTTTGCCATGCCATCCACCCCACACCTCCCCCCTCCTTCCACCTTTCTACCTTCTGCCCCTACCCCCACTGCAAGGAAGCTCACTTTAGTTATCGATACTAACTTCTACTTTGGGGAGTACATTTGCATGTACTTACATGTTGTTTCCACTGTAATAGTAGCTGCTGCAAAATGAGATGAATACTCTTAGAAGATAACAAGTAACAAGAAAACACACTAGGACTACATTTTGGCCATCACTGCAGCTCGTTAATAGTAAAGCAAAGTCAGACACACTCGCATTTAAAGTCATATTGCTTTGTAATCTATTGTATCACACTGAGTTGTATCCTGTTATGTATGTAAATGTTACATGTATTGTGTGTATTGTATTGTATTGTATTGCTCTGCATTGTATCGTGTTAAGGATTTAAATGTTACAGAATTTCAACCCTAGCAATCCATTCTGTGCTGGGGTGGGAGGCATACTGCAGGCATACCAAGAGGCTCTACCCAAAATACAGCTCTACGGACCTACTAACTTCGCTCCAGTTATCAACCATGTGGCTAGGTGAGAGAGTGCTTCAAGTGAACATAGAGGTTTAACATCTACACCCACCATTGACAATATGGCAGACGGGGATAGCCATCCCAGGGAACAAGGGGTAGGGACCTAGATCAACACTGAACCACAAGAGCGATCATACTGCTAAAATGGACAGTGAAAATGGCCACTTTTTATTTCGAATCTGGGTCATCGGTGTGCCAGGCGAACGCTCTACCAGTTGAGCTACAGCTGTGAGCAGTGCTTAGGTAGCACTTAAATTGTATTTCCTTGTGTGCAGAAATAAGGGGGAAAACAGCATCAACTTTCACGCACAAAAAAAATGTGCGCAGCAGCACCAAATTGTAAATTCAATTACCGTGCACGCTTCTCTTAGAAATGTATTACAGTGAAATAGTGAAAATTCTACTTTTCTTGATGAGGAGAGTCGATTCATCAGACCTTCATTACCCACAATGGAGAATTGATACAGCACCCTGCATCTCAGCAAATAAGGAAAAAAAGAAAGGCAAGATAAAGGAAGAAACGAAGGATTTAAAACAGCAGACTAAAAAAATGTTTTCAGTGCATGTATTTCGCTAAATGCTTCGTTAACTTTTTGATGAATATATCAGATGATGATGATGTTGGCTTGTTATGTGCACAACTCCAAACTTGCAACATGCTCAGGGCACAAAACTTGCACTCACAGGATGCACATGCTGATACAAGAATACACATAAGCACGCACACACAAAACATACACCATTCCCCACAAAAAAACAAACTGGTACATGTCTCTGCTTTACTAGTTTGTTTGCCTTTCCTGTGACTGACTCATAACACTTTTGTCATCACCATTTCATGATTTTTGTCAAAAGAAGGACATCTGATGCTATGTAATTGTTTGCTGGGAAAAGGATTGGCACACTTCTTCTTTAATAATAGTGGTCCTGATTTGGCTCTTGGCAGTCCGCTGGACCCTATAAACACTGACTATCTATCTTTAATAATAATACAGGATGCTATCACATGCTTTTTCTTAATCTAACTCAAAGTTCAGCAATCTCTTCGCCGATCTGAAGAGATTACTAGTACAGAAGGTGGAAGAGAAATCAATTTTAATTTTGGACATTTTAGATTGTGTAACATGCCAAAGGTCGATTCAGCCCCGATAGCTGAATCTTTGTAACTCGTGTTTGTATCCACAAAGCCTGTTCATGCAATCACAAGGCAAGGTAATCGTTATAAAGTTCTCCAACTGTATTCAGCAATAAAAACCAAACAGCATCAACACCTGCATTCAAAAACTCTTTAAGCGCTGACAGCGCTCCATTTATACCCACTATACAGTGGAGCGCAGATAGTCACAGAAAACATGCACTGTCTTACGTCATAGAATGATCTACGAACTTAGATTTTACTTCCTCAAACATGATAGATCTCGAAACTTCCGTCAGTGATAAACAAGCAATTCCAAAAAGATCTCAGTATTGCTATAATAATAGTAAACAAAGAAAACAAACCAACATTAGGCCAGGCCTATCCAGCATCAACATACAACCAAATCAAAGGTAAGCAAATGCTATTACTGCATGCTTCACAAAACAAAATGTTTGTAATTAGTGTGTGCGTCTCCACTGTCGGAACAGATTGACTGCATCCAGCACTGTTATTGAAGTGAGTGTTTATGGCCCTTAATCAAGATATCGGGTATCACAGCATATTCATCACAGTGTGATGCAGCAAAAAGGAAATGTGTCATTTGTAGTTAGTGTTGTAATGACAACTTATGTGTTTAGGTTTGCCACAGCAGCAAGGGATGGTTCAAGCTATTTTGTCTTGTTGGTCATCACGGATGGTGAAATTACTGACTTTCCTCAGACCAAGAGTGCCATTGTCGCTGTGAGTACTCGGTGTGTAGAGTGCACCTGTGTGTGTACGTGTGTTTGGGAGTTTGTCTTCTTCTTCTTCTTCTTCCTCTACTCCTACTACTACTGCTACTACTACTACTGCTACTGTTATTGTTGTTAAAGTGTATACATATCTTGTTGATTCTTTACAAGAATGAATAAATGTCAGTTTTCACAGCACATAAAAACTTCCAGACCCCAGGACGTGCCAACAGTACATACATCATATTAACACCATATCATTTAGAATTCTATGACACTGCCACATTGAAAAATGTTAACACCTAACTATAATCCTAAAGTTTTTTTTGTTTTTGTTTTTTTATATTTTTGTTGTTGTTTTTTTGCTTGACAAAGATTTTCAGTAAATTAATACATTTTTATGAAAACTTTATGGATGCAAAAAATCATTCTCAGGTGCGCTAATAATATTAACACTATTGGTCCACCGTTATTGTTTTGAATGTTAAAGTTGGAATGTTAGTAATGTTATTGTTATTTTTACAAATGGAATTATGATTGTAATGCTTATGTTTTTGTATTACCCACACCCCAAAAGGGGCAAGTCATGGGATTACATCTTCAATCTTGTGTTTGGATTCCATTCAATGTTGTTATTTTGTTGTTGTTGTGTGCAGGCCTCCAAACTGCCCATGTCCATCATCATAGTTGGTGTGGGAAACGCAGAATTTGATGGCAAGCAATTATTTCTATTTTTTTATTATCTGATTATCTTATGTCTTCGTGTACGTGACCATACCTGTCAAGGGGTTTTCGGGTTGTGGTGTAGCAATTTAACAGAAAAACCATAGCAAATGGAGGTTTGGTGTAGCACTAATGTGAATCACGCGATTTGCAACAAAACTGGAAACTTCTGCATCCAATATAAACACACACATCCAATGGGTTTACAAATGTATTGTAAAATCTTGTTAATGCGCAACACTTTAGCTATTACCATTATTATTATAAACATTTTCATGTACGTTTTTCAAAATAAAAGTGAAAATGCAAAAAAAAAAATTAAAATAAAATAAACATACAGACAGAAAATAAGCTAGGCAATTATTAAAAAAAAAACAAAAAAAAACAAACAAGGGAGACAATCACTGACACAGAAAAAGCAGATGAACTTTTTTCCCCCAAACAAATTTGCTTATTCACAAAACATGGTTTACAATGCCAAGAAAAGAACTATCAGCATTGCACAAAAGCTTATACCAATTAATTTAATAAAAATATAACTAAATGGCAGCTGATATAATATGAAAGTAATCAAAGAGAAATGAATAATGTTAATGACATGAAACAAGTAAATACATAGAACAGTCCTATCAAAATGTACACAATGAATAAAAATTATCCATGGTCGTTTGAGTTTTTTAGGTGGAGGCTTTGCCATTTTCTTTGTTCAACTCCGTCTGTCTCTCCCTCACAAAGACTGATTGTAGACTGAAGTTCTGAACGAACACGTGTTGCGGAAGTGCGGTGCTTTTACTAAGTTTCTTTAAACCGGACTCGACCGGAACAGACTACTTTCGCTCGAAAACCCCCCTGGTTAAAAAATATTATCGTCACTTTTGAAAAATTGCGTAGCAGCTTTGTGATACGCCCTAGCAATGGGAAAATGTTTAAAATGCATAGCGCTACACAAAAATCCGTAGCACTTGACAGGTATGCGTGACTGTCCTACAGCCAGGGCTCGAAATTAGCGGGGGCCCGGGGCCAAAAACCCGCAAAGTTGATTTCGGGTTCGGAAAGTTGAAAAACGAAGGGCCCGCTTGGCCCGCAAAATAATTCGTCTGCTACAGCTAGCTCTACTCGGCAGTTTCGTATTTGGGACAAGGGAAGCAACCCACACCGGTGCCCTAAATTTGGACAGAAAAAAAAACAACAGAGAAAAGAAGCGAGAACCCTTTAATTTTGCACTCAAAAGTTTAATATACACTTCAATATCTTTTTAATATAATAAACAAAAGGCTATGGCACAACATAAGCGCAAAATGTCCATCTTTGCAAGTACGAAAGTATGGCTACATATCGTCGCCATACAGTTGCTAAAACAATCGGCGATGGCGTATTTTCCAATTTTTGGGAATCGAAAGACGCCAGAAGAAAACGTCGACGAAAGGAAAGAACAAGAAAAAGAGAGAAAAAAGAAGAATGAAGAGGAAAAAAGATCAAGGAACTACAATGAAGGGTGGAAAAAAAGATTTCCATGGCATGGCCTTGAAGTCAACGAGGAAGAGAACTGTTAAGTTTAGTTCCCTTTCATGGTTTTGTTTTGAACTTTTGTGCATTGAGGTCAGATTTTTTTGTTAGGTTACTCATATTAAAAATTTAATGATGTGTATTGTGCAATACTCAGTCACAAAACTGAAAAGTATTATACAAGAGACTCACTTGATTGTTTTCTAATTTGCTTAATGGCCATTTCAGGCTCACTAGTCAATGGAATATGTGTGTCACTGAATGTGTGTGTGTGTGTGTGTGTTTTTTCCCCTTTTTTGTTGGTAATGTTTTAAAGTGAAAGAAAAGGCAAATAAAAATGACATCACTCAGCAAAATTGGAAATTCCATTGTTTTTATTTTAGATTATCAGACAAATTGTACTTTCTACTTATTATATTGTCAATAATTCTTTTGTTTTTTGTTTGCATTATTTTTCAAGTTGGGCCCCGAAAGTTGCTTGTGGGCCCTCAAATTTTTCAATCAAGGGGCCCGGTGGCCCCCAAAGAAAAAAGTTAATTTCTAGCCCTGTACAGCCAATGAATATTTTACAACTGGTGCAGTCAGACTATAATACTTATCATCATCATCATGAATTTTATTATAATGTGTCACTGAACATTAATTGTATGAATGAACCTCTGAATGTCACCTTTGGGGTGGCTTGTGCTCTTGGTGAGGGGAGGGCGGGGGGAGAAGGGGGGTAGGTTCCTGATTACGCTATGTGATACTTTTAGACTACTAATAATTATGCACCACTGCATATTGCTGCAGCCGATTTGTGTGTGTGTGTTTTACTCATTTATTGTATATTATTCACCTAAGTGATTTAGACATTGAAAATAGGGAAATCAGCATATTAATAAATAAATAATTTGCTATAAAAAATAATCAACTCATCAACTAGAAGAAATGCATGATGTTTTTAAATCTCTCTCTCTTTATCTCTCTCTCTGTCTCTCTCTCTCTCTCTCTCTCTCTCTCTCTCTCTCTCTCTCTCTCTCTCCCTCCCCCCTCCTCCCCATATGATTTACACATGGGCTCTTCATACAATAATCTTTTTTTTTTTTTTAAACTACATACATCTTCTAACGGATTAATACATTTAAAACATTTGCAAGCTTTAAGCAAACTGGAAAAGTTAAATCACTTAGTATCTTAATGTTTTTCGTTTCAACTGGTAGTAAAAAATCAAAATCGTTGCATTTAAACAGAATATGAGCCAGTGGAAAAGCATAATTACTCGAGCAAAAAATAATTTTACAAAACTTAGTTCGTAATGAATTTTATAAAATTCTTTATGCTAATGTTACAACAGGTCTTGAAAATCCAACACTTAACAAACAAATGGGTGAATAATTATATTTTCTTTAAAATGCTTTTTTCTATTCTGTAGATTGTTTCTTTAGCAGATAAAGATATGCGAACTGTAACTGAATTCAAGTTCAAAGCAACTTTCTTTGCCTATCGATCTGCACAGTAATTAAAGATAAAACAAGAATGTGATGATATCCAACAAAAATTAACATTTGTCCCATTTTTAATCAAACAATGAACAAATGTTTGATCTCATAAATTATTTCTTATCGTTCCTTGCTATTTGTAGTATACAAAGCCTATTAAAACAGACTGTAAATCCACACACATTACTATACTACAGAAAACAGTAGACAAGCTAGCAATTTTAGCCATTAAAATAGCTATTAATTCTGCTGTAAAAATTGACAACCCTTTCCTAAATAAAATAACTCGCATATTATCTATCGGGAATGATGAAAGCAGACCCCGCATTTTTTTATTCTACTACAGAAGCATTAGTGAAAATTATAAAACTAACATTATATTTTTCATTTAAATGTATGCAAGCATCTATGTATACCATATTCATATCTGACTGTTTTGATACAGAACTATACTCATAATCATAATTCGCCTTTGTTAACTTCCAAGGTGAGATAGGAGGTGTTATTATACATTTAGCAACTATTTCATTAGTAATTCTGCATTTCTGAAAAAGATCATAATCCGCTCCTGCCTTATACTGGGAGAAAACCCTCAGTGTCTCAAAAAGTCTTATACCCAAGTCCTGTAGGTTCGTCCTACAAGAGATTCGAACCTGCGACCTTATGTATATGGAACCAGCTCACTGTTAACTGAGCTACAAGCCCACTCATAAATAAATAAATAAATAAATAAATAAATAAATAGGCCTAAATAAATCTTCGAATAATTACATTTATTTGTTGTAGGGTGTATTTTGTTGTTGTTTCTTTTATTGCTGTGATTATGTTGTGTGGAGTTAAAATACTGGGTCCCATTTGCTTCCAGCGATGGATGTGCTGGACAGCGACAACTGTCTTCTGAGAGATAGCAGCGGTAACACAGCAGAAAGAGATATTGTACAGGTAAAAATAATGTGCACGATGCATCACAAAGCATTGCAACACAACACAGTAATACAATGAAAAACAAGTTTATACCGTGTATTACAGTAAACTGTGCAGTTAATCTTGTATTTTTGTCGTTTTTAATATAGTATTTGATTCATTGTCATATTTCAACATTTCTTTTTCAAGGTTTATTCAGGGATGGTGGAATTCAGTTACAAAGGATTAGTAATTTGTGTATTGTTGCTCCACGAAAAATGACTGCTAAAGATTCATGCGTAAAGTGAAGGCAGAAGTCCATTGTACAGTAAAAGGATAAGAGACATGTTTTTTTTTTTTTTTTTATTGTATTCTTTTCATTTGACAACACAGATCTGTTTTATGTTGTGTGATACTTCCTCCTCTTCCCCCCTTCTTCTACCCTCCTCTCCTCACCCGCTTACCTTTGTGTCAAATTTTAAGCTGATGGGTTTGTGTGTGTTGTTAGAAGCATGTGTTTGTGAATGAAGCATATGTGTTTGCGTGTGTGTGAAGCCAATATGTGTGTATGAAGCATATGTGTATTTGTGTGTGTGTGTGAAGCACATGTGTATATTGTGTGTGTGAAGCACATGTGAGTGTGGGAGGGCAAGAGGGATAAGAGATGTTTTCGTGTGTAAAGATCCTATCCTATCCTATCCTATCCTGTCCCGTAACCCTGAGGTCGTAGGGGCACCACAGATGATCGTTTAACCAGCATACTCCATCTTTCTCTGTCCTCAGCAGCCCTGATGGCTTTACTCAGTGTCAAACCAGTCCATTCTCGAATGTTGTCCTCCCACCTCTTTTTTGGTCTCCCTCTTCTTCTACCTCCTTGCACTGTGCCTTGCAGAATAGTCTTTGCAAGGCCTGATGATCTGGTGACGTGGCCATACCATCGGAGTTTCCGTTTCTTCACCACTGTGAGCAGGTCATCGTGTTGTCCAATGGCTTGTGTGATGGTCTGTCGGACTTCATCGTTGGTGATGTGTTGGGTATAGGAAATGCCCAGAAGTCTTCTGTAGCACCTCATCTCCATGCTTTGTATTCTTCGTTGGAGATCTGCTGTGAGGGTCCATGCTTCGCAAGCATATAGGAAGATGGAGATGACAAGGGAGCGCAGCAGTCTTACTTTGGAATGTAGACTGATGGTCTTGTCTTTCCAAATGGGTTTCAACCTTGTCAGGGCAGCAGTTGTTTGTGCGATCCTGGAGAGGACTTCCTGTCAGTGTCGGGACCCATTGTCTGAAACAATGGCTCCTAAATATTTGAAGCTATGCACTGTGTTGAGGGATTGGCCTTGGACTTTGATGTCCGTGTTGATGCCATTGGTGTTGTTGGTCATCATTTTGGTCTTCTCTGCACTTATTTCCATTCCATAAGCTCTGGAGGTGGTGTCAAGCCTCTGTACCAGCTGTTCAAGTTCTTGTTCCTCTCCAGCCAATCCATCAATGTCATCCGCAAAACGAAGATTGGAGATTGCTCTACCCCCTATGCTGACTGTGCCTTCATGATCTGCAAGAGCATCTGACATGATGCGCTCTAGGAAGATGTTGAAGAGTGTTGGAGTGTAAAGATCACCAATTGAAAGAATGTGAAAGAGAGAGAAAGACAGCAGTAAGAGTAGTTATTGTGTTATATGGTTAAGGAAAGAGAGGACTTGGGTACTGCCGTGTTTTAACATCACTAAGTGTTCCAGGAGGTTTTTATGTGTATACATGGGTCTCTTGGCAAGAGTATTTATTTATTTTATTTTTTTTAAATTATTTATTTATTTTTTTAATCGTTCTTATATACCACTAGCCCTAATTTAGGTCTTTGGTTCGAGAAGAAGACTAGAGCAGGTTAGGTAATAGGTAAACACCACTAAGCTAGGATACGGCCAATATTATTGATGTTCCTAATCCTATTTTTATCTCTTCCTTTTCTGCAGTTTGTGCCTTTTCGAGACTTCATAGGCGGTCGGTATGGATCAGACATGAGTCTATCCAAGGTGGCTTTGGCGAAGGAAGTGCTGGCTGAAATTCCTGATCAAGTTCTCGAATACATGCGCAAGTACAACATCAAGGCAAAAAAGATTGAAAATCAGGCAGCAGCTGCTCAGTAGAGAGGGAGGGGAAAACGAGAAGAGAAATTGGCTGAACATGGCACAAATTATTTGATGTAAAATGCTGAACGTTGTAAGTAGAAGTAGCATACTTGTAGCAAAATATCTTCAAAAAAATTCTCTTTCATGCGTATACCGTACTTAGCATGTTCATGACCGTACAAGCCATTGACCTATAAACCGTACTAAAACTTCAGTAAAAGTACAGTTGCGAAACTGATTGTGGTGGTGGAGATGGATTTTTTTAATGATAGATATGATGATGATGATGATGATGATGATGATGATGATGATGATGATGATGATGATGATTTTGATAGGCAGAATGTGTTTTGATGTTCGTGTACTTTTGATGGCAGTAATTTTATTTCATCAGCCATTGTGGTTGATGACTATGTTTTGTTTTTTATTTTTTTGTGATAATGGCAACTGTAATGCAGGCTGTGAATCGTTTTGACAGCAATGTTGGTAACACTTCTTCAACTACTGTTACATTGTTTTTGATGAAAGATCTGGTGTCTTTTTATCGTTTTCCTCCCTGCATGATAATTTCTTCTTTTTTTTTTTAAGAATACACAAGTTATTTCTGTATTATTTTATTGGTTTTTATTTATTACTTATCCATCTCAAGAGCTGCCTAAGGCATAGACACATTCCAGATTTGTTGGTGTGTACAAGTCGTTTTGTGCAACCACAGTCACTATCATGCGTTGTCTTAGGTCTCTCAATGCCTTTTTAAATGAAATTATTTGGCTTTTCTAATCAAACACAGGGTGTGGTTTGCACTGTAGCATAAGACCGGGTTAGCTCAATGCATGGAAGCGTTGTGTGGGCAGATTATAATATAGAATCATCCTTCAGCAGACAATCCTTGGTTGTCCTTACCGTCTGTGTTTATTGACAATTAGAACTTGTGTATAGTTATTGCTACATTGTAGGCAGATTGAGTTGACAATCAGATAATAGTATAAGCGGTTCAAGTATTTTTTTTTTTCAGTTTGAGTACTACTGCTGTTTTGGAAGGAATATTTTGAAATCTCTGTTACAGGTCGCCGTTAATGTTTAAAAAATTTTATGTAAAATGGTTAACACGTTCTCATGGACCACTACATTTTGTGCAGTTTTAGTGCTGCAGATGTTTGTAGAAAATACTGTTGTTTTTCTGTTCATAGCTATTGCTAACAAGTTTTGATTTTGTAATATGCTCAATATACATTTTCTGCAGGGTATAAGCACTGCAGTTCAGGTATTTATGAGAATATTTTGAGTTTTTTAAATATTTTTTTTAATCACACTTATTGCTAATAATTGCATGTGATGTCATTTGGAGACTTATATCTGGCCAGTTATTTTAGAGAATTAAAAAAAAAAAGTCTTGACAGCCACATATTAAAAGTGTTATGTGTTGTATAAGGATTTGCAAAAAGTGTTATATATTGCTTAACTTGTACACAGATACAGTGAAGGAACACAGTTAATCTTTTGAATTTTTTTTTGTTAACAGCTAATGCTCAAGCAAAGAAAATCAAACGTTTTCGCCTGTTGTTATTCCTATAGATAGTTATTGCCCGCTGTGCTTAGTTAAAAAAAAAAAAACAACCTCATATTACCTCACAAAGAGCATAATTATATTACTAAAGAAAATGTGAAATTATTTGAAAATTTTTGTTGTTGTTGTTATATTTATGTTGGCCTAGAGCAGAATCAAATGACTGATTTTGGCGCTAAATAAATGTGTCGTTATTGTTATTTTAAATCGAATATATTGCAGAAAAGATCCAATTTAGTCGCATATCCTTTGAAAGTTTTCAGTGAAATACATTGGGTTAGGGCTAAGAGTTGTGGATGGGAATTACCAAACCTTAACTTTTACCACATTACAACATTCTTTCCATAATTTTACAGCAGAAATGTTTTTAGCACAAGACTGTTGAGGGATTGCAGAATGCCTTTAACTGGATCCGTTTCCAAGATTTTATGCATTGGAGATAAAACCAGATATGTTTTTGCATAATATTTACTGTGTACTGTATAAGTCAATGCACTGTTGGTTTTTATTTTGGTTTTTTTAAATGTATATATATATGTTTAACTTGCTGCATGCTTTTCATGTTTGTTACTGCTTGTTTAATAATGGTAAAAATAATAATAGTTATGAATGTGATATGGGTGAAGATGTGTATTGTTATACTATTGTGGCATTACGGAAATTATTTCACATTATGTTGATTTGTATACATACATAATGTAAAATGAATGCGAAAACTGGCAGCAGGAGTTGCGCCATCCTGAAGTTTCTTCAAATGGAGATGCTGACCGTCTTCTTCATTTGAAGAAAGTAAATACAGAAATGGCTCGTGCAGACCTCACCTGCCATGACTCTTTAATCTACATTGTTACAATAAATTGCTTTTGCTAATAGATGATTGTAGATTCAAATATTGACCTTACTGTAGGCGACAAACATTTATTTTTGTGTCCTTATATTATTGCGATTCATTTTGAACAAATTGTATACAAATCTGGCCAAATAATGCATGTACATCAAGTATACTTTTTATATCATCATTTATTTTGACTGACATTTCTAATTAAAACATTCTTGGGGTTTATACAGGTTTTTTTTCTCCAACTGTTGCCAGAGTCCAAATCCAAAGTTTTAGCTCTTTTCCTGCCAATCGACGATATATCGTCGATCTGAGCCGCCATGTTTGTGCCAATCTACGCTATATCGTCGATTTCAGTATTCCGTTTCCTGCCGGTTTTTTGCGCAGTCCAATCCAAGTTTTATTTTAACCAAAGAGAAATAACTCTTTCTACTTTCGTTCTCGATCGACACGCGCGTGGTTTCTTCAAATTGATTCGTTTTTAGAGTGTTTTTTGTGCATTTTACTAAGCATTGTGATGGGCACAATCGACAGTGTATCAAACTCTGCTAATAATCAATATAATTTCAAACTGTAAAGTGTATTTTGATCCTAAATAAATTTTCTTTCTGGTGTGTGAAGCTGATTCAGTGATTGGAATTATTCCTCCAGATTTTTTTTATCACTGTGGTATGTAGAAATATTTTTATTTTATTTTATCATTTCAAAAAGATCAACATGCTTTCAAAACACATATTTAAATAATAACATCATCAAATTAACATTTTTGTGGGTTTTTTTCTTATTCAAAAATTTTACCTTTAATTTGATATGAAATATGTCTATTTAACAACTATTATTGAAAGAACAGTAGCTTAAATGCCTAAGGTACTGAACTTTCTTTCCGGTGCCAGAGAAATGTCTGGCACAAACGTGGAAACATGCCTGGCAGGCAAAGAGTTAAGAGATGTTTAAGAGTTGTGAACAGTTTTTCTCTAGACAGTAGACCGTCTTCGGAAATGGGAGGTAACTTGGTTTTTTTGTTTGTTTGTTTTTAGTTATCTACAGTTATCCGGGCGGGAATCTCGTCTAAGAACATTGTGAAAGCTACTTGAGCTGCAAGCTTTTCTTCAGGAAAGGGGGGTGGTGGTTGCCTGGCAGTGCAAGGCCAAACTAGTGGAGCTAGCTAGGACTGCAACAGAAATAAACCTTTCCGTTGATCCCGAAGGTTTGACAGAGCAGAAATTGTAGGCAAGAAATTGTTCGTTTACAAAAATGTCCGCCTGAATGGTAGACAACTCTGGCGCAATATGCTGGCGAGCCGGCCAAAGTTGTTTCCCTTCGTATTTCCGAGCATGGCCAATTGCCTTCACAAAATTAAAGAAAATAAAAGGTTTTGTACGAAGTACGTGTTTATATTTGAATGTAATATAATAATGTTAGATATTTGAGTTCAGAAATACTGTAGGTACTGGCCAATCTTCTGTACAGTGTACATACAGTTGTAAAGTATGGTTATATGGTAGTTGCCATTCTTTTTAATTTATTCAGAAAGATTATGTTCTAGAACTACTAGAACTACTACTATACTGTTAGTAGGTTAAATACAATAACTGTTCAGTGACTGTTTTGTTAAAACAACCGAGCGCAAACCTGGGCAGTGGAATGGCTCTATATTTGATCCATAGTATGCATAATATTGCTGTAGTTTATTTGATTGTACACGAGTGTCTGCTAGGAGCTGGGGGTCAAGATCATCTTAAGATCAAAGTCAGTATTACTTTGTAATTTAATGCCACTGTTTCGCTTTCAGTGTCAGTTTTTTGGGAACTCGTTTTCTTGTAGAATATTGCAAACTTGCTCCAAAAGGAGTATGTGATTGTAACTAATTTATGCCTTCAGATATTTTTGTTGTGATGTTTCAGTCCTGTTATCTTGCTTGTTTCATTGCTATTACATAAAAAAGAATCAAGTTAAGAAATCCTTCCACAAAAACAAGGGAAATTTTGTTGGGTCACAGTGCATACATGGCAAAAGATAATAATACAACAAGATATTAACACCCCCCTCCTCAGTATAACAGCAAGCTAAATACAATCTCTCTCTCTCTCTCTCTCTCTCTCTCTCTCTCGCTCGCTCGCTAGATCGCTAGAGATATATATACATACACGTATACATGTACATATAAATATATACAAACACGCACACAAACAAATACACACACACACACACACACACATATATATATATATATATATATATATATATATATATATATATATATATATATATATATATATATATATATATATATATATATACACACACACACACACACACACATACATATATACAGGGTGGGCCAATGAAATGTTACCACTTTGTAATCAAAACAAATTTTTTTTTTAATGACAACATTTTCGAAAATTTTATTCACAGAAATGTCCAAATTATCATTTGATACCAAACCTAATCAATTTTTTCACTGAATTTCCTCAAACAATTCTTTCCTAGAGATAGGTTTATGTAATGGCGCACAGACAACTCATGGCCTGCCCACTCCCTCGATCTTTTCCCCGCAGACCACTTCCTATGAGGGTACATGAAGGAGAGAGTGTACTACAACAACCCACAGACCATTGAAGCCCTGAAGACCAACATCCGTCATGAAATTCTGAGAATCCCACTTGAGATGTGTAGCAATATCATCACAAACTTCAATGTTCGTGTTGCAACTGTAATCTAGGGAAGAGGATCATGGATTGAGCATACCATCAATTATTAAACTGTACAGAACGAGTGAAAAAGTGGAAAACCTTTGGTATCAAATGATAATGTGGTGTTTCCGTGACATTTCCGTGACATTTCTGTGAAGAAAAGTTTCGAAAACGTTTTCATTGTAAAAACTTATTATGTACAATAAAAAAAAAAGTGGTAACATTTTATGGATAGATAGATAGGTAGATAAATAGATAATATTGTGCACAGTGATGTTCATCACGAGTGCTCATCAGCGTTCACTGGTGAAGTGTTCAGCGTTTAAGCCTGTTTCTGAAGATCGTCTTCACAATATTATCGCCAGGTCTAAACCCATCTATGCGAGTGACCCCATGCCAGAGATTGTGTAAAGGGAGATGGGACACTCTTACTTATATGTGGTCGATGACATGGATTATCGTTCCTAACTCCGTGATCACTTTCTTTCAGCCCTTATAAACAGTGCAATTTATCATACGTTTTCTCCCAAACTACTGATCAGATTATTGAGAAACTTAGTTTTTAGGTGGGAGGTGATGAGATTTTATTGAAAAAATTAAGTTTGGTAAACCTCATTTCATAATTGTCCCCTCAGACTATGTAAAAAAACCAATTTCTTCAGTCAAGCGATCTCTTTTTATTAAAAACATTCACTTGGATTATTTTATAGGTAGTGAACATTTAT
Organism: Oncomelania hupensis; assembly: GCA_036898135.1. NCBI lineage: Eukaryota > Metazoa > Mollusca > Gastropoda > Littorinimorpha > Pomatiopsidae > Oncomelania > Oncomelania hupensis. Next base: position 72,762,583 of record CM072514.1, on the reverse strand, counting down.
GCAGCCAAAGATTATTTATGTATGCAGCAGTGTGAGGTGGTGGGGGCGAGAATGTCTGATGGACGCTCTACAGTTAAACCATGTGTATTCTCAGCAAGAAGCTCCTTGCATTCTGCTCTATCGTCACAAGAAAAAGAAAAGGAAAAAAGGGGTCGTGTGGGGAGGGGGTTGGGAGAGAGGGGACAGCCAGAAATATTACGAAATAAAAATAAAAAGCACTGAGAACACACCCACGTGCCCACTGTGCCCCCTCTCCCCCCTCTCGTCCGCCCCTGCGCTCTGTGGATAACTGAGGACACTGATACTGAGAGGGCGGCCTCGGGGATGAAGCTTTGTCTAAACCGGCTAGTTCTAACCTTTAGTGCTCTGAAGCGTTTGCCTGACGGGAGGAGCTCGAACAGATGGTTGGCTGGGTGGGATAGGTCGCCATTGATGTTGCTGGCCCTTCTTGCCAAACGCGTGCTGTATAAGGACGCAAGGGATAAATTATCATAATAAATCGCAGCCTATGATTTTTGCCGCGCGTGAAACTATTACATTACATAATTGTTGCTTTAGGTCCAGCGGACTCTTCCGAGCCAAATCAGGACCGGACAACCCCCAATTCGCATAAAAGATCTGCTGAAACAGCCCTAGTGGGAAAACTGAATGCCCTCCACCATCCAGTCACTTTACAATAATAAAGACATCCCACGCAGGGGACGCTGAGGCTGCACTCTAATTTATCGAACCCCCGTTTACAAAAACAAAATAGAATACAAACATCATTATAAATTATCAACAAAACATATACATATAAAATGCCTACATTGCTAAATAATAACATCATAGGAAGCCCTAGTGACCACCTGGCAGAAAGCGTCCAATATTCCCAAGCTGATCCAACAGACCTCATACACAAACAAGGAGTCTTGTCCCGGAAGAGTTTTCAAGAAAATAGGTAGGTGACTGGTCTAGCGAAGAAGAAGATAGTATAGCAGATTGATAGAACAGAGCAGGACTGAGAAAGAGCAAATGAGAAAGACAGCGACAGTGGGAATTTAAAGCACTAAATTTCCAGAAAGTGGGGATACTATTTATACTGAAACCCCCGGCACCCCAACGGGGGTGCGCGTTAAACTATACGGCCCACAAGCCGTAACCCCCCTGCGTTCCAATTCTGTTCTAATCTATCAGTCTACTATCTTCTTCGCTAGACTAGATCAAGTCACCTACCTTTTTTCTTGAAAACTCTCTCAAAACTCCTCGTTTGTGTCTGTTGGGTCAGCTTGGGGATATTGGACGCTATTTTGTTTATTTTTTAAACGGGGGTTCGATGAATTAGAGTACATCCTCAGCGTCCCATGCATGGGATGCCTTTATTGTAAAGTGACCGACTGGTGGAGTGCCTTCAGTGTCATCATTAGGGTTGTTTTAGCATATCTTTTATACGAATCAGGGGTGAGCCTTTTCATAATACAAAACGTCTGGTCTCGCTTGAAAACTCGTGAGAATTCCAATAGTTCGTGGCTAATCTAAACAGTTTATCATAATTATGTTTTCAAAATGTACCCATAAACTACAAAGTTTTTTCTATTCCATTTCTAATTCTTTCCTGAAAAATCTTCTCAGTTAGATCTGTACAAGTTTAGATCTGATCAAACTATCTGTATCCTGTTTATTCAAAGAATTTACAATAAGCCTGACCAAAAAGAACAGTTTAACTTAAGACCCTTCAATGACCAGACCATCATGAACATTGGAATTGGCAACAGAACCGTGATGCCTAATCATAATCGACGACTCTGTTAGATACACAACGCCACTATACAACACGCAACATGGGGATCACCAATCTCGCCTCTGCCTTGCGTCATGCACCTTCTTTCACACTCTCATTCACTGCAAATATAATAAACCATACTTACAACGCTTCGATCTCTACTCCAAACATACCTGTCTAACCTAACTAACTACTGTCTTTGTCCACCGTCAGTGTCCACAGTCCAGTCACTGTCTTCGTGCTCTCTGGGGAAAAGCAAAACCAACAGACACACACAAACGTCACACAGCACGTCACATCACAGACAATGCGTCATTTCCTAAACACATCGCGTGCTCTCTTTCTGATTCACCCTTACAACTCTACTCTGCACTGAATCTCTCGTTCAAGGCACGTTCATACACTGTGCACTGGATTTTGAGAAGAAAAATCATCAGGATTTACCTTGGATTGCCCTTTGGAAACGACTTTCTTTCGCAGTCAAAATTATATCGGGGAGTTGTGTCAGTTGTTTGCGCTAAAAATGTTCCCCGCCCTTGCGAGATTTTGTCTTCTTTGACGTCATGTATTTGTTCCGCGCTTTTTTGGAATCTGGGCAATTCTAGAATTGGCCTGCGCAATTCTAGAATTGGCCTGCCCATTTTTGGAATTCCAACATTGGTTAGGGTTCGGGTTAGGGTTAGGATTTGGGTTAGGGTTACGGAAAGGTTAGGGGTTAGGTCCCTAACCCTTTCCCTAACCCTAACCTTAACCCTAACCCTGGCGGCCAATGTTTTCATTAAAACAATGGGCAGCCCCTTCTATAATACTACTAATTCCCAAAATGCCCAGATTCCAAAAAAGCGCAGAACATATTCATTGTCGATCAATAGCCATGGAAAATCATTCCGCCGATAAGCTCTAGAACTGACGTCTCGATCCCTTATAAAATCTCTGCCCATACCCATTCGTATTGTGCTGGATGATCTAGCTGCTGCAGTTTTAGTTTAGACTTTAGATGATGGTCAAATTTGTAATCAGTGCTTCCTGTTATTTGATTTGATTTCTTCTTTATAGGGTCCAGTGAACATTTTAGCAGTCGTAGCTGGACCACACACATGAAACATGAGATGAAACACCTGCGACACCATTTGCGGATACATTTTTGACAATGACCCCTCACTGTTAATTTTGAACACAATGGCTGTCAGCGTATGATGCCACCACTACTATACAATTCATTTCAACGATACAGTTAGTTTTAGACCACGCAGTCGTTGTCACAAATGGACACACAAACATAAGGACCAAATCTAATAATTTAAAGTTGAATCATAACCATTGTACTCATTCTTTTAGGGTCATTCTTTTATCATGTGTTGCAGTGACTAATAATCGTGCTGCCAATTGCTGCAAGTGCAGCAATAAGTCTTTCATGACCATATGTTACACTCGCATTGATTGAGGGACTGAGATCCCAAAAAGGAGAAATTGATTGATTGATTGATTGATTTATTGTTGCTTTAGGTCCAGCGGACTCTTCCGAGCCAAATCAGGACCGGACAACCCCCGATCCGCATAAAAGAACTGCTGAAACAACCCTAGTGGGAAAATTGAATGCCCTCCACCGGCCAGTCACTTTACAATAAAGACATCCCACGCGGGGGACGGCTGAGGGTTTACCTCAACTACGCGAACCCCCCGTTTACAAGAACAAAATAGAATACAACAATCATTACAAATCATCAACAAAAAAACATATACATATAAAATGCCTACCCCTTGGGGTCATGAGCAATCTTGTCACTGTAGATTGTTCTAACCTATAAAGGGAACAGTGAAAGCCCCAGTTGAAAACCTGTCTTGCCTTTGTAGGCATGACTAATTCACTGCGGCAACAGTTCCCCCCGTTGGAGTGCCGGGGGTTTCAGTATAAATAGTATCCCCACTTTCTGGAAATTTAGTGCTTTAAATTCCCACTGTCGCTGTCTTCATCATTTGCTCTTTCCCATTCCTGATCTGTCCTATCACTCTGCTATACTTTCTTCTTCTTCGCTAGATCAATGACCTACCTTTTTTCTTGAAAACTCTTCCTGGACAAGACTCCTTGTTTGTGTATGAGGTCTGTTGGATCAGCTTGGGAGTGTTGGACGCTTTCTGCCGGGTGGTTACTAGGGCTTCCTATGATTGTATTATTTCGCACTATAGGCATTTTATATGTATGTGTTTTTGTTGATGATTTATAATGATGGTTGTATTCTATTTTGTTTTTGTAACCGGGGTGTTCGCGTAGTTGAGGTCAACCCTCAGCCGTCCCCCGCGTGGGATGTCTTTATTGTAAAGTGACTGGCCGGTGGAGGGCATTCAATTTTCCCACTAGGGTTGTTTCGGCAGATCTTTTATGCGGATCGGGGGTTGTCCGGTCCTGATTTGGCTCGGAAGAGTCCGCTGGACCTAAAGCAACAATAAATCAATCAATCAATCAATATAAAATGCCTATATTGCTAAATACTAATATCATAGGAAGCCCTAGTGACCACCCAGCAGAAAGCGTCCAACACTCCCAAGCTGATCCAACAGACCTCATACACAAACAAGGAGTCTTGTCCAGGAAGAGTTTTCAAGAAAAAAGGTAGGTCATTGATCTAGCGAAGAAGAAGATAGTATAGCAGAGTGATAGGACAGAGCAGGAATGGGAAAGAGTAAATGAGGAAGATAGCAACAGTGGGAATTTAAAGCACTAAATTTCCATAAAGTGGGGATACTATTTATACTGAAACCCCCGGCACTCCAACGGGGGTACTGTTGCCGCAGTGAATCTGTCATGCTAACAAAGGCAAGACAGGTTTTCAACTGGGGCTTTCACTTTTCCCTTTATAGGTTAGAACAATCTACAGTGGCAAGATTGCTCATGACCCCAAGGGGTAAAAAGGAGAAATCAATTCCCGTAAGTTGCACAATAAATTAGGTGTTGGAAAACACACTGAAGATAGGATTTATTCAACTTCAGATTGCGGGGTTAAGGGAGGGTTCACAAACAACAGACGCTTAACATTCAAATCTTAACGATCGATTTGAGCAACCATTGCTTATTATGTATTATTTTTTCAACTATGCAGTGTAAACTAATTTTCACACAACAATAAACCAAAATTCTTGATAGCCTTGCCCTTTAACCGGCATTCCTACTATGCGAAAAGAAAAAAAACTGATCGCACAATTACACTTGGGACACTTGTTACCTTTAGGGTTGTTTCAGCAGATCGTTTATACGGATCATGGGTGAGCTCTCTTTCAACTAAGTTGTGGTCCTGATTCGGCTCTTTGCAGTCAGCTGGACCCTATAAACAATGACTAACTAACTTCCTCTTTGAGAAAAAAAAAACTGCGTCACAAAGAGAGCTCACCCATGATCCGTATAAACGATCTGCTGAAACAACCCTAAAGGTAACACTGAAGGCGCTCCACCCCCAGCCGGTCACTGTACAATAAAGGCATCCCATGTAGGGGACGCTGAGGCTATACTCTAATTTATTGAACCCCAGTTTACAAAAACAAAAAATCATTATAAAATATTAACAAAACACATACATATAAAATGCTTACATTGCTAAATAATAATATCAAAGAAAGCCCTAATGGCCATTTGGCAGAAGGCCCCAACAGACCCCATACACAAATGAAGAGTTTTTGGCAGAGTTTGCAAGAAAAAAAAAAAAAGGTAGGTAATTTGCGCTAGCGAAGAAGATAGTAGATTGAGAGAACAGATTAGGAACGAGAAAGCGCTAAGTAAAAAGACGGTGACAGTGGGGGTAATTTAAAGCATGCACAGAACCATCGGCGATGATTTACCTTTACACACCGGGTTTTTACAGAAACCGGGTGATACCACCTTTCCAAAATAAAATAAAACCGAGTCTTGAGTATTAGAATTCATAATTGCTATTTACTAGATAGAACATCATTTTTTGAGTATGATCATGTTATTGTTGCTGTCTCCACTGATGATTGCATAAAGAAAAAAACAAACAGAAACACCGAACATAGACCAACACATTAAAAAAAATGAAAAAAGGGGGTGGAGGTGAGTAAAGCCTGTAAATAAAGGTTTGCTCTAAAAAAAAAAAAAAAAAAAAAAGAGAGAGAGAGAGAGAGAGAGAGGTAACAAAAGTACAAATAAATCATACAGCCCTTAGTACAGTCTGTATCAATACAAGTAAATTAGAAAGAAATAAGTACAGGGCTTAAAGTCTTCCGCCTTTCGGCTGATTTTCAACCGTTGACAGTTACTTTTCCTCCGACAATTTTTATTTTTCCGCCGTTCGTACTTAAGGGAGAAAAAAAAAAGGCTCTCCATATTTCGGCTCGTTAATCTTACTTGGCACGATACTTTTTAATTTTCGAGTAAGATTTATTGAAATGGACATTGTGCAAACTGTAACAGACCTGCCTGCAAACAAACCGTATTTGTATGCATTTTTAATTCCAAGTACGATCGATCGGGTAAGCCATGAAAAATACGGTCGTCGTTTTTTTCCCCTCTCTCCCTTATAAGACCTTTTAGGAGTTTTGTCCCTTTAGCTTAAATGCGCGCGCTCAATGTTACTTAACACTTCTGTTGTCACCAGACAAATAAAGTTAATATTAATAATTTATCCAAGTTCATCTACTTTGCCATTAAAAAAATATTTTATTTTATTTTAACTACTTGATGACAGTTATTTAATTAATTTTAACAGAATTTCAAGGAATACGTTAAATAGAAGGGAGACAACCACCTAAAACCGTATAGGCCTATTGTCTAGGCATGCACACACCCATTCCAATGCATTGCATTTTTAAACCAACCAAACTTTTTGTTTACGAAATTATGCAACAATGTGTTACATAGAATGCTTTTTTTTTTTTTTTTTACATTTTCATTGTATATTTTCTTAATATTAATATACCCCTTGGGGTCATGAGCAATCTTGCCACTGTAGATTGTTCTAACCTATAAAGGGAAAAGTGAAAGCCCCAGTTGAAAACCTGTCTTGCCTTTGTAGGCATGACTGATTCACTGCGGCAAAAGTACCCCCGTTGGAGTGCCGGGGGTTTCAGTATAAATAGTATCCCCACTTTCTGGAAATTTAGTGCTTTAAATTCCCACTGTCGCTGTCTTCCCCATTTGCTCTTTCCCATTCCTGATCTGTCCTATCACTCTGCTATACTATCTTCTTCTTCTTCGCTAGATCAATTACCTACCTTTTTTCTTGAAAACTCTTCCTGGACAAGACTCCTTGTTTGTGTATGAGGTCTGTTGGATCAGCTTGGGAGTGTTGGACGCTTTCTGCCGGGTGGTCACTAGGGCTTCCTATGATGTTATTATTTAGCACTATAGGCATTTTATATGTGTGTGTTTTGTTGATGATTTATAATGATGTTTGTATTCTATTTTGTTTTTGTAACTGGGGGTTCGAGTAGTTGGGGTAAAGCCTCAGCCGTCCCCTGCATGGGATGTCTTTATTGTAAAGTGACTGGCCGGTAAAGGGCATTCAATTTTCCCACTAGGGTTGTTTCGGCAGATCTTTTATGCGGATTGGGGGTTGTCCTGTCCTGATTTGGCTTGGAAGAGTCCGCTGGACCTAAAGCAACAATCAATCAATCAATCTTAATATTAATATATGGTGGACAGGTTTTTTTGTTTTTTTGTTTTTTTGTTGGGGGGTTATAAGGGAGACAACCATTTAAAAAAATTGTCTAAAAGAATGTTTTTTCAGCTTTTGGCATACAATTATTGTACATTATTTGATTACATTTCTTAATTATAAAATTACATTTTATTTAAATTCAGATCTTGTTTGACAGGCTTTTGGAGCCACAAATAAAATAGGCAAATGCTTGTAGTGGTTTAAAATAATAATAAATAGTAATTATTTGCATGCATTATTCAACTTGATTCAACCTAAATATTATTGATATTTAAATATGCAGTATTGCTTTGAGTAACTTGAGATTATTATTTTTATTTACATTTTAAATTAATATAATGCAGCTTCGGGGGGTCGTTGCCCCCCTGACCAGGGCGCTGCTCCTGGACCACAAATTATTCCTCCTTTTTCTTGGTGGCTCACTTTAAGCCCTGTAAGTACAAGTGATGGTATTATTTCTATCTATCTATCTATCTATCTATCTATCTATCTATCTATCTATCTATCTATCTATCTATCTATCTATCTATCTATCTATCTATCTATCTATCTATCTATCTATCTATCTATCTATCTATCTATCTATCTATCTATGCCATTATGCTAGGTTATTGTTTGCTGACTTCAGTTCGGCCTTCAACACCATGCAGAGACACGTACTGGTGGAGAAGCTTCAGCAGCTGGAAGTCCCCACAGTCATCGTTCGGTGGGTGCTTGACTTCCTCACTGACAGACGGCAGCGGGTGCGGGTGGCGGGGAGACTGGGGTCACGCTCTCGCCTGAGGTGACGACAAACACGGGCGCCCCCCAGGGGTGTGTGCTCAGCCCGTTTTTGTACATTACCTACACAAACAGCTGCAAGTGTGAGGGCGATAAATGCTCTTGCTCCAAGTTCGCCGACGACTCTGCCATCCTCGGCCTGATGTCCGATGCTGAGTCGGAGACGACATTTCAGGCCACTGTCAACAAGTTCGCCGGCTGGTGCTCAGAGCACCACCTGCAGCTCAACGTCATCAAGACCAAAGAGTTAGTCGTGGACCCGAGAAGAGACGCTCCGCCTGTACAGCCTATCATTATCGGGCAGGAGCAGGTGGAGATAGTGGAGTCCATCCGCTACCTCGGCCTCATCCTCGACTCCGCACTCAACTTCAAGGAGCAAGTCACTTCTGTCCAGAGGAAGTGTCAGCAGAGGCTGTATGTGCTGCGCCGACTGCGGTCTCTCGAACTGGACCCCCAGCTGCTCCTCAACCTCTATCGTTCCATCATAGAGCCCCTTCTCACATACTGCAGTAGTATATACCACCCCTCCCTCTCTGTCACTGAAAGAAACAAGTTGATCAAAATTTCAAACACGGCCTCAAAGATCATTGGCCTCCCCGTCTCCCTCATCTCTGAGATAACAGACAAAGCCCTGCTCCGCAAGGCGCATGCGGTCTCTGCTGACAGCTCCCACCCATTGCACGCGGAGTTTGAACTGCTCCCCTCGGGCAGGCGGTATCGCTCCATCAAATGCAAGAAGGCAAAGTACTCTCGCAGCTTTGTTCCCATGGCGGCGGGTAGACTGAATGCTGCCTCTGGCTCCGGCTTGCACATTGGACGTTAACACTGCCCCCACTGCACGCTCTAGCTAGAGTCAACTATACAGTCAAGCCAGTGCCATTACAATATGTCTACGCTAATTAAATTGTCAATGTATATGCATATATGCATGTGTGTGTATGTGTGTGTGTGTGTGGGTGTGTGTGCGTGTGTGTGTGTATGTGTGTGTATGTATGTGTATGTATAGGTGTATGTATGTGTGTATGTATATATATAGGTGTGTGTGTGCATGTGTGTGTATATGTATGTGTGTATACATATGTAGTATTAATACAATTATTGACTTTGTCTCTTAGTTATGATAGCTGTAGAAATTGAATAGTGTTAGGACATTATTAAATAAGACTCAAGTCTATTTTATTAAAATTATTTTAATTTGTGCTAAACTGTATTCGTGTATTAGTGCACATGTGATATGGTTTTGTGGTCGTAAGTTATGATAGGATGACGATGAGTATGTGGTGGGCATAAACGCAATGTGCGTGTGGGTGTGTTTATGTGGGTGTGTATATGTGGCTGTGTGCGTGAGTGTCTACGTGCTTTCATTCCCTGTGTAAATTCCCATCTCTCAAATCATTCTCACAACAGGTTTATTTTGTTGATAATTAATTATTTATGATCTTGCCTCTGTAAGGTGTTCTTATGCAGTGAGTATCCTGCTGGCAAAACAAATTTTCCTTTTTGATGGAATAAAGAATATATTGACTTGACTTGACTCGACTTGACTATCTATCTATCTATCTATCTAACTCTCTCTCTCTCTCTCCCTCTCTCTCTCTCTCTCTCTCTCTCTCTCGCTCTCTCTTTTTACTTCTGCAGAAGCCCTATATGAGTAATATACGTAAAGCAATAAAAGCATCACATGGTTAAATATACATTATACCAAACACCATAATCATATTACTATTAATTTATTACTTCAAAAATAACATTGAATTAAAATGGTAATATAAAATCAATAGAAATAAAATAGTAATATAAAAACAACAATCTGGTGGTGTAAATGCATCGAGATCGATCGCTATTAGGCTTCGGGAATGAAGTCAAAGTTGCATCCATGTTAAGAATCTCTTTCAGAGACAGGAACCCAAATATTGAACTTACGTTCACACACTTTACTAACTAAAATAAAACTCCGACTTGCATAGCGTAACCACACACACCCAAACACTCGACTTCAGTTGACTTCATTTCTAGCAACCCCATGCATAGACAATTACATCCGTAACAATAACAGGCGCTTCGTGGTGCCCCAGTGCAACAAAGAGCAGTACAATCTTTCTTCCCTCGCATTATCGTTGCCTGGGACCAACTTGACAGTTCAGTTGTTAGCTCGTCACCTATCGAAAGCTACGAAACTGCCCTAGCATCTTCTAGGAGCCGTTAAAATCAGCAGCATCGCACACACCACCGTTGCACCTGTGCCAGTATGTGGATGTAGCAACGTACTTCACCAGAAAACCCCCGTGGGGGTGCCGGGGATTTCAGTATAAAAAGAATTCCCACTTTCTGGAAGTTTAGTGTTTTAAATTCCCACTGTACGTCGCTGTCTTTCTCCTTTGTTTTTTCTCATTCCTACTCTGTTATATCAATATACTATACTGTCTTCTTCTTTGCTAGACCAGTCGCCTACCTTTTTTCTTGAAAACTCTTCCGGGACAAAACTCCTCATTTGTGTGTGAGGTCTGTTGGATCAGCTTGGGAATATTGGACGCTTTCTGCCAAATGGTCACTGGGGCTTCCTATGATGTTATTATTTGGCAATGTAGGCATTTTTCATATGTATGTGTTTTGATGATATTTTATAATGATGTTTGTATTCTATTTTGTTTTTGTAAACGGGGGTTCGATAAATGAAGAGTATAGCCTCAGCGTCCCTTGCGTGGGATGTCTTTGTGGCAAAAGTGATCGGCTGGTGGAGTGCCTTCAGTGTTACCACTAGGGTTGTTCCGGCAGATCTTTTATGCGGATCGGGCGTGAGTACTCTTTCAGCGAAGTTGCGGTCTTGATTTTGTGGTCCTGATTCGGCGCTTTGTCACAGGGCAGCCTGTGATGAAACCGGGTAGAAAGTGTGGGTGGAGAGTTAATGAGTTGGGGTAGTAACTGCGCGCTGTCGTATGTTTGGTTATGCGTGGAAAGCGTGATTTTGGAACAGCAGACCTCGGCCAGCCAGTTTTGGAATGTGTTCACTGTAGTCAGAACACGTTTTGCAGAGTAACGGGGAAGACCTGTGGTCTTGTGTCTCTGGGTATATTGTTCTGGAAGTAAGGTTGGGACAGTTGTTAACGTAAATGATAACTGGTTCTAAAAGAAAACCTAGTGGGAAATGTTACAGTTGAGGTAACAAGCTCAAGGAAGTGTAGAGCAAATAACTAAGTTTGTGTGTTGTGGTAAGTTAGTGTAGAGGTGGTCCACTAACAGGAATTACTACGCACTGGATACCTTACTTGGAGTACTGTGTAGGCGAGCAGTGGAAAGGGCTAGCTACAGGTACTTTACATTCGAGCCGTGTGGGTAAGTGTGATGGTGATCTTCCTTTACTGTGCTAATGACCGAGGGCCGGCTGTTGGGGTGTTGAACGATAGCTGTGCGTGAGGCTGGGGGAAGGATGGTTGCACTGGGGAGAGGCAGACGAAAGGAAGAGTGCGACTGAAGGAGGGAGAATGAGGGTGAAGTGTGGTGAAGGTAGGATGGAAGTGGTTGCTGTTGTTGAGGTTGCGGTTGCTCAAGATGGATAATGTGTTGATGATTACATGTATTCATTTGCAGCATTGTTCATTTCATGCATTCATAATGTCATTTAGTTTTTGAATTATGTGTTTGATTACAAGAGACAGTAATAGTAGTCAAGGGAAGTGAAGTGGACAGCAGTGGCGCTTCCTCAAGATACAGGAATTAGTTAGTGTAGTAGGGGGGAAGAGTGTGAGGAGGGAGGGGGGACAGAATCGGGTGGACATGACATTAACAATAAGACAAGCATGTTGCAGGTTCGAAAGTTCGTTGTTCGAGGGTCTTCGAAGTTCGACGTATTCATCAGCTCGACACTGAGCAACGTTGACCAGCGTCGCGCAACAACGACGACGACATTTGGTCGTGTGGACCCAGCATCATCATCACCACCCGTTCGTCCTCGTCCGTGTTGGTGTGTACATCTTCATTGTTCCACAACCCCACCTTTTCCGCAGTGGTTGTGACGTCTGTGTATGGAACCTGGCCTCGACGTCACAGTGTTAGCCGACTGGAGGAGTTAGGCTGGGAGGCGTCGACGGTGGCAGGGCTGCCGCAACTACAGCGTCATCATCATCATCATCGTCAGCGGTGGGAGGGAGTGGCGACACCACTACGCCTGGATTCCATAGCGACAGTCCGGTGACAGTCACGAGGAGGGGCAGCTACTTTTCGGAGACATCAGCGGGGACGCCCTACTATCAGGTCGGCTTATTCTTTGTTGTCCCCCTTTCGATACTCGACCCCCCCTGTGTTCGGACATTTGCAGTGCACAGTCGTTACTTAGACGTGGTTGTTTAGCAACCCTCGTTCATCTGACATTCCATTTCATTGTTCATCGACCCATTGATTGTTCCATCACCATTTTTCTCGTTTCATGTGTAAATGTTGTATGTGTATGAGTGTGTGGTATGAATGAATAAATAGCTTGAAAGTTGTGTATATATTCGTTGTGTTTTCATCCCTTCACGTCTGCGGGAAATCGCCATTCTGTCTGGGTTGTCTGCGTGTGGAAGTTGTCTGTTTGTGGCGTCTGCCCGGAGAGAGTCGTGGCGGTGACATATGGTGGAGATGCAGGGTATGTGTGAGTGTGCCCAGACGTGAAGTTGTCTCGTGATTGTCCTGTGGTGTCCGAGTGTGTGAGGCGTGAGTCGGTGAGAGTGTGCACCCCAGCGGGTGGTTGGAGGGAGTCGGGTCGCTGTTTAGCGGAGGCTCACAGCCGGCCTGGGTTCGACCACACGTGAGGGAGGGGGCCATTGCACTCTCCATCCGGTTCGCTACCTCGCGGGCCAGTTTCCACTGTTTGAGTGGGAGGAGGTGGGTGATAGTTAGGTAAGGAAGATAGCTAGGTAGGTAGGTTAGTATATAGGGCTAGGCTAAGTTAGGTAAGATTTCGCAGGGATTGTTGACTTGTTGTTGTTGGTTGTTGTTGCTTTCCTTGTAAGCAGGATGGCATCGATCGAGGAGGCTGAAGGAGTGTCACCGATCGCGGCTCGTACGCGTTCTCGCGTGGGTGTCACGATGGACGAGCGGGCGATGACGTTAGCAGCGGATACGGGAGTCACCGACTTACCTTCTGCGACCGAGCAGCGGAGATCGCCGGTTAGGTCATCGCGTCGTGGGTCAGTGGATGAGGAGTTGACGACGTTCGAAGCCAGAGACACAGTGAGTGATCCTTTTGTGACGGGATTTGGCGCGACTAGCGGGATGTCAGCAAGCACCGACTTCTACGGAGACCAAGATCGCCTGAGTGATGCAACGAGGCTGAAGAGGTTCGAGACCAACCCCTACCGTTCAGTCTACAAGGTTGAGGCGGCACCGACGCCGAGGACAGGACCGTTCGCGGATGAGACGCCGATGGAGAGGATCTTGAGGCTCGCCAAGCGCGAAGGACTGAAGGGTCAGGCAGCGTTAGACTACGCGATGGACCAAGCGGCTAGGGCGGCCCGGGAAGACGCCGAGTTGAGGGCGAGCGAGAAAGACGCAGATCGGAGAGAGAGAGAGAGGGAAAGAGAGCACGAACTAGCGATGGCGCAACTTAGGTTGCAGGGCGGCGCCGGGAACCGCAGGAATCATCAACCCGAGTTCGAGACGGTTAAGCTCAGGTTACCGTTCTTCGAAGACAAGGACGACCTAGAGACCTACTTGTGTCAGTTTGAACGATTCGCCAAGGCTCAAGACTGGAAGAAGGACACGTGGGCTATTCGCTTGGGGACCTTGCTGAAGGGGAAGGCGAGGGAAGTTTACGTTGGTTTGAATGAGGACGACTCAGCCGACTACGAGATCCTGAAGGCAGCGTTGTTGGTACGATTCAACCTGACGGCCGAGACGTATCGGAAGAAGTTTCGCCAGCTACGAAGGGAGCCACCAGAGACTTTCAAACAGTATCTGCGGAAGTCAGAGTTGTTCCTGGAACGCTGGATGGGACTAGCGAACAAGAAGGCCACGTATGCGGACTTACTGGACCTAGTGCTGATGGAACAGATGGTCAACGGTTTGATGCCAGAACTGGTCACGTTCGTGCGCGAACGCAACCCAGCAACGGTGGAGGAGGCCGCGACGTTAGCACAGCAGTACGTCGACGCCAGGGCGGGAACCAACCTACGTTTCCCACCACGTCAACCCTTTACACCCAAGGGACAAGAGCGAGGGTCGCCAGCCGGCGGGACCACGACCCAACTCGCCGGACAAGCGTGAATGTTATAGTTGCGGACAGAAAGGGCACTTGAAGCGGGATTGTCCGAAACGCAGCGAGCGGAGTGGAGCAGCGTTGCGCATCTTGAAGGAGGCAGGCAAGAGGGTAGATCCTCGGTTCCAGAGCCAAGTGGTAGTGGAAGGTGTTCCGCTGACGGCTGTGAGGGACACGGGGGCCGACTTGATTTGCCTGCGGAAGGGAGAGGTTGCCAACCTTGTGTACACGGGACGCACGCGGCGTGTCGGATTCGCCATTCGCCAGCTATCCAAGTCACTGCCAACAGCGTGGGTGCAGTTTGAGTCGCCATTCTACACCGGGAGAGTGGAGGTGGTGGTGGTGCCGGACTTGATCTACCCAGTGGTGATCGGCAACTGGGCGAGGACGGAACAGCAACGCGATACAGCGCTGCCGGTATTCGTCGAGGGAGACGCGGAGTGTTGCGCCGTGCAGACACGAGCGCAAGCGGCCAAAGAGACAGACGCTGCGGAACTACTGGCGGTCGGACCGAGCAAGAGCGTCGTCGCAACGCCGGAAGAGATTCGCCAACTGCAGTTGGAAGACGGCGAGCTTGCGAAAGTACGACAGCTAGCAGACCGGAAGGCAGGGAAGGAGCAACGAGGCAAGGGGCAAGTGGCATTTGTCTGGAAGCGAGGCCTGTTGTACCGCGAGTACACCGGACAGGACAAAGTGGATCGCAGTCAGTTGGTGGTACCAACCAAGCTTCAGTCGGAGGTGCTACGCATGGGACACGACACGCCTATGGCTGAACACCGAGGAGCCAAGGGGACCCTAGATCAAGTGTGGGCCGAGCACTACTGGCCGGGGATGTGCCGCGATGTCAGGAAGTACTGTTCTTCGTGCGACATATGCCAGCGGACGACACCCAAGGGGCGCATCAGGAAAGCGCGTGTTCAGAGAGCCGGCAAGAGCAGGAAGTTGAAGCGGTACGTGGAACGTAGGGCAGAACCAGAACCGACGGTAGCCGTGGTGTTGGGCCAGGCCGGAACGGAGGGGACGACTGATATCAGCTACCAGGGCACTGTACCACTGATACCGCTACGAGCGAGCGAAGGGCCAGTGGACATACAGATAGACACGGAGCTATCTGCGCTACAAGAGAGAGCACTGCCGCTAACCAACCTGGACGAGTGCGAGGTGGTGTCAACCGACGACAACCCTGTGCGTACACATCAGCATCCGCTACCATTTTCGCAGATGGAAGTCGTCAAGGGTGAAGTGGAACCGATGCTGGAGTTGGGGGTTATCGAGTCGTGTACATCGCCGTACAGAGCACCGATCGTGCGGGTAAGGAAGAAGGGAGAGGTCAACAGGAGGGATGACTGCCGGAAAGCCTTGGATGACGTGAGGAGAGCGCTGACAAGTGAGCCAGTGGTAAAGTTACCAGTATTGGAGGAGGAGTTCATCTTGAGGAAGAACGCACCTCAACAGTGCCAGACTCACCCGATGGGCTATGCAGTTGCAGGCCTATGTCTTCACAGTTCGACCGATTCCAGGAAGAGACAACATAGAGGCGGATTTCCTCAGCAGATCTGACCCTGTGGAAGATTAAGTTTTGAACTCTCCGTAGTTTCGTCTTGGGAGGGGGGTGTGTCACAGGGCAGCCTGTGATGAAACCGGGTAGAAAGTGTGGGTGGAGAGTTAATGAGTTGGGGTAGTAACTGCGCGCTGTCGTATGTTTGGTTATGCGTGGAAAGCGTGATTTTGGAACAGCAGACCTCGGCCAGCCAGTTTTGGAATGTGTTCACTGTAGTCAGAACACGTTTTGCAGAGTAACGGGGAAGACCTGTGGTCTTGTGTCTCTGGGTATATTGTTCTGGAAGTAAGGTTGGGACAGTTGTTAACGTAAATGATAACTGGTTCTAAAAGAAAACCTAGTGGGAAATGTTACAGTTGAGGTAACAAGCTCAAGGAAGTGTAGAGCAAATAACTAAGTTTGTGTGTTGTGGTAAGTTAGTGTAGAGGTGGTCCACTAACAGGAATTACTACGCACTGGATACCTTACTTGGAGTACTGTGTAGGCGAGCAGTGGAAAGGGCTAGCTACAGGTACTTTACATTCGAGCCGTGTGGGTAAGTGTGATGGTGATCTTCCTTTACTGTGCTAATGACCGAGGGCCGGCTGTTGGAGTGTTGAACGATAGCTGTGCGTGAGGCTGGGGGAAGGATGGTTGCACTGGGGAGAGGCAGACGAAAGGAAGAGTGCGACTGAAGGAGGGAGAATGAGGGTGAAGTGTGGTGAAGGTAGGATGGAAGTGGTTGCTGTTGTTGAGGTTGCGGTTGCTCAAGATGGATAATGTGTTGATGATTACATGTATTCATTTGCAGCATTGTTCATTTCATGCATTCATAATGTCATTTAGTTTTTGAATTATGTGTTTGATTACAAGAGACAGTAATAGTAGTCAAGGGAAGTGAAGTGGACAGCAGTGGCGCTTCCTCAAGATACAGGAATTAGTTAGTGTAGTAGGGGGGAAGAGTGTGAGGAGGGAGGGGGGACAGAATCGGGTGGACATGACATTAACAATAAGACAAGCATGTTGCAGGTTCGAAAGTTCGTTGTTCGAGGGTCTTCGAAGTTCGACGTATTCATCAGCTCGACACTGAGCAATGTTGACTGGAGGAGTTAGGCTGGGAGGCGTCGACGGTGGCAGGGCTGCCGCAACTACAGCGTCATCATCACGTCACGAGGAGGGGCAGCTACTTTTCGGAGACATCAGCGGGGACGCCCTACTATCAGGTCGGCTTATTCTTTGTTGTCCCCCTTTCGATACTCGACCCCCCCCCTGTGTTCGGACATTTGCAGTGCACAGTCGTTACTTAGACGTGGTTGTTTAGCAACCCTCGTTCATCTGACATTCCATTTCATTGTTCATCGACCCATTGATTGTTCCATCACCATTTTTCTCGTTTCATGTGTAAATGTTGTATGTGTATGAGTGTGTGGTATGAATGAATAAATAGCTTGAAAGTTGTGTATATATTCGTTGTGTTTTCATCCCTTCACGTCTGCGGGAAATCGCCATTCTGTCTGGGTTGTCTGCGTGTGGAAGTTGTCTGTTTGTGGCGTCTGCCCGGAGAGAGTCGTGGCGGTGACACGCTTAGCAGTCCGCTGGACCCTGTAAGCAATGAATACCTAACTAACTAACTTCACCAGAACCAGAGACAGAAAGTGCCCGTGACCACAACATGGGATGACGTACATACATATGAGCAGTGGAGAGCTTTAGGAAGCACACAAAAAATTGTTTCGTAGTTCTTTTTCGTTGGAAAATCCCCAGTCTACGACATAAAATTTGTGCTTCCGGAAGGTCACGACCTCCTCATTTGCATTACGCAGAAAACTTAGCCGAGTGAAAATGCGGAATTTTTATCATTCTGAGGAATCGTGATTCGCATTTAAGTTTCTGGAATTTTAGGCATATATCGGGTCAATGGCTATAAACGTAAGCGCAGCTTGAACCCCTCGTGGGGGTGCCGGGGGTTTCAGTATAAATCTCCACTTTCTGAACATTTTTGTGTTTTAGATTCCCACTGTCGCTCTCTTTCTCCTTCGTTCATTCTCATTCCTACTATGTTCTATCAATCTACTATACTATCTTCTTTGCTAGACCAGCCATCTACCTTTTTTCTTGAAAACTCTTCCCAAACTCCTCATTTGTGTATGAGGTCTATTGGGTCATCTTGGGAATATTGGACACCAAATGGTCACTAGGGCTTTCTATGATATTATTATTTAGTAATGTATTCATTTTATATGCATGTGTTTTGTTGACATTTTATAAGGATGTTTATATTCCATTTTATTTTTGTAAACGGGGGTTTGATAAATTAGAGTATAGTTTCAGCGTCCCATGCGTAAGATCCATTTATTGTAAAGTGACCGGCTGGTGGAGGGCCTTCAGTTTTACCACAAGGGTTGTTTCAGCAGATCTTTAATACGGATCAGGGACGAGTCATCTTTCAAGCAAGTTGTGGTCCTGATTTTGTGATCCTGATTCGGCTCTTTGCAGTCCGCTGGACTCTGTAAGCAATTGTAGCCAAGCAGAGCATTTGACTCCTGCCTGTCGGCCACCCCATTGAGATCACGGCCCAACCTGAACTGTTATTTTTAATTTATATCTCGTAAGAAGAACATAAACATATTTGCCCTGCAAGGCGGTGAAACGTGTTGATAGTGAACCGGATTGCCGGCTACTTGTGTCTGGACACTCTCTACAAATCACTGCCACTGACTTGCATAAAATTCCTGCCGACAATGCGGTCCTGTTCACCACCAAAAGCAGAAGACGAATGGTCAGGCGAGGAAAACATATGTCGTCTCGCCTTGTCCTGCATAACCCAAAGGCCACACCAAAGGATTCTGCACAGCAGGAGCCACCCAAAACTAGACCAACCAACAAATGGAAGGTAGACAATCTCTCTCCCAAGCGTGAACCAGTCGCCTCCCATTTCGCCATACAATGAATAACTAATTAACTAACCTCCCGATATTGCCCTTTGATGACCTGGTCTCTTCCAGTCAGTGGCATGCTTTAGAACATGATTTAGACTCTCGCAATATTAATTGAGATTTGACTTTGCAAGGGAAGCTTTTTCTTCCAAGCGTGGAAGTACTCTGTTTTTTGGGTGATAATTTGTGGTCACAAGTCCTGACCAATTTAGACACTGTGTTGTAGAAGCATGGTATCATGCTACTCAAAAAAGGATCTGGTATTTAGACAATAGCCATTTTGAATTCTAAATACGGTTTTGTTTAATTTCGTAAAGTCGGTGTCACCAGGTTTTGGTAACCAGAACCTGGTTTCACCCTGTTCGGTATTTAGACCCGGTTTCACCAGGTTTCGGTATTTCGCAAGTCCGTTTTTTAGGAGTTGAATAGGTAGGTAGCGTTTTAATATACTACTATAATTTGAGATCCTGATACCGCTCCTTGTAGTCCGCTGGACCCTTTAAACAACGATTAACTAACTAACCAGCATCTAGTACCATTATTATACTATAAGATAGGGAGGAAACTGGAGTACCTGGAGATAACATCTCGATGACCTGGAATGTCACGTGAAATATATATATATATTTTTATAATTTACCTTATTGTCCCTTTTTCCATAGGGAAACTCTGGGCCGCCTCCCCCGGGGAAAGCGCAGTCGCAGCCCGTGGCGCGCCCAAACCCAACCTACCCAACATTAGTTGTGATTTTGAAATGTTGCTGGGGGAGCAAACCGGAGTACCCGGAGAAAACCCTCCTAGACGTTGCCCGAGTCGAAAGTAAATAATATTCGGAGAAACATAACGCCCAGAAGCTGGATCGAACCCACACCTGTCAGGCGCCATTGGTTTCTGGCCTGTGGACAAGGCAAGCCAGTCCCGCCCTAGCCCACCCGCCCACCCGCCCACAACGCCGTGTCGTCCGTGATGGGGATTGAACCCACAAACTTCAGCACTTTAAGCTAGTGCACTGCATGTCACAACAAGCCATCCCACTTTGTTAATGCTGTCCGTTCTTCACTATTGTACGTTTTGGGAATTTGTAAAAAAAATATATATATATATATATATATATATATATATATATATATATATATATATATATATATATATATATATATATATATATATATATATATATATATATATATATATATATATATATATATATATATATATATATATATATATATATATATTATCAGGAAAAATTTTAAGCTAGTGCACTGCATGTCACAACAAGCCATCCCACTTTGTTAATGCTGTCCGTTCTTCACTATTGTACGTTTTGGGAATTTGTAATATATATATATATATATATATATATATATATATATATATATATATATATATATATATATATATATATATATATATATATATATATATATATATATATATATATATATATATATATATTATCAGGAACAATTTTGAGTGTTTTAGTTGTTGTTGCTGTCTTCTTTTTTTTTTCTTTTTTTTTTAAAAGGGGGGGGGGGGGGGTTGTTGGAGGAGAGGGGTACTTTAACAGTTTTATTTCCAGCAACAATCGCTCATTTGTATGCCTTTAGTTCACAGAACACATGTCTCGTTGTTTCATGGTTGAAAGTTATTCTATTGCATAAATAGCTTGTTGTCTTCAGTTGTTGTTTTTAATCGTATCTGTACATATCTGAAAATACTTTGAAGTAGCCTGAAATCAGAACAAGCCAAATGTTGACCTGTCAGGTTGTCTGTCTGTTGGTTGATCCGTTGCTCGAATATCTTAAGAATAGATTTTGACCACAGGAATAGTATCTCGGCTAGTGGCCAGCCTTCTGTACCATCAAATGTGCCCTTCTGTGACGTGGGTTTTATTGTTGCTGGGCTCTGCACAATTGACTGCTATTACCTCCTCGTCTTAGTCTCTGGAGATAGCTAGTTATCTCCCTCTGACTTCACTTAATACATTTATTTATTTACATAATACAACATGGCATCGGCCAATCGTGATCGCCAAGTGAACACGCAACGTGGGACTATCAATTCTTAAGCATTGCAAATTTCACAAACATAATTTCAACAATAATATAAATACATCACGATAAAACAGAAGTATGTTCATTTACCTGTTTGACAATGTCAGGCCGTGGCTACTTGATTGAATTCGAATATTCAACAAGTACTGCTGTTTAATCTTCTCAGGAAAGAGATTTCTGCTAGAGTGTACTGTGTACTGCTCAGCGTTTCAACGAAGACTGACCCTCTACCTGCCTTCTGACTGTCCCGGTAGGACTGGTTCTACCTAACCTAGCTGTGTCCTGATTGGCTGAAACATCTGAGTGGATGTAAAATTCGAAATTCCATCGTAGGCTGCGATGATGTCACTAACTGTGCTTGCATCAGGCTACAACTGTTACGCATGATCACTTCTGTCGTCTGCTATACACTAACAGTAACCTACTAATCTACACTGACTAAACAAGCAAAAGCTCAACATGTGCGGGGTAAAACTATGCTCTTGTTACACCTACCACAAAGGTAAAGGTCGCTGGGATAATTGTGTGGATAGACACGTTTTGCTTAATATCTGAAAAATGTCTCAACGATTTGTTATACAGGTACTTCAACTCATGACCAATCATTCAGTGGTTGTCGGTTGGTTGGTCAGTCCATCGCTGTGAATTTCCTTTGTGTGTGTGTGTGTGTGTGTGTGCGTGTGTGTGTGTGTGTATGTTTGTTTGCCTAAAATAATTTCATTTAACATTTGCTGTCGTTTAATGTTAGCATGCATAAGTGTAATTATATTTAAATGTGGCTGTGCAATTTTATCCTCATTGTCATTATGATTGTGTTACACTCCGTTTGATGATGGTGTTTTCTTTATCAGTATCTGATTCAGCCCCAATGCTGAATTCCTGATAAGGTGTAACTCAGATTCGTTTATCCACGCAGCCTGCTCACTCAGCATACAAGTCACAAAGTCGACGTATGAAGTTTTCCACTTTTTATTCAGCACACATCAACAACTGCATACAATTCTCAACTCAACTCAACAACTTTCAACAGCCACTCTTTTTTCACAACACACGGAGCATCGAATATATAATTTTTTTCTCTTTCGAGATGACGACAGGTCGTTCTAGAAATGACGCATTACAACCAACCAATCAGAATTAAAGATCGTCATCACTGACTTACGTCATACATGTCAAAAGAATGTTCTCCATTATCTACGTCCATCAAGAAACTTCGATCGATAGTAAACAAACGGATCCAGAAAATTATCCAACAATATCGACTAACGAAAATTATCAACGTTATACAAAGCCTCTCCTAACAACAATGCAAACTCAAATCAAAGGTAAATAAACTCCATTATTGAATACTTTGCAAAACGAAACGATTAGATCTATCGTGCGCGTTTTAGACACACTACCATTGGCGTTTCAACGTAACAGATTGTTGTTATTATTATTGTGATTTTTATTCCTTGTTGATTGTAATTGTACACCACAATGTAATTTCTTGTAAAATATTGTAAAGTTGTCTTATCTTATCTTATCTTATCTTATCTTATACACGCACGCACACACACGGACGCACACACACACGCACACACACACACACACACACATTGAAAGCCTAGTTTTCTCTTAACAAAAAACAATAACAACAAACAATAAGTCAGAAACATAATTGATATTTATTGTTCTAAAAACTTTCTTCTATGACCCATCTTGTTATCACCTCAGCGGCATGCTAATATTCCGATCAGTGTGACGTTATAATTATATGTATGTGACAGACCCAAAGAAACACGTTGAAGAGCTACTTAACTTTAGATTTTTTTTTTTTTTACATATAGTCCAGTTTACACAAATATGCAGGCTTTCAAAAAGGAAGATAAAACTACACAAACAAAAACAAGCTTTCGAGTTTTGTGAAAACTCATTTTCAGGTTAAAACCAGGGTAAATGCGTAACACTGGACAGCAGAAAAATCTGTTGAAAACAATTAGACTCTTCTTCTTTTTTTTTATTTTCTTTTTCGTTGACTGACAACAACTAAGAAAGAAGTTGTTATTTATTCTTTATTTTTTTGGGTGGGGGGGGGGGGGGGTGTGGGTGGGAAGAGGGTGTTGTTTACCCAAAAAGGCAAATATTAGTACAAACAAATTTTAAACGAGATAGAGAACGCAGCAAAGAATGGAGTGAGGAGGTGGTGGGGGGGGGGGGGGGGGGGCCGAAGGCACGCAGAAAGGTTTGTTGGCGGGAGAGGAGGGAAGTAAATGAGGGGAGAAGGGGAGAACAAGCGCTTCAAAGAATGCTGGCAGAAAATGAGCGTGACAAAAAAAAGAAAAAAAAAAAAAAAAGAACACCGAAGGGGTGTGATGGGGTGGGGATACTGGTAGGGTAGAGAAACCTGGCAGGAAGGGAAAGAGAGAGGGGTAAATTAGGGGTGAGAGGGGGTCAGAAGCCATGAGATTCTTAAATGCCCTTGGGGGTTGTTATCGTTAATGTTACAAGACTAGTAGTCTCAAAGCTATAGAAATGCTGCACACACTATCAAAAAAGGAGATATTGGGGACCCTGAATACAATATCCGAGAAATGCCTTGCGGTCCCTGGATGTCAAAGAAAGGTTGATATGGGTGAGATCGAGAGTAGTAGTAGTAGTAGTAGTAGTAGTAGTAGTAGCAACAGCAAAAAATAGTACGTTTAAGTACGGGACCTAGCAGGACTATCAGTAATAAAATAACTCAAAATTTCCAACAGAAAATAACAAACAACAAAGGAACGCTCGCAGTAAGTATGCCGGAAACCGTTTCCGCATTGGATGGGTCTGCATTGCAGACGTAGAAAATACGCCTGTCGTCTGTATTTTTACAGAGAAGGCGTCAATGCACGACATACCGCGGTGGCCATTAATCTATGCACGGAGCATCGTCGCCAGATACAGTTCAGTCAATCCGTCCCGACTTCTAAACAAAAGCAAGGAACCGTTAGTTAACGCAACCAATGATTCATGTTTTTAGAGGTGTACACGACAGAACGAAAACTGCGTAGGAAAATAACTTTAACATTGCAAGACTACTATTTAAGACATTTTCAGAGTTCGCAAATAAGGATTCCCCAAATTCCAGAGGAAGATAGACTTTGTGGCCGAGATTACGAAATTGCTGAAAGTCTGCCTCAACAGTCAGTTAAAATTTTTTCTGATCAAAACGTTCCACAGATACAACAGAACTCGTTTGTAATATGGCCGATGGAGAGAACTATTGGACATGCAAGGATGGGCAAACTACTTTTGAAAAGTAGTCCGCTACATTAGTGTAAAAAAGTAGTTCGCTACTTTACAATTACATTTTGAAGGAATGTAGTTCGCTACTTTTACGCTACTTAAAAAAAAGTAGCTAACTACTTTTCAAACTACTTTTTTTAAAAACTGTAATCACAACTGGGACTGCTAAGTATTTTTTTTAATGTAAGTAAAATTACAACAACAAAAAAAGACAAGAAAAAAACACTAATAAAGAAATACTTTTAATGATATATGCTCTTCATCAGATTACACACAAAAAAAGAAGATACAAAATATTTCCTTAGACTACAAAATTTGAGATGAAGCCTTAGATTGGATGCTGTCGTCTTGCTCGCTGAATACTTATTGCATCCGTACTTGCATTTAAATATAAATGCATTGTCCGTTTCTTCTTTGAAATGAAAAAATTCTACATATGGTTTAACAAAGTTGGAAGTTTCTCCATCTTCTGCGGTCTAAAATTTGTGCGTTCTGTGCTTGATTTGCTCGAACAAAGACTGAGATGACTGACGCGCGCTTTTGAAAAACACGTGGCTGGCTTTTGCTTTCAGCCTATCACAATCATGCTTCCGTTCGCTGAGCGAGCGATCAATCTCGCGCGAGACAGTACTCGCTTCGGCTTGACTGAAAGTGCAAGTCACACGGCGAGGAAAGTAGCGTAGCGAAAAACACATTTTCGCTACTTCGCTACTGACAAATTAGTAGTTCGCTGCTTTACAACTACTTTTTTACAATATGTAGTTTGGATCGTTACAAACTACTCCAAATAGTAGCGAAACTACAAAATGTAGTCGCTACTCTCGCTACTTGCCCATCCTTGTGGACATGCAAATGCTCAGTTTGCTGAGCAGGTGACTGTAGAAAATATAGTCAATGAAAAGACCTAATTCCAAACTGTGCTCGATTTGTAAAAACCTCTTTGTTGTATTTAAAGTCGCACGTGAAAGAAGCAAGACACATATACTCGTAGCAGGGGGTTTCGACTTTTGAGGTCCAAACTAAACTATCATACAAATTGACATAATGGCAAGATTTGCTGCCTTTGATGGCAAAGGTAAGATAGCAACAATGGTAGAGTCGGGTGCTTTACAAATCAACAGGAAAATGTATCAACCCACAGACAAGGCAGCAGAAAACCACAGACACGCGGCAGAGCAAATTCACAGACATAGGCACACAAACGCAGAATAAGAACAGGCCCGACTCAACTCCTTAGGGTAGGATGTGCAGTAGTAAAATAAAAGGTTGTGGAGTTCATGGTTAAAGGGCTGGCCTGAATGTTCCGCTGCTCTGTGTTTAGCGGGTATGTGCACCTTGTCGGGTGTCGTTAAAATAATATAATAGTATGGGGATTAGGGTATCAATGCAGAGTGTCAAATGCTATTTAAAGGCCCCCTTTTGTGATGGTAAAGACATGCTCAACTCAATGAATGAGAATCTAAAGGACCGCTTTACATTATGAATGAATATTATTAAAAAACATCTTGTGATTTAAGCCCTGTGAACTTAAGGGTATTAATTTGCTAATAATATATTGTAGGGCAATTCATTCTACGGTGGGTACAGACAGCAGAGGTGCCTACCGTACGCGCTGGCGCGTATTTTTACGAATTTTTAACATAAAATACGACAATACGAGCAATTCCTAAAAAATACGCATTTTCGTGGTGTAGAAAATTTTTTTTTTTATTATGTTTCGATCAGCTATTTCCTTTACTATGACCCTAGAGCGCATGCGCAAAAATAAAATCTCGTGTGTGAGAGGTAGTGCGAGACTTTGTATCCGCCATTGTGGTAAACATGGTGTCGCGAAAGCGTTTACACGAGAGTGACGATGAGAGCGAGTCTGAAGAAAAGCGGGTTAGGTTGCAAGTAAGCAAAAAGCGCGACAACATTTCTTACGCGAATACAGTGAACGTTTTTGAGGAATAATCGAATCTTCGAAAGGAGTTCATTATGCTCTTTGCAACAAAGAGTTCAGCATTGCTCTGCATACGACATTCACTCAGTGATTCAGCGACACTTAGATTAGGTATTACGGACGAACCTTTTATTTTGGTTCAGGATGTTTTATTTTGTTTTTATATATAGTACAAACCTTTAGAAGATTAAAAAAAAATTAAATTGTTAAAATCGGTCAATATTGAGGCACTAATTTAACTGTTCAAAGTGGGTAACCCTCACATAAAAATAAAACGCGTTTTTCCCAAAAGTGGCTGAGGTGTCTAAAATTAATACAAAGTGCATAAAATGGCACTGTATTTACACAACAAAATGCAGAACACTCTAGTATGCTCAGAAAACAAAAAGTGTTGTTAGTTTGAGCAGAATATACGAAAATAATGATGCATTTATATATATTCATAATTCTTATTAATTAATTGTTGGACAATATGAACTTCATATTCTTCATATTCTACTCTCATAATGAAGATCTTTGGGGGGAGGGGGTGGGGGGCATGGAGTAAAATACAACACAAAAAATAATATATTAGTGTGCATTTGTGACCATAACTTGTTGAGTTTTATATTATTTTGTTTCATGAGGATTAAAATGGTGAGCTGGAATTAGTATGAATTGATGTTTTGTGAATGTGGCAGTTTTCATCACAATAATTCTTTGATCAAATGTTGCGAGTTGCGCGAAATCTGACATTACACAAAAATACACATTTTTTATGCAGCCAGTACACAAATGGTCAGACTGGGGGTAGGCACCTCTGCAGACAGTACTAACGTTCTTTTTTTAATTTAAACTGTTCAAGGCTGCGTTGGGGGTTAGTTATGGTAAACACAAACTACTTTACACGGTAAATCCGCACCTTAAGAAAACCTTGTATTAAGATCTGTAAATGTAAGGGATTAATAATATTTTTTTTAGGAAATTGTGCTTTGCACAAACATTTGAGGCTACCTTGTGGATGGGTGCATGACAAAACTACTCTTGCCAATGAATATGATCTTCCCTTGCAGAGGTACTAAGTGAGAAATCAACCTTCATGGGGGAAGAAACAAAGAACAAACAAAGAAACAAAACACTCGTAATGCGAAAGACAACCCTTTGGATATAAATAAGGGGGAAACCTTGAAGAGAAAGAAGGAAGAAATACATAAAGAGAACTGGTAGTGGAGGAACAATGAATCTTTAGAGCGAAAGACCATCTGGATGAAGAGAGAGAAGAGGAAACTTAGGGAGGGGAAGGAAAATTATTGTGAACAAAATGAGATGGGGAGATAATAGCATGGGTGGATGAGGGTTCAGGAACCCCATTCAGCTCCTGTTTGAGTGTAGTAGCAGGCATCAAGAGAGGACGGGTGTCGAAAATCAATCTCAGTTCTTCCCTGACACTGCCTGTGTCGCCAATAATGTCCCTCTGTCTCCTTGCAGATGGAAATGGCCTCGTCGCCAACCTGGTTCAACCTGAAATCATCTTTAAGGCCAGTGTTTGACTACGGTTTGTTCTTTTTTTTAGGGGTAGGAAGAGGGGGGGGGGGGTTGGCAAATCAAATGCATTCCATTGATGAAGATAAAGATTTTAGAAGATACAATACACAACTCATATACATGATAACTTTTTGTGACGGAAAACAAATCAAATCTGCAAATGGAAATGGCTTCTTCGTTAAACTGATACAACCTAAGATCATCATTAGGGCAAAAGTGTGATTTATTGGGGGGAGTGAGGTGGGTGGGGGGAAGGACGAATTAAGACTATCCCATGGTAGAAGACGAATAAGATTTTAGAAGAGAAGATGTACAACGGTTACCTTTTCGTAGCGAGCGTTGTGGCCAAGTGGGCTAAGGCGGGACTAGCGTGGGTTCGATCCAGCATCTGGGCGTTATGTTTCTCCGAATATTATTTAATTTCGACTCGGGCAACGTCTCCGGGGTTTTCTCCGGGTACTCCGGTTTGCTTCCCAAGCAAAATGTAAAAAAATATAATTAAAAAAAATGATAGGTAGGTTGGGTTTGGGCGCGCCACAGGCTGCGACTACGCTTTCCCCAGAGGAGGCGGCCCAGAATTTCCCGATAGAAATGGATAATAAACTGCAACAACAACAACTTTTCTTCTGAAAAAAAAGAAGAAATGTGCAGATTCCTTTTAAAAAAAACTGGTTTACTAGAGATCATCAGGGCCAATTGCTTGACTTCTGTTTGATAAACTTATTTGCATCTGAAGCGATGAGACACAATGATTCCATGGTACTCGCGCCACTCTAGATAGATGGGAAAAAAACTTCTTCGTCAGCTGTCCAGGTGCACCAAAATTCCTCACACAGTCCAAAAAGAACAACAGTGTGAGTAAACAAAATAGTTTTCAACAGTCGGAGGGTTTGGCAAGTTTCAAAGTAGGCGGGGTTGGCTGAATCTTATTCACCCTTGTGCTGTCTAGGTGGCGCTACATCATGGTTCCCTCTGCGTTCCCTGAGATAGCAAAACAAAACTTCACTCGCAAGGCTGGCAAAAGTGTTATTCCAAAAATTCAAAAATCTTGTAAATTCCGCATATAATATTCCGCATATAACATAGGTTTTAAAATCATTTATTCCGCATCCACCAATCTGAATTCAACCCACAAAACAACTTCATTGCCAAAACTGGAAAAGTTTTATTTCCAAATGCCAAAAAAAAATGTAATTCCAAATTGCAAAACAATTTCTGTATTCCGTATCCATTAGTCTGAACTTAATCCATACCAGCTGCTTGGTGAAAAAAATTTGTGGGATGACAGCTTCTTCTTCTTCTTCTTTTTCTTCTTCGGGATGCTGTGGATACTCCGACTGGTCAAAGAAAACCTCCACAACTTTACAAAGTAAACTTTACCCACTCCAGTTCGCCTACCAAGCAAACAGGTCAGTTGAGGACGCTGTCGCTCTGGGCCTCCACCACATCCTCCAACATCTGGAGAACTCGCGTACATACGCTAGAGTACTGTTTATTGATTTTAGTTCTGCTTTTAATACAATCATCCCTCATAAACTATTTGATAAACTGGCGCTGTTGAACGTCCATCTCTCCATTTGTCATTGGGTCCTTGATTTTCTGTTGGACCGACCACAGGTCGTGAGAGTCAATAAAGCCACATCATGCTCTCGAGTCCTAAATACTGGGGCTCCGCAAGGTTGTGTTTTGTCACCGCTTTTATTTACCCTTTTCACAAACGATTGTGGGTCGTCAGATCCGTCGGTGCTAGTGGTCAAGTTCTCTGATGACACTACAATCGAGGGTCTCATTTCGGGTGAAGATGAAAGTGCGTATCGCGAGGAGGTCGGGCGGCTGGTTGGCTGGTGCTCCGACAACAACCTTGAGCTCAATGTATCTAAAACAAAAGAAATGGTCATCGACTTTCGCAGTAATAAAAGCAAAATCTCACCTCTTATGATTAAAAGTGAATGCGTAGAACAGGTTGATTCATTTAAATTTATTAGAACGGCCATTTCCAGCAACCTGTCTTGGGACAATAACAGCATGTCCATTATCAGGAAGTGTCAGCAGCGCCTCCACTTCTTGAGACAGCTCAAGAGGCTCGGACTTAACCAGACAATACTCGCGCATTTCTATCGCGCCGTGATTGAGAGTATCCTGTGCTTCAGTATCACAGTCTGGTTTGGAGGCGCCACTTCGGGCGAGAAGTTTCAACTCGAAAGAATTGTGAAACGCGCGGCAAAAATCATAGGTTGCGATTTATTATCCCTCGCGTTCTTATACAGCACGCGTTTGGCAAGAAGGGCCAGCAACATTACTGGCGACCCATCCCATCCAGCCAACCATCTGTTCGAGCTCCTCCCGTCAGGCAAACGCTTCAGAGCACTAAAAGTTAGAACTAGCCGGTTTAGACGCAGCTTCTTCCCCGAGGCTGCCCTCTCGGTACAAGTGTCCTCAGTTATCCACATAGAATGAGGTGTTATACTTAAACGCCAATTTATTAGTTGCGATAATGTGTTAGTGGTGCAACTCTGATTATTTAATTTTCTTGTATTTTATCTCATTACGTTTTAATTTAGATACCCAATGCGGGTATGCGTGAGTATGCGTGTGCGTGTGGGGGTTGCGAGTAGGCGTGCGCCTGTACTTTACTCCTTAAAATAACTTTCTCAGTATTTTAATGTTTTAATGTCCAGTGGAAGGTTGTTTGTTGTTGCAGAGGGACTGAATGTTTTACCGCATCACCAAAACGAAATCCTATGTATTTTGAATTCATTGGGTAATAAAGTGTCTTGAAATGAAATTGAAATGAAAGACATAAACGGCCTACGTGAAAATGTGGTCAAATACTAGGTCTACTATTCATTCCCAGCGTGTCACCTGCAGACACAGAATGTGGGTTACCACTGGTTTTGTGGAAGTAGCACAATAAATCTCTGTTGACGCGAGTGTCGCAGACTCGTTAAATTCTCATTATCCAGAAATGGGCAAAAGGGGCTACTGAACCCCATGCAATATTAGCATAATATTACCTTTCCGATTTAGTGCCAACTCCTTGTTGAAGTTTTAAAATCGAACACGAGCGAGATAATTTGGATTTTGTTTGATGGATTAATATTCGTCACCATGCGGGCAGTAGTGATGAACGCGTGTGTGTGTGTGTGGGGGGGGTGTGTGTGCGTGTGTGTGTGTGTGTGATTAAAACGCATGTTTTGCCTTATCTCAAGATTGATTGGACCTTTTTTAAATATTATTTTTACATCGGAAAATACTTTAACCACTTTAACACACAAAAGGGTGTCCTAGATCCTTTCTCTTTCTCAAAGGTCAAGGTCGCTGAAGCAAAATATTGTATAAGGCCGTATTGAGCCTTACCTCACACGCAAACTAATGAATTTAAGTCGTTTTATTGGAATCATATTATCGCTTTTTTGAGTACTACCATATTGGCTTTTTTCCCAAGTGCGTCAATGCTGTTTGGTGGTCATGTGTGTGTGCTTTACTGTTTTTGCATTCTTGTGATTATTTTACTTTTATTGTGACTGTTGTTTTTGTTCTATCTGGCATCTTTATGCGCTTGTCGTGTGTGTGTGTGTGTGTGTGTGTGTGCGCGCGCGCGTTTTTTAATAATAATAATAATAATAATAATAATAATAATAATAATAATAATAATAATAATAATAATAATAACAATAAAATGTCTTATTCACGATAAGAGACGTATATGTGCCAATTTGTGTGTATTTAATATTTGCGAAATTTGAATTTAGACTAAACAAAACTATTTTCCGTTCAGTCTTCTAATAGCGACCCCCCTTGCCTTACACCACATGATATTATTATTATTATTATTATTATTATTATTATTATTATTATTATTATTATTATTATTATTATTATTATTATTATTATTATTATTATTATTATTATTATTGTTGTTGTTGTTGTTGTTGTTGTTGTTGTTGTTTAAGCGTCGTGTCTGCGGTTTCAACCGGTTTTCTGCTATAACAAATGGCTTATCTTTCTTAGAATATAGGCACGGGCACCTGTAAACAAAGGCAGAGAAGGGTGACCAAAGAACCCCTCACCGTAGATCAAACGGGTGAAACAGTTCTGTGCCGGTAGATTGAAGTGACGCTCAATTACTGCATTAGAAGGGGCCCTCTGCTAATGTGGTTGCTGCGCTTTCGTTCCAAATGTTGCCCGCATGGGTGTCGAATATAATTTAAAAATTCGAAAACTATATCGTCACACTCCACCCCTCCATCTCAACTCCCGCCAACCCTTCACCCCTGGTCTTGGGTGGCGCTGATGAACGGCTAGGCTGTCATGCTTTCACTGAGAAAGCAACCCGAATTTCGACTGCAACACCCATCCCTCCACCCCTTAAAAAATAAAAAAAAGAAAAGAAAATGAGTTAAATATGGTGGTAGCCGACGACTTTCTTGTATTTAAGCAGTTGGCCTTAAAGCTGTTTGCGCGGTATCCGTTCGCGCGACATGACCTCGGTGTATGAGGCCACCATAGACCAGGAATTGTATTTTATTCCCCTTTCCCCTAACCCCTTAGGACCTCGTAAGCTGGGCCAGATCAGCAGTTTTATGCGGAAGAGTTGTTTGGACTTGTGTTCACAAGCGTTGTTAAGGGTTTTTGCCCACGGAGGAGTTCTTGCGCGGTCGGTTTGTGTTCTCAGGAGATGTTAAGACTTGCGTGTTCTTCACAGCAGTTGATGTGTTGTGCAGTTTTGGGGAGCCTGCGTGTGTGTGCATAGGAGTTTGCAAAGAGTTTTGTGATGGCCATGTAAATGACTTGGTTTGTTGTGGTGGATATTTTGCTGCAACGGTACTTAGTGAATATTGTTTGTTGATTTCTTTTGTGGGAAACGTAGTGCTAGTCAGATTCCGGCTTTTGTGCCATATAAAAATATATAAAAATTTTTTTTGTTTTGTTTGTTTTTTCTTTGTTTGTTTGTTTTTGTTTTTTTACTTTTTTTGTGGCCAAAGGTAATGGTTGAGTAAATAAGATATTATTTATTTTGGGTATTTGCTGTAATGCTTTTGTTGTGCCGGTTATACGATTTAAAACAAGGGATGGAAACTAAAAAAACAAAACAAAGGAAAACGGTTTAGCTTTTGAGCAATCGGTCTTTGCAGTTTATACCTGCGTTATAAGGTGGGGTGGGGTTAGAGGGGGAATGAGGTATCACCAGATTTTTTTGTCATTCTTTTCTATTTATTTGTTTTTATTTATTTATTTTATTTCATTATTATTATTTATGTTATTATTTACAATTCATATTATTATTTCTTTAAAATTATTTCTTAAATTATTAATTATTATTATTATTATTATTATTATTATTATTATTATTATTATTATTATTATTATTATTATTATTATTATGTTTTTCACCTTATTTTTTAAATTAATTTATTTTAATTTTTATTTTCTTTAAATTAAAAAAAATAGTAATAACTAAAACGACGAGCTGTATTGCCGAGCATCACATTTTTCAAGTCCGCACTTGGACCTTGTGTTGAAACATGCTATTTCTTCTCATCTCCTTCTTCATATTTTCTACCTTTACTTCTTGCCTATTTTTTCTTTCTTAAGAGAGAGCATTGCGTTTCTTTTCTTGCATTTAATTGAATAATACAGTTTCTATTTTAGCTGCAAATTGTCAATGTTTAAACATTGCCCCAAAAAGACGTGAAATTTTTATCTTAAAAAAAATTAAAAGCACAATATTTATTTCTTGCAAGACACAGATTTTGATACTAAGTTAGAGACATATTTAAGTTCGGGGTGGGGTTATAATGCATATTTTGCATCTAACAATTCAGTGTCAATGAGTATTGCAGTTCTTTCCACCAATACATTTGAGTTTAAGATTTAAAACTTTTTAGTCGATAGTAATGGGAATTATTTGTTTGTTCTAATACAAATCAAATATGAAGATTATTTACTTTTTAATATTTATGGCCCAAACAGAGATAATCCTGAGTTTGTTTTTGAAGAATATTTATTGAAAATTTTCAGAATTTAATTGCCAAAATGTCGTAGTAGCAAGTGACTGGAATTTAGTATTAAACCCCTCCAAGGACTATAAAAATAATAGAAATATAAACAACGTTAAAGCACAAGAACTAGTTTTTGAATTAATGGATAATTTAGAACTGTGTGACATGTGGCGTGAATTGAATCAGGATAGCCGTCGTTTTACTTGGCGTCGCAGTTATCCATTTCAGCAGAGAAGGCTTGATTTTTTTGTCTCGGTTTCAGAGTCTGTCTTGCCCAATGTTCAAGATGCAGATATTTTGTGTTGTTACAAAACCGATCACTTCTACATTAATTTACAATTATAGTTAGGACAAAAATATATACAACAGAAACACATTTCGGAAATTTAATGCATCATTGTTAAAAGACAAAATTTATTTAGAAGAAATCAATAAGAAAATAGATAATGTTATTCAAGATTACGCTGCTTTAACTTACAGTAGAGAATACTTGTTACAAATGAGTACAAAGGACATTCACTTTACAATTTCTGAGGATTTGTGCTTAGATTTTTTAATGATGAAAATTAGGTGGAAAACAATATCCTATGCAACAGTAAAAAAATAAAAAGATAGTAAGAAAGAGAACATGTTGGAAGAAAAAATAGCTCTGAAAATGATGTGGAAAGCATATTTTGAATATATAGATAACATTGAACTATATGAACCTGAAATTACAAAATTATACAGGGCAACAAATACATTTGGGAAAAATGTTTTTGTAGGATACAATTTTGCTATCAGGTTGATATAGAGCAGTCGGGAGAATTACTTGCAGAGTCAATATGTTTAAATCAGAGGATAAAGGTCGGTCAAAAAAGGTAATTTCACAGGTTCAGTGTTTGAATTATGATGGAGCTGTTTTAAAATGGCTGAAATTCAGTAGAAGATATAATTTAAGAATGGACTTCCTAACATATTTTGAGAGCATGCTGTCAATAAAAGAAAATAAAAAAAAAATAAAATAGTAGTAACTTATAATAATCGCTTAACTATATGTATGCTCTGTGGGTTCGGGCAAATAGAATAGACCCAACGTTTCCCGGCGTGTCGTAAGAGGCGACTAACAGGGGTGATGTTAGCACGGCATCACTGGGCGAAAGTCTTCTACACAGAAGTCACCGGCCAGGGCGGAGGAACCTCACGTTACTACAGGTTCAACGACCACGTGCTCAGGGCCAAGGCGAGCCACACTGTATTCGTGGATTTCGGCTGTGGCCAACAGCCTGGAGAGGATTGGGCCCTGCCAGGTCTTTTTTTGCCCAAGACACAACACATGAT
Source organism: Oncomelania hupensis (assembly GCA_036898135.1). Lineage (NCBI taxonomy): Eukaryota > Metazoa > Mollusca > Gastropoda > Littorinimorpha > Pomatiopsidae > Oncomelania > Oncomelania hupensis. The sequence goes on along the minus strand of CM072514.1, from coordinate 72,727,552 downwards.
GAGGCTATCCACTAATTCCATGCCGGATTGGTCGTCGCCCGGCTACACAAGGACCGCGCCTTCCGTTGGCCACCAGGACGGAGGTGAAAAGTATGCTACTGATGGACAAATTAGCAAGATCCGCACGAGAAACAACATCGTCATAGGAACCTGGAATGTCAGGACCCTAACTGCGGAAGGAAAATTAGAAGAACTGGCCCACGAGCTGGACCACTATCGATGGAACGTTCTAGGTATCAGCGAACTGCGCTGGAAAGGCCTAGGTGAAACAACGACTGACAAAGGCCACAAGCTCTATTTCAGCGGTAGAGATGACAGGCACGAACACGGCGTTGGATTCTTGGTCCACAAGAACATTCTAGCCACTGTCATGGGTTGCCGCCCAGTCTCCAGTAGACTCATTACCATCCGTCTGAGAGCAACCCCTTTCAACATTACCATCATCCAGGCCTATGCCCCAACATCAGACTATGAAGACAGCGAAGTGGAGGATTTTTATGAAAATATACAGGCGGTCCTTGACCAAGTGCCGAAGAAGGACATAGTCATAGTGCAAGGCGACTGGAATGCCAAGGTTGGCCAAGATGCGCACCACAACTGGGGAGACACATGCGGACCCCACTGCAACAACGAGACAAATGACAGGGGTCTGAGGCTATTGGAGTTTGCCAGATACAACAATCTGATACTGGCAAACACGCTTGGTCTCCACAAAAAATCCAGACGATGGACATGGCACAGTCCCGGCGGGGAACATCACAACCAGATCGACTACATCATGGTCAAGAAACGCTTCAGATCAAGCATCAACATTGGCAGGACACGCACTTTTCCAGGAGCAGACATTGGAAGTGACCACGATCTCGTGATGATGTCTTTCCGGCTCCATTTGAAGAGAGTAAATACAGCAAAGTGCACTAGGCTGAAGTTCGACCTGGACAAACTGCAAGACCCGGAGGTGGCAAAAATATTTCAGGCCACAATTGGAGGGAAATTTGCACCACTGCTTATTTTGGGGGCAGGCGAAGTAGATGTCAACACCATGACCAATACCTTCAACTCAGCTGTAACAGATGCCGCCACTGAGATCCTTGGCAAGCACCGACCAAAGAAGAAGCCGTGGATCACACCTGAACTTTTGGATCTGTGTGATAAACGAAGAGAGTTAAAAAAAGAAAAAGAACACTTCACAGGGAGCTGATGTCTACCGAAAAATCAACAATGACATCCGAAAAGGCATGCGCACAGCAAAGGAGAACTGGATAGAAGATCAATGCCAGGAAATAGAGAACAATCTGAACAAGAACAACAGCAAGAAGGCCTACCAGACTGTGAAGCGGCTGACAAGTGTTAAACAGCCCAAAGTCTCCACTATCCAAAGCAAGTCTGGCATTTGCCTTACAGAAGAACAAGAAGTCTTGGACAGATGGACAGAGTACTGCTCTGACCTTTACAACCATACACCAAATGGAGACCCATCAGTTCTAGCATGTCCCGAGAGCAGAGAAGAAGAAGAAATCCTCCCAATTCTCCGGGAAGAAGTTGAGGCAGCAGTGCAATCACTGAAGAAAGGGAAGTCAGCGGGAGTGGACAACATACCAGCGGAACTGCTACAAGCAGGAGGAGAAGCGATGACTGATGCTCTCACCACTATCTGTAACAAGATCTGGCAGAGTGGGGAATGGCCTACACCATGGACCCAGTCGCTTGTCATCACTCTTCCCAAAAAAGGTAACCTTCGGGAGTGTGAAAATTACCGCACCATCAGCCTCATCAGCCATCCCAGCAAGGTCCTCCTGAAAATAATACTCAACAGGTTGAAACCACAAGCTGAACAAATCATAGCTGAAGAACAAGCAGGATTCATGGCAGGGCGAAGTACCACTGAACAGATTTTCAACCTCAGAATAATCTGTGAGAAATACCTACAGCACCAACAACATCTATATCATGTGTTCATAGACTTCAAGAAGGCATTTGACCGAGTCTGGCATACAGCTCTATGGGCAACCATGAAAGTGTACAACATCAGCCCTAAAATTATAGAAGTCATCAAAAGCCTGTATGACAAGGCTACCAGTGCAGTCCTCCATAACAGCGTCATCGGGAACTGGTTCAGAACAACAATCGGTGTGCGTCAAGGATGCCTACTCTCTCCAACACTCTTCAACATCTTCCTAGAGCGCATCATGTCAGATGCTCTTGCAGATCACGAAGGCACAGTCAGCATAGGGGGCAGAGCAATCTCCAATCTTCGTTTTGCGGATGATATTGATGGATTGGCTGGAGAGGAACAAGAACTTGAACAGCTTGTACAGAGGCTTGACACCACCTCCAGAGCTTATGGAATGGAAATAAGTGCAGAGAAGACCAAAATGATGACCAACAACACCAATGGCATCAACACTGACATCAAAGTACAAGGCCAATCCCTCAACACAGTGCACAGCTTCAAATATTTAGGAGCCATTGTGTCAGACAATGGGTCTCGACAGGAAGTCCTCTCCAGGATCGCACAAACAACTGCTGCCCTGACAAGGTTGAAGCCCATTTGGAAAGACAGAACCATCAGTCTACATTCCAAAGTAAGACTGCTGCGCTCTCTGGTCATCTCCATCTTCCTATATGCTTGCGAAGCATGGACCCTCACAGCAGATCTCCAACGAAGAATACAAAGCATGGAGATGAGGTGCTACAGAAGACTTCTGTGCATTTCCTATACCCAACACATCACCAACGTTGAAGTCCGACAGACCATCACACAAGCCATTGGACAACACGATGACCTGCTCACAGTGGTGAAGAAACGGAAACTCCGATGGTATGGCCACGTCACCAGATCATCAGGCCTTGCAAAGACCATTCTGCAAGGCACAGTGCAAGGAGGTAGAAGAAGGGGGAGACCGAAAAAGAGGTGGGAGGACAACATTCGAGAATGGACTGGTTTGACACTGAGCGAAGCCATGAGGGCTGCTGAGGACAGAGAAAGATGGAGTATGCTGGTTAAGCGATCATCTGTGGTGCCCCTACGACCTTCGGGTTATGGGACAGGATAGGATAGGAACTATATGTATTATGACGTACTTATGATAAACAATGTATAGCCACATTGTTGTAAAAAATGGAATGCAAAAATAATTATGCTATACAATGGAAAACAATGTTTTGGTAAAATTCAAAAGGTTAGTCATATTGGAATGAAATGATTTCAAATGCGCTTTGTCTATTGCATACTGGCAACAAATTTTTTTTAAAAGAAATGGGTGTGTATGAGAATGTAATGTGTACTTTTTATAAAGCTGAGAAAGAGAGTATCACACAACTTTGTTGGAATCCTGATTGTGTGAGACACTTCTGGAACCTTTTTGAACGCTGGATTAAACTAACATGTAAAAATGTACATAATTTTGCATTAGACCCCCACCCAACCAACCACTCCCCCATCCCCCCTTTCCCTCCCCCTCCCACCCTCCAAAAATATATATATTTTACGGTATCCCGACCGACCCTAAGTTTTTGGCCTGACCCTACACTTTTTTTGAGATCGTCTTGAAAAAGAATTGGAAAAAAGCCCCCCAAAATCGCACCCAAGTTGGAAAAGGCCTAGTTAATAAATAAATAAATAAATAAATAAAGAAGCCGACCTGCAGACCCTATTTTTTTCTCCTATGTTACAGTAAATCGACATATTAATTTTTGTTGCCTTATCAGAAAGCCTGGTAATATTCGGAATTGATATGAACTTGAAGAGGGATCCTGTATTTGATTTAATTACTGGCAAAAAAATATATATTTATGGGTTCAAATGTGGCAAGGTAAACCCCAATTTATAGGCATTTAAACTTAAATTTAAGTATTGATATTATATTGAGAGATATAATGCTAAATTGAATCAGAAAGAATCTGGATTTGATGCATGGTTTTATTGCAAGCATTTGATTTAATAATGGCTATAAATACGAATCTCTCTCTCTCTCTCTCTCTCTCTCTCTCTCTCTCTCTCTCTCTCTCTCTCTCTCTCTCTCTCTTCCCCTCCCCACCCCACATCGCCTCCAACTCTCTCTTTACCTTTAGCTCTATTACCTTTTTGAGTCACATGCATAGCAATGTGAATCTATGTACACCCACACACATCCACACAACACACACACACACACACACACACACACACATTTTTCTTTTTATCCAGATGTAACAAATTTGCACGAGATGAGTTGTAAATGGTCCAAAAATGATATCGAAAAAAAATAAAATGCCCGTCCGTCGTTCTGTCTATCCGCCGTCCGCTGTTCACCTTCCGCCGTCTGTCTGTGCAAAATAGGCTTACTCTAAAGTCACTATCCTATCCTATCCTATCCTATCCTATCCTATCCTATCCCGTAAATCGAAGGTCGTATGGGCACCACAGATTTTCGTTTAACCAGCATACTTCATCTTGTCCTCCGACCACTTTTTCTGTCTCCCACTTCTTCTACCTCCTTGCACTGTGCCTTGCAGGATGGTCTTTGCAAGACCTGATGATCTGGTGACGTGGCCATACCATCGGTTTCCGTTTTTTCACCACTGTGAGCAGGTCATCGTGTTGTCCAATCATGGCTTGTGTGATGGCCATGAGGGTTGCTGAGAACAGAGAGAGATGGAGTACGCTGGTTAATCGATCATCTGCGGTGCCCCAACGACCTTTGAGTTGCGGGATAGGAATAGAATAGGATAGGATAGGATCAGTATAATACATAAACATAAAAGTACTAGAAACTACAAGCGTGAATTTACTTCTAGTCTCTGGGAAACGTGAAGCTGGCTCTAGTCTATCACTACTTTGGTGATGTCTTTCACTGCAGTCTGCTCCTTGACCCTCGTGGTACATCCGGTGTCGTGTGACTATAATCTACAATTACCCTATTACAAAAACTCAGTCACACACGAAGTTTAGTACCAGGGGTAGTGGTACTAAACTTGGTGTGTGACTGAGTTTTTGTAATAGTGTAATTGTAGATTATAGTCACACGACACCGGAGCGTATAGGCGACTACTGGTCACATTATTCTGACACCAGCGAACCAGTTGATGGTAAAGGGAAAATAATATGGTCACACGTTGGCCAATCCGGGATTCGAACCAGGTACCTTTCGGTTACTAGTAAGCTGCTTTACCAACTGAGCTACCCGGCCCCACAGAGAGTTTTGGTCACGGGGTGCAGGGAATATAATGCTAAATCTACGTCATCTTCAACTTCAACTTCAACTTTAACTTTTTATTGGCTCCAAGTACATATAACAACATACGAGAGAACTTGCTTCGCGCATAGAAAGAACAGATTAAAAAAAAAACGATACAAATTAAAAAAGACATTCACGCAACATCGACTCGCACACCGTCATTGTATCACAGCAAAAGAATATCACATTGCTACTTATCCCATCACTCGTATTACAGGTATAAAGAGGCCAATCATATCGTTCTCGCGAGCACGTAAGAGATCTCCCATATCTCTAGGCACGCATCTTGGACTTCCAGTGACTCCGGTCAGACGTCCAAAGGGGACTAAGTTAAATTCTTTATGGCGCGTTCTGCGTGATACTATATTTCCTTTAGAGAGCTGGTAAATGAACATAATAATAATAATAATAATAATAATAATAATAATAATAATAATAATAATAATAATAATAATAATAATAATAATAATAATAATAATAATAATAATAATAATAATAACTAGCATTTATAAAGCGCCTACCCTAAGGATATAAGCGCTATACACGCATACTTTCACGCAAACACATATACACACTATACATATACTATAATTATAAGACAAGTTACTCTTTCACGCGTACATACTACTGCTGTGTAAATCAATATGACAAAAACATACTAAATTACTACTTAACCCCCCACCCCTCCAAACCCCTTTTACAACTACAGATACTGCTGAAAGACTTTTGAGAAAAGATACGTTTTAAGGTTGGATTTGAACGATTCACAGGAGGTAGAATGTCTAACATGAAAGGGGAGAGAATTCCATAGGTGAGGGCCGTGGACAGCAAAAGAGCGGAAACCATGAGATTTTCTTTTGTAACGGCCCTGACGGAGAAGACGACAGTCGGTGGATGAGCGAAGGGAACGAGATGGAGTGTAAAGGGAGACAAGGTCAGATAGATAAGAAGGAGCAGAACCGATGACAATATTGTAGCAGATACAGGCAGTTTTATACTTAACACGTTCCGCGACAGGAAGCCAGTGTAGCTTAACAAGGAGAGGTGTGGAGGTTTGGCGATGATTTACTTTAAAGATAAGACGGGCAGCAGAGTTCTGAACTTTTTGAAGCAGAGAGAGGATAGAATCTGGACAGCCAATGAGAAGGGAATTGCAATAATCTAATCTAGATAGAATACAGGAAGTAACCAAGGTCTTTGTGGCGTCTTCTGATAGAAATTTCCTAATTGAACTAATTCTCTTCAACTCAAAGTAGCAAACCCGACAGACTCTAGTGATATGCTGTCTCATAGAGAGAGTAGAATCCATGATGAACCCCAGGTTTCTAGCGGTTTTGTTCAATATTATTTGTTTATCTCTAAGCTAAGTTTGTCGTCAACATTCCTGTTAGTGTTACTACGAAGGTCATCTCACGGTCAAGAGCATAGAAATATCAAAGTCGGTATTAGGTCTATTTTGCATTTTAATGCCACCATTTGATTGTGTTTTTTCTAGGCACTCATTTTCATGTTAAATATTGCAAGTTCCATAAGAAACATGTGAGTCATATGGGCTTTGCCCTCCTAGTGTTTTTTCTTTTTTTAAATTATTTTTTATTTATTTTTTTATTTATTTATACACTGTTTAGTTGATAACATGTATTCCACCAAAGGAAAAAAAAATTAAACAAATTAAAAAGAACGAATTTTGTTATATTCACAGGAGCTGAATTACAATGGACAAAGTCAATAGCTGTCCTTTTTTAATTTATTTTTTTACGACGTCCTTAAATCGACTTTTTACGATAGACGGAGCTTGTCTGTTAAACGAACAATCATTTAATAAAATCACGGGAGTTGTGTGGATGTACTCACAGGAATGATTACATTAGTAAGAGTTGATTGTGCAGGAGTAATTGTATTCTTGGGCGGGAAAAAAGAACCAAGAAAAAAAACAACAATGCATCTGGACATTTTATCAACAAAGGCCCTGAAATGCTCTTACAAATTTCTAACAATTATGAGTTCGTTTGTAATCATCGTTTTGCTGTATAAAATATCACCATCCGATGTTTCAAACTATAAGCTGAGAGTGATCGCCTATCACTATATGGACAATGACTCATATGCCCCTTCTTCACTGGCCCAGAAGGAAAGCTGGGTTTCAAGCTTCGGGGAAGAATCATCTTCGGAGAAGGGCAGGAAAAACTGGATTTCGGACTTGGAAAATTGGCGGAGTGGTGCAGAAGGAAGTCAAACGAAAATTGCGGCTTCTTCTTCTTCTTCTTCTTCTTCTTCTTCGCATACGCCTTTTCACTCAAATAGCACAAAGGTGAGACAATATTGCCCATTCTTTGCATACACTTTTCATTCAAACGACAGGCAGGTCACAAAATTGCAGATGATGGACTTGTTCACTCAAAGGACATGAAGGTGAGAAGATTCTTTGCATAAACGTTTTGCTCAAATGACAGGAGGTTGATACCATTGATAAACGTTTTCAGTCGAAGGTGAGAAAATCGCATGAATTAAGGTGGGTGGAAAATACCTGTGCTCGTGTTAGTCCTGGAGAATCAAACAGGAAACTGTACTATAGCGGACAAGGTGTGCTATGTATTTATTTCATTTTACGTCTGTACACAATCCGTGAGTTTAGACGATCCTCTCCTTACACGCGTACACACACAAACACACGCACACACACACAAACACAGGCACACACACACAAATGCCCACAGTTTACTCACAGACACATATGCACAGACACATATGCACAGACACACACGCGCGTACACACACACGCATCGTTAATCTTGCTATACATTAGAAATTCATCTTCAATTCATCATTTGAAATCCTCTCTTTAGGTAGTGGCCTATGTCGATTCGCGCATCGTTTTGCGCATTCATAATTAATTATTTCCAAGTGTTCGTCATGCCACATTTATTATCCAAAACATTTGTTTCATCGTGCCTAAGTCCGAAGAAATTACAGTAAAATCATTTTGAAAGCGCAGAGTTAGTGCATAAAACATTCCCGACAGGAAGTCCTCTCCAGGATCGCACAAACAACTGCTGCCCTGACAAGGTTGAAGCCAGTTTGGAAAGACAGGACCATCAGTCTACATTCCAAGGTAAAACTGCTGCGCTCCCTTGTCATCTCCATCTTCCTACATGCTTGCGAAACATGGACCCTCACAGCAGATCTACAACGAAGAATACAAAGCATGGAGATGAGGTGCTACAGAAGACTTCTGGTCATTTTCTATACCCAACACATAACCAACGACGAAGTCCAAAAGACCATCACACAAGCCATTGGACAACACGATAACCTGCTCACCGTGGTGAAAAAACGGAAAACTCCGATGGTATTGCCACGCCGCCAGATCATCAGGTCTTGCAAAGACCATCCTGCAAGGCACAGTGCAAGGAGGTAGAAGAAGAGGGAGACCGAAAAAGAGGTGGGAACTGGGAAGACAACATTCGAGAATGGACTGGTTTGACACTGAGCTTCAGGGTTGCTGAGGACAGGGAAAGATGGAGTATGCTGGTTAAACGATCATCTATGGTGCCCCTACGATCTCCGAGTTACGGGATAGGATAGGATAGGATAGGATAGGATATGCTAGACCAAATCACAAAACGGGACTGTTTGATAAATTAACACCCACGCACACACACCCACGCACACACACACACACTCACACACACCCACACACACACACACACACCCACACACACACACACATCTTCGCACACGTACACGCAGGCAGGCAGGCAAAATTTCTGGCTGACTAGCTAAATTTATCGGACTGACTGCTGACTGACTAACTGATCAGATTTCATAAAGTCAGGGAATAGCGTTTGTCAGTCGAAAGGCGCTGGGCAAAAAGGACCGTCGGAGCCTGTCAGTCCTCGCGCAATCTGGAGGAGGTCTGACCAGCAGCTCGTCACACAACTTGCCAGCATACTTTGTGACCTTTGCCAGTCTGACCTTGTCCTGCTCTTTCAGGCTGCCGAAGAAGCACAGGCTGTTGTAGGTCAATACGGACTCCACCGTCGCCCAGTAGAAATGCTCCAACACTTTGGAGCAGCTCACCCTATCCTATCCTAACCTATCCCGTAGGAAATCGTTGGTGCACCACAGATGCTCGTTTAACCAGCGTACTCCTTCTTCTCTGTCCTCAGCAACCCTAACGGCTTCGCTCAGTGTCAAACCAGTCCATTCTTTCTCGAATGTTGTCCTCCCACCTCTTTTTCTGTCTCCCTCTTCTTCTGCCTATTTGCACCGTGCCTTGCAAGATGGTCTCTCCAAGGCCTGATGCTCTGGTGACGTGGCCATACTGTGGCAGTTTCCGTTTCTTCACCACCGTGGTCATGTCACCGTGTTGTCCAATGGCTTGTGTGATGGTCTGTCGGACTTCATTGTTGGTGATGTGCTGGGTACAGGAAATGCCCAGAATTCTTCTGTAGCACCTGTACTCCATGCTTTGTATTCTTCGTTGTAGGTCTGCTGTAAGGGTCCATGTTTCGCAAGCGTAAAAGAAGATGGAGATGACAAGGGAGCGCAGCAGCCTTACTTTGGAGTGTAGACTGATGGTCCTGTCTTTCCAAATGGGCTTCAACCTGGCCAAAGCAGCAGTTGTCTGTAGAAGACATCCTGTCGGGACCCAATGCCTGATAAGCCTACAATAGCTCCTAAATATTTCAAACTACGCGCTGTGTTAAGGGATTGGTCTGGGACTTTGATGTCAGTTTTAATAATGCCTTTGGTGTTGTTTGTCACCATTTTGGTCTTCTCTGCACTTATTCCCATTTCAAAGGCTCTGGAGGAATTTCATGTCTCTGTACCAGCTGTTCTTGTTCCTCTCCAGTCAATTCATCAATGTTATCCGCAAAACGGAGGCTGACTGTGCCTTCGTGATCTGCAAGGGCATCTTACATGATGCGCTCTAGGAAGATGTTGAAGAGTGTTGGAGATAGTAGGCATCCTTAACGCACGCTGATTGTTGTTCTGAACCAGTTCCCGATGGCGCTGTTGTGGAAGACTGCAATGTTAGCCTTGTCATACAGGTTTTTGATGACTTCAGTAATAATTATTAGGACTGATGTTGTACACTCTCATGGTTGCCCAGACTCGGTCAAACGCTTTCTTAAAGTCTACAAACTAATGATATAGATGTTGTTGGTGCTGTAGGTGTTTCTCGCAGATTATTAAGAGGTTGAAAATCTGTTCAGTGGTACTTCGCTCTGCCCTGAATCCTGCTTGTTCTTCAGCTATGATTTGTTCAGCATGGAGTTTCAGCGTGTTGAGTATTATATTTTCTCCCGTGGGGATGCCGGGGGTTTCAGTATAAATAGTATCCCCACTTTTTAAAAATTTAGTGCTTTAAATTCCCACTGTCGCTGTCTTTCCCCATTTTTTCCTGTCTCATTCCTGCTCTGTTCTGTCAATCTACTATACTATCTTCTTCTTCGCTAGACCAGTCACCTACATTTTTTCTTGAAAACTCTTCCGGGACAAAACTCCTCATTCATTTGTGTGTGAGGTCTGTTGGATCAGCTTGTTGACCGAGTCTGGCATGCAGCTCTATGGGCAACAATGAAAGTGTACAACATCAGCCCTAAAATTATTGGAGTCATCAAAAGCCTGTATGACAAGGCTACCAGCGCAGTCCTCCATAACAGCGTCATCTGGAACTGGTTCAGAACAACAATCGGTGTGCGTCAAAGATGCCTACTCTCTCCAACACTCTTCAACATCTTCCTAGAGCGCATCATGTCAGATGCTCTTGCAGATCACGAAGGCACAGTCAGCATAGGAGGTAGAGCAATCTCCAACCTTCGTTTTGCGGATGACATTGATGGATTGGCTGGAGAGGAACAAGAACTTGAACAGCTGGTACAGAGGCTTGACACCAACTCCAGAGCTTATGGAATGGAAATAAGTGCAGAGAAGGCCAAAATGATGACCAACAACACCAATGGCATCAACATGGACATCAAAGTCCAAGGCCAATCCCTCAACACAGTGCATAGCTTCAAATATTTAGGGGCCATTGTATCAGACAATGGGTGGCCTCGTGGCGCAGTGGATAAGTCGCCGGTTTCCTATGCCGAAGGTCGCGGGTTCGATTCCCGCAAGGGGCGAACGTATGTGACTTAGGTACGAGACTGTTGAGGTCACCGAGGGTTTTCTCCGGGCACTCCGGTTTCCTCCCTCCCTTCAATAATGGTACAGGACGCAGTCAATATGCAAATTCAAAAATAAAAATTCGAGTTTCTTTCCGTCTTCCAATAGCGATCTCCCTGCCTTTACATCACCTGTTTGAGTGATTGATGTGTATTTGGTGTGTGTGAGGGTGGATGAGACAGGTGAGCGTGTATGTTGGTATAGATCGCCGCGCTTTGAGCCTGATTGATTTGGGGAAAGGCGCGTATATAGCATCCTGTATTATTATTATTATTATTATTATTATTATTATTATTATTATTATTATTATTATTATTATTATTATTATTATTATACAAGTGTGTTTTCCTTGTAATATAATGAATTTCCACACTCTAAAAAAAAGGTTTTCGCCCCAACAGCGCCTCCGTTCGTTGCTTGCCGTGCGGCTGGGTATATGAATACCTGCACTTATAATAAACAGTTGGATTGTTTCTAATACAGTGCTTATACCAGCCATAATTGACGGTTGCGGCCGTTGTTACAGGTGTCGTGGGTGGGCGAGAACGTCAAGGTACCCAGGCAAGAGATCTACGTGCTGAGTGCCATCGTGGGACCCCAGGACCTCAACTTGGCTCAGGCCCACAAGAAACAGCATGATAACGGTGATAGTGGTGATGATGGTGGTGGAGGCGGCGGTGGTGGTGGAGGTGGTGATGGTAGTGGTGGTGCTGATGATAAGGATGATGATATTGATGGGGATAGTGGTTCTGTTTCTGATGGTGGTAGTTGTGGTGAATGATGATGATGATGATGATGATGATGATGATGATGATGATGATGATGATGATGATGATGATGATGATGATGATGATGATGATGGCTTATGGTGTATGATGATGGTTGCATGTAAGCAGATCTTACTTTATTACATTTTAGTCCTTATTTATGTTGTTCCATGCATGGACGGTGTACCAAAAGCAATCGGACAATCAAGTTGTATTGTATTGTATTGTTGTATTGTATTATCCTTGGTTTCTCAGATGCTTGTAAAACTACACGTCTTTAAATCAGATCCATATCGTATAGAGGGCAAAACGCCCTTAAGCAATATATGTAATAGTTTCTCTTATTGAAGTAGCTAGCAGCTTGAAATAGGCTTAGACCATAGCGACACGTCAAAGCTACAAATTATCACAAACACTCGCGTATGGCAATACAACAAAATACACAGTTAAAACTTTATTTTATGTTTTTAATTGGCCTTCTTGCTAGGTATGGGCAAAACGTCATTCTTCATGAGGTAAAACGCCTAATATATTGCGTTTGGCCCCAAAAGTAAAGGCATTTTTGCCCGCAATTAAACTACATTTTAAAAAATGCAGTCTTTACCAAAATCAACTGAATGCAAGTGATGAACAAACATGAAATTTTCCTTTAAATGGATTTGAAATCATCCGAATTTATTCTAGCTGAGATGATGGTATAGCTAATTTTTTTTTAACGGAAAATGCGATGAAAAAAAAAAGGAAATGAATACAAAACACCTACATTCGGTTCTGTCCTCTCCATATTCGCGGCAGACACGCTTTACATCCAAATGACGCAAGCAAAACTTCATCTGACTCTCTGTATCAAATGACTTTTGAAAAACAATGAGATATTGGCGTTTTGACCCCGACTAGGCGTATTACCCCGAGTTACCCTCCGAGAGTATTACACCAGTGAAAGAGTTGACCTGGTTTCCCCATATCTATGGAAGCATTGTACACAGTTCTCTCATGTCCTAGACGGGTGAGTGCCAGTTACACAAATGCGCCCAGCTAGCACTAAGTCCTCTCTCCCCCATCGCCGGTGGGCCTGGATAGTACTCAGTCGTCTGGGCGTTATACACCACAGCAAGTGGGCACCTCGAGCAGATTGATTTAGATCTTCATTTTTTTTAAACAACAAATAAGTCCCTACCTTGTTTAAAAAAAAAAAAAAGAATCACCATCCCCAAGTTTAAGTCGTATACTTTGCCTTGAACAGGTATTTTTTCCCAGCTGATACCCGCGCAATATAAGAACAGTTTCCCCCCGACGGCGAGGTATAAATCGGTCCAGTAGTCACCTATATGCGAAAGTGTCGTGTGACTATAATCTACATACAAACAAACGGCGAGGTTTGTTAGTGGAATTGCCGTAACCTACATCAACAAAATAAATTCAGATTTTGCTCTGCATTTTGGGGCTTTTGCGTTTCGTTTGGTTTTTAGATAGTCGCTTTCCTTTACTTACTTGCCCTAGTGTTCATTTTATAGTCAAACCTCTGATTGTGTGTTGTGTTGTCGATTTGTATATCAGTTTTGTCTTTTAGTGTGCCGTACGCATTGACCGAAGAGTATTGCTTGTATATTCACTTCGCACTAAAGATTTTTGTATCCTTACATAGTCGCTTACCCCCGTGGGGTTGCCAGGGGTTTCAGTATAAATAGTATCCCCACTTTCTGGAAATTTAGTGCTTTAATTTCCCACTGTCGTTGTCTTTCTCCTTTGTTCTTTCTCATTCCTACTCTGTTCTATCAATCTACTATACTATTTTCTTCTTCACTAGACCAGTCACCTACCTTTTTTTCTTGAAAACTCTGCCTGGACAAAACTCCTCATTTGTGTGTGAGGTCTGTTGGATCAGCTTGGGAATATTGGACGCTTTCTGCCAGGTGGTCACTGGGGCTTCCTATGATGACAGATGTTATTATTTGGCAATGTAGGCATTTTATATATATGTGTTTTGTTGATATTTTGTAATGATGTTTGTATTCTATTTTGTTTTTGTAAACGGGGGTTTGATAAATTAGAGTATAGCCTCAGCGTCCCCTGCGTGGATGTCTTTATTGTAAAGTGACTGGCTGGTGGAGTGCCTTCAGTGTTACCACTAAGGTTGTTTCAGCAGATCTTTTATGGGGATCAGGGGTGAGTCCTCTTTCAGCGAAGTTGTGGTCTTGATTTTGTGGTCCTGATTCGGCTCTTTGCAGTCCGCTGGACCCTGTAAGCAATGAATAACTAAGTAACCAACTAACTAATTACATAGTCGCTTTCCTTAGGCTTCGGCTTCCCTCGGCTGCAATACAACTACACTAGCTACCCCCATGGAAAGAATAAAGTATACTACTTAGCTTGGAGGGTGTCCGAAACCATTCTTTTCTCCTTATAACACAGCCAGTTCCAGCATGGTCGACCTCTGCAGACAACCTGTTATGCTGGAGCCAAGGTTTTAATTAAAGGATTCCACCTATCGTCCAGCTTTTCTCTATTCCTTCAGTCTTAAAAACCACAGGGACAATTTTACAGCCAACATCCTCATGAATAAAGGGCTCTTGTATACACCCTCAAGTACCCACGCCCCGCTTGTCCCATACTCAAACGCCCCTTACTTTTCCCAAATACAACAAAAACACAACTCATGTGATTTGTTTTGTGCATATAAGTTGCTTTTGTTTCAGGTGTGAACGTGTATCTGAATGCCTGGGTTGACAAGAAGGAAAACGATGACCTGACCAATGGCGATTTTTCTTGCTGCTTTTTCTCAGCCCGGTCTCGTCTCATTACAGTACCAGCTTATCGGACCCAACACATTTTGAAGACTGTAAGTTGACACAAACTAGTAGTGTAAACTGTAATACCACTTCTACTACTATTAGCTACTACTACTGTAATTACTACCAATAATACCAATAAAGAAGAAGAAGAAGAATGATTCCCAATGTTAGTATTACTGTGAGGTATATATACAAAATGTGTCAATCTGTCACTGTTTATAGCAGTTATAATGGGAAACTAGTTATTAATCCACGATCGCGGATCCTAATCCCTACCAGTTACAGCCAGTCACGACACTCCCAATGTTTGCTGTCCAAAAATTATTGAAAGTGTACTAAGAAAGGAAAACCAGGAAACGAATTAACAGAACATTCCATTGAAATAAATATTATGTTCAATAAACCAAACTAACATCACGGGCGGATCAAGGATAAGGTTGGGGGTGGCGGTGGGGGGTGGGGGGGCGGGGAGTCCAAATTGTGTCCAGGATCCAGACCCCGTTGGTGTCGGGGGATCTGGGGGTGGGGAGGGGAAGGGAGAAAGAAGCCTCCCTGACGCTGTTGTTGCATCAAGTTTTATTCATCAGATTAACATAAATTGTACTGATACCTGACGCTGAAGATAATTTAACTTTATGATGTGCATTGTAGGCCTGGAAGATAATATGATTAATCACTAGTTTAAATTTATTTCTATTTCATGTATATATACGCGCGTATCATTGAAGCGGTGGTTTAGTATCATTGGAATCATGCAAAACAGACCTGATGAAATATTGCATTATTATTTTGCGTACAGAACCAAAACGTATAGTTAGACCATTTATTTACTCCTTTATTTTCTATATAAGCTATGCAGAAACACATACTGAGTTATTCAACCCAAGCGGATTCATTATTTTTCTCTCTTTATTATATACCATATTTTAAATTGAAGAGCATAGATTGATTGATTGATTTATTGTTGCTTTAGGTCCAGCGGACTCTTCCGAGCCAAATCAGGACCGGACAACCCCCGATCCGCATAAAAGATCTGCCGAAACAACCCTAGTGGGAAAATTGAATGCCCTCCACCGGCCAGTCACTTTACAATAAAGACATCCCACGCGGGGGACGGCTGAGGGTTGACCTCAACTACGCGAACACCCCGGTTACAAAAACAAAATAGAATACAACCATCATTATAAATCATCAACAAAACACATACATATAAAATGCCTATAGTGCGAGATAATACAATCATAGGAAGCCCTAGTGACCACCCGGCAGAAAGCGTCCAACACTCCCAAGCTGATCCAACAGACCTCATACACAAACAAGGAGTCTTGTCCAGGAAGAGTTTTCAAGAAAAAAGGTAGGTCATAGATCTAGCGAAGAAGAAGAAAGTATAGCAGAGTGATAGGACAGATCAGGAATGGGAAAGAGCAAATGATGAAGACAGCGACAGTGGGAATTTAAAGCACTAAATTTCCAGAAAGTGGGGATACTATTTATACTGAAACCCCCGGCACTCCAACGGGGGGAACTGTTGCAGCAGTGAATTAGTCATGCCTACAAAGGCAAGACAGGTTTTCAACTAAGGCTTTCACTGTTCCCTTTATAGGTTAGAACAATCTACAGTGACAAGATTGCTCATGACCCCAAGGGGTTTGAAGAGCATAGACTTGCACCAGAATATCTTTTTCAATGCCGGTAGTCTTCTTTCTTTTTGGTTTAGGTCTTCAAATCTGATATCAAAAGTAGTCCATGGTGAAGTATTGAGTTTTAAGACGGGTCATATCTAAGCTCAACTAAAACATTTATAAAAAAAAATTTAAAATATACAATTCGTGACGTAATTTTACAATGTCTTCCGTAAGCTGAAGTCATACAAATAAAGTACTTGTCAGAAGACAGAATGACGTTTATGCAGAACTGATTGATTGATTGATTGATTGATTGATTGATTGTTGCTTTAGGTCCAGCGGACTCTTCCGAGCCAAATCAGGACCGGACAACCCCCGATCCGCATAAAAGATCTGCTGAAACAACCCTAGTGGGAAAACTGAATGCCCTCCATCGGCCAGTCACTTTACAATAAAGACATCCCACGCAGGGGACGGCTGAGGCTTTACCCCAACTAATCGAACCCCCGATTACAAAAACAAAATAGAATACAAACATCATTATAAATTATCAACAAAACACATACATATAAAATGCCTATATTGCTAAATAATAACATCATAGGAAGCCCTAGTGACCACCCGGCAGAAAGCGTCCAATACTCCCAAGCTGATCCAACCGACCTCATACACAAACAAGGAGTCTTGTCCAGGAATAGTTTTCAAGAAAAAAGGTAGGTCATTGATCTAGCGAAGAAGAAGATAGTATAGCAGAGTGATAGAACAGAGCAGAAATGGGAAAGAGCAAATGAGGAAGACAGCGACAGTGGGAATTTAAAGCACTAAATTTCCAGAAAGTGGGGATACTATTTATACTGAAACCCCCGGCACTCCAACGGGGGTACTGTTGCCGCAGTGAATCGGTCATGCCTATAAAAGAAAGACAGGTTTTCAACTGGGGCTTTCACTTTTCCCTTTATAGGTTAGAACAATCTACAGTGGCAAGATTGCTCATGACCCCAAGGGGTTATGCAGAACTAAATAAATAACAAAATGCCGTCGGTCCTGATTCGGCTCTTAGCAGTCCGCTGGACCCTATAAACACTGAAGATCTATCTAACAAAATGCCGTCATTTTAAAATCATGGAAAAAGCTAAGCGAGTGGAAAAATGAGTTTTATCGCACAAATGACGCCAGTTTGGAGTATCTACTTGGTATCTGCCGAAATAGGCAAGGCAAGGCAAGGCAAGGCAAAAGTTTAATTTCAGGCGCTTCGGGGGCAAACGGAACAAAAAACATACCACAAAATTAATGAAAAAATGACAATAAAAAAAGAAAAAAGAAAAAAGTACCATATAAATAACCAATACGCAACAACAACAACAACAACCCTAATTAAACCACAGCAATGCAAAAAAATCAAATAGTTGAAAATAACACGAACACGTCAACGGATAAACAAAACAGTGAAAAATTGGAAATAGAGAAAAACAAAAGCAACCAAAACATAATGTTCCTTCCCGTATATAGTATGCAGTTTAATGCAAATAACGTTGATGAATGATAATACATTTTCAAACTACTACTCTTAAAACTGCAAATTAATATTCAAAAGGAGGAGGGGAAATACAGAAAAGAGATAACAGTTTTTTGTTGTGGATAAAATAAATGCCAAAAACACGCAGAAATAGCCATAGATCAGTACGTACGTACTGATCTATGGAAACAGCATAATGCTGGATGACGGACCAAACACTGACAAATGATAAACGGAAAATCCGATAGAAAAAGAAACAATATGCACAACGACAACAACAATAATGGATGAAATAATGAGCTAACCAATTGAGGAAACTACAATGTGCTCCTTCCTCTTGATCTACAGTTCGCTGTAAATAACTTTACAGTGAACCCTCGCAACTTCGCGGTTCGACATTCGCGGATTAACGACTTCGCGGATTTTTATTATATTATAAGAGAAAATATATCGCAGATTTTCCGGAAATTTCGAAAATAGTCGCGCTATATGATGTTTTATTGTTTAAAATTTGTGCCTGTATGTATATACTGCAAATATCTGTACATTACGGTAAATTGTGGTTTGTTAACAGTACGTAAAGGGACGGTTTTAAAAGTCCGAATACACGTTAAATAAATACTGTAAATAGGCCTTCGGTGTTTCTACTTCACGGATTTTTAGCTATCGCGGCGGGTCTCGGAATCTATCTACCGCGATAAACGAAGGTTCACTGTAATGAAGTTTATTAAATTTCCAAGCACTTTCTTCTTTGTACTTCTGAATAACATTTTGTACTTTAAACTGTTAGATTTCTTCCAGTAGTATGACGGCCTAAACGAATGACCTATCCTAGGGTACCACAGATGATCGTTTAACCAGCGTACTCCATCTTTCTCTGTCCTCAGCAACACTGATTGTTTCGCTCAGTGTCAAACCAGTCCATTCTCGAATGTTGTCCTCCCACCTCTTTTTTCGGTTTCCCTCTTCTTCTACCTCCTTGCACTGTGCCCCGCAGGATGGTCTTTGCAACACCCGACGGTCTGGCGACGTGGCCACACCATCGGAGTCCCCGCTTCCCCACCACTGTAAGCAGGTCATCGTGCTGTCCAATGGCCCGTCGGACCCCGCCGTTAGTGACGTGGGCATAGATAATGCCCAGAAATCTTCTGCAGCAACCCATCCCCATGCCTTGCATTCTTCGCTGCAGATCTGCCTCGAGGGTCCATGTTTCGCAAGCGCATAGGAAGATGGAGATGACAAGGGAGCGCATGACCATAGTCTTTAAAATATTCACACACAAACACATAATGGTAGTGGTCACCAACGTCACCAGAGTTACATTTGGTACAAACAGGCTGAGCCCGGGGGGTATTATTGTATCGTTCTTTTTGTGCTGGCAGATTATTATTTAAAGTTTTAAACCGAAGGAATGAAGCCGATTGATCATACGTTAAAAATATCGATATATATCTCATGTGAAAAATGGGCTTTAAACATTAGATAATTCCAATATACACCTTAAATGTCGAGTTCCTCATAATGTCGTTGAATGTACTGATCGTCGCACGAACTTCTATTTACTTTCATTTGAACCATGCAAGTGTGAACGGTAAGCATTCTTGTTGAAGCCAAATACCAAAAAGCCCTAAACTTTGGAGAGCCGCTTTAACAATTAATATTGCCAGCTGCTTTCAGAAATTCGTTAATTATATTGTCCTGACCGCAAGACTTATTGTTCTTAAGTTTATTTCAGCTTTTTACAGTTTCGTCACGTGTTAATGGTGCGTTTAGTAATTCTTTAATTTATTAATTATTTTCGTCTGACATACCAGTATTATCGGTCTCGGTGACGTCATCAGCAGGATCCTGCTTACTGAAATAATGCAATATAATAATGATGATGATAATAATAACAACAACAACAACAACAACAACAACCAGTGACCCTACCCATTTCAAAACCTTAAAATATCATATCCTAGCTATCCTATCCTATCCCGTAACTCAAAGGTCGTAGGGGCACCACAGATGATCGTTTAACCGGCATACTCCATCTTTCTCTGTCCTCAGCAACCTGAAAATAATAACAATAAAATTCAAAATAAATACATTTCAGAAAACACACCACTGAAAATTATTATTATTATTATTATTATTATTATTATTATTATTATTATTATTATTATTATTATTATTATTATTATTATTATTATTATTATTATTATTATTATTTGTAGTAGTAGTAGTAGTAGTAGTAGTAGTAGTAGTAGTAGTAGTAGTAGTAGTAGTAGTAGTAGTAGTAGTATTTAAAAATCATCATCATCACATTTATTGATTTAATCAACACATCAAGTTATGCTGAAAAACACGCGAGCCAACGCTGCACCCCCTAAGATAAGATAAGATAAGATAAGATAAGATAAGATAAGATAAGATAAGATAAGATAAGATAAGATAAGATAAGATAAGATAAGATAAGATAAGATAAGATAAGATAAGATAAGATATTACTTTATTAATCCAAAAGCATGGAAATTACATTGCCTGTCAATTGAACATGTCCATTCATTCTTCTTTTACACACACATAAAGACGCATGTTTCTCACAAGTGATAAATAAAAAGAAAAGTATTGAAACAAAGGAATTAAAATATTTATACACATTCCTTCTAACACATGGACATATTTTCATAATGCAAATATTATAAATAAGGAGTAAAACGGGTTAACGTAAGAACAGATAAATATGGGTATTTAAAACTTATTAGTGTGTAAACATATAAACTATAATTTATAAAAGGACAGTAAAAACAATAATTAAACTAAGTTGCATTAGAGTTCTAAGGTGTGTCTTTTACACACATATAAAGACGCATGTTTCCCACAAATGATAAATAAAAGGAAAAATATTAAAACAAAGGTATTAAAATATTTATACATTATTAATGATCTTCAAACACATGGACATATTTTCATAATGCAGATATTTCAATTAAGCAGTAAAACGGGTTAAAGTAAGAACAGATAAATATGAGAATTTCAAACTTATTAGTGTGTAAACATATAAACTATTTATTAAAAAAAAAAATAATAATTAAACTAACTAAGCTGCATGAGAGTTGTAGAGTATGTTTAGTAAGACCTACCGACTTGTTTGTTATGTGCTTGAATGGCAAGTGGTATGAATGAGTTCCTGTACCTATTTGATGTTCCCGCTGGTGCCCTAAAACGTCCACTCCTGTCTATCCGTCGAGAGTCAAATTCCAAGAAAAGTGGATGGTTACTGTCAGCCAAAATTGCAGTCAGCTTTTTTGTCACTTGTCTGCTATGTATCGTCGCTATGTCATCCTGTTCCCTCCCCACCACTCCACTAGCCCTTTTTATCTGTTTGTCCAATCTTCGTTTTTCTGTTTGTAATACGTTTCCTCCCCAACATGAGATTCCAAAAGAAATGATGCTTCGTATTACAGCTGTATAAAACATTTGTAAAATTTCCTGTTTTAAATTAAAGGATCTCAGTTTTCTTAAACAAAACATTCTACTTTGCAGCCGCTTGTAAATGTATTTTGTGTTATCTTTCCAAGTGAATCTATCATCGATAACCACACCTAAATACTTATATGCATGCACTCATGCACTCTCTCTACTTCTTCTCCTTTGATAAAGATAGGATTAAAATCAAACTTGTTTCCCTTCCTAAAATCAATTATCATTTCTTTTGTTTTGCTTACATTAAGATCTAGAAAATTTGAATCACACCAGTTGACAAAGCTATCTATTTCATCTCTGTACATGTTGTCCATGTTGTTGGTGATAAGACCAGAGAGTGCTGTGTCGTCTGCAAATTTTATCAGGGGACAGGATTCGTGCTTTTTTCTATGGTCTGCGGTGTACAAAAAAAAAACAAAAAAGGTGCTAGAACAGTTCCTTGAGGGGCTCCTGTATTAGTCAACACAATATTAGAATTGTATACTATAGAATTGGAATTGTTTTGAACTCTGACAAACTGAGGTCTATTTGTAAGATAGTCAAAAATCCATAGAATAGTTCTAATATCAACATTCATGCCTGCTAGTTTTTGAACAAGTGAATGGCATTGCATAGTATTAAAAGCACTACTAAAATCAAAGAACATAAGCCTGACACAAGAATTTGCATTTTCTAAATGTGAGTACATTTTGTTGAGGACAAAAAGAACAGCGTCTTCAACATTTCTCTTAGGCAAACTGCAGTGGGTCAATAAAATCTGATACTAAAACATATAACTTATTAAGAACAAATTTTTCAAAAACTTTCATCGCGACAGAGGTTAAAGCAACAGGGCGAAGATCATTAAAAACTTTGACTGGATTCTTTTTAGGAACAGGTACTATGCATGACATCTTCCAAAGAGTAGGTACAACAGACTTATGGTCCAGCACTTGTTCCTACTGTAACGTGCTAACCATAATTGAATTTGTGAGTAGTCCGACGGTTGCTTTTCTGAACCTGAACGTTGAGGTTTAATGTCTATACCCACCATCAGCGATATGGCAGACAGGGATAATTATCCCAGGGAACAAGGGGTAGGGACCTAAATCAACACTGAACCACCAGAGCAATCATACTGCTAAAATGGACAGTGAAAAATGGCCACGTTTTATTATTTCGCCCACCACGGAATTCGAACCTGGGTCATCGGTGTGCCCGGCGAATGCTCTGCCACTTGAGCTACGGCGGTTTGATATTTATGGATGTTTTTGTGATCACTTTAAACTAGTCATTTGAAGACCCTAGGATTAAAAGTACATAAGTCACATTTTTGCATATTTGGAGTTGAGTGCAGAAAATGATCCTCCTATGTGTGCTAAGTCCACCCACTTAATTGTGAATCATCAAGAAGTGCCTGTCCCGTTTTGAAAAAGGCTTGGTGTCAGATTCCCTCACAACAATTACTCAAGTCTAGGTTTTTTGAACGAAAAGTACCTTAGTCCTTGGAAAGAACGTGTGGTAATCATTTGAAAATTTATTTATTTCTGTGTCTGAAACCTTACTTGCTGGAGCCGGTTTTACTATTCCTGATCTAAAAATTAAAAAAGCGTATTATGTTGGTAAGATGTATCAATTTTCACAGCAGAATTGTGTGCCATTTTAATGGCTTTGGGCACTATTAGCAACACCCCTATTGCCTTTTCTAACATAGTACTATGTGTTGATGCTAAAGCTGTTCTCAAAGCCCTTCAAAATTGGTATTGTAAAACTAGATCAGACATTATTTTCTATATTAGATTATTAATTCATGCTATTATGTCAAATGGTGTAGGAATTTCTTTTTGTTGGGTTCCTTCACATTGTGGCCTTTATTTTAATGAAGTTGTGGATACTTTAGCAAAGGAAGGGTCATTCTCAGTAAGTGAAAACTACATTGTTAGACCATCTGCATCGGAACTTATTTCGTTGGTAGAAAGATCAATGTACTCCACCTTATCACAAAGTACTGGAATAGATCATTACTCATTTTCTAGAGACTTATGTAGAATAATCAATAAGCTAAGAGTCAACTCATGGAATACTAAATTTTTAGCTAATGCTATGTGTCCATGTTCTTAACCAATTTCCGTTGAACATCTGTTAAAAACTTGCCCCATATTAACTTCACAATATTTAGTATTCTATGCTTTAACATTGTTACCTGGTTCGGAAATCTTGGCGTTAGAGACAGGAACAGACTCAACCGCATCGTAAACCTAGCTAGCAGAGTGATAGGAAAGATACAAAAGCCAATAACAGAAATATATAAAGATTCTGTAAAAAGTAAAGCTAGAAAGATCATGTCTGATAACAGTCATCCCATGTGTAGATCATTTGAACTGTTGCCCTCAGGTCGGAGGTTTAGAACCCCAGCCTGGAAAAGAAACTTGTATGGCCACTTTTATGTACCAAGTGCAATCCGCATCTTAAATTTAAGCAAAACTGTAATACCCCCAGTTACCTACATTTTTCTTCTGTGTACTGTGATGATGTAATGTAATATGATGTGAGTTGTGCAATGAAGTAAGCTATATGTTATGCGTATGATTGTCTTAATTAATGTTTTATTTAACAAAAACTTTTAATATTTCTTTTAGTTTGTAATCTTTCGAATTCAGTCTTAGTCTTTATGCTACTAAAGACAAATTTCCATGTTATTGTATTTTAACTATGGACAATAAAGATTCGTATTCGTATTCGTAAACAAAAATATTAAAACAAGTGAACTTTCCACTGTTGAACTGCTGGTAAAGGTAAAGGTAATCCCATAGCCTTGTGGCCGTAGGGAACGTGATGTTGGAGATCACACTTATCTTGGGCCAGCGTAATGAGGGTGATGCCCATCTCTCTCCCTCGCTGCTTTACCTTCCCCACCCTTAAGAGAGTAGGTACTCAGTCACAGTCGAGTCAACTGGGGGCGTTGTTATTTGTCGCTTCACGTTTTTGCGGTCACCCATCCATAGTAGCGAGTGCTCCAACCACTGCGCTATTCGACACCCCGAACTGCTGCAGTATCCAACAGTTATTACAATAGCACAAATTATTAGCCAGTCTCCAGTGACCAAATTTTTGTGATTATTATGCCTGACCCTTGGATGTGCTTTTTGTATTTTGCGTGTGATTGTGTGTATGCTTGCGTGTATGGTCTAATATCACAAACTGTGAATAGACGTTAAATAAAATGATTGACTGATTTATTGACCTTAGTCCATGACAGCCAATCACCGCTCTCCTTGGCGTCATAGAAACAGTAACACAAAATGGCTGAAAGTGCACACGACAACGAGGATGCCGCAGCACCGAAGGGAAAAAAGAGACGATTAACGCCGTCTGAATGGAAACGAAGCAAGATAAAAGTTGCAAAAGTCAGACGTAAGGATATTTGGTTTATTTCAAAGGAAATAATATTGTTATGACCACAGTAAGCTTCAATATAAACAAACGAGTGAAATATGGGTAAAAAAAGGTAAAGGTAGTCCCATAGCCTTGTGGCCGTAGGGGAGCGTGATGTTGGAGATCACACTTATCTTGGGCCAGCGTAATGAGGGTGATGCCCAACTCTCTCCCTCGCTGCTTTACCTTCCCCACCCTCAAGAGAGTAGGTACTCAATCACAGTTGAGTCAACTGGGGGCGTTGTTGTTTGTCGCTTCACACCTTAGCGGTCACCCATCCAAGTGCTAACCGCACCGGACGGTGCTTCACTTTCGACACAGTAGCGAGTGCTCCAACCACTGCACTATCCGACACCCCGAATATGGGTCAAACAGTAAAAAAGTACGCAAGTCCACTTTGCCTAATATGCACAAGCATGAATTTTCATTGTGTATTTGTGCAAACTAATGTCTTTGTACATGCAAAGGCCCATGTATAAGCAAAATTTTTACAGTATCTTCAAAGAATATAGATATACAAGAAACAGAACTTGCGATTGAAGCGCGATACCGCAGGAAGTGTTATCCATGCCTGTCAGCGTGTTCAACGTGGTATAAATATAACTATAAAAACCACGTTATTAATGCCTTGAGCCGAAGGTTTAACACACAAACAGAGGGTGACGTAATCTGTATTTGACGTCTAAAAAAATTGCTAATAGACATCATTGAGCTCAGCGTCTTATTATTATCATAGTCTTTCGTATCTTCATGCACTGTCTTGAATATTTTCAATCTTCCACCAGAAGCTACATTCTATGACAACCTCCGTGGACTGGAAAGGGTTGAGGATGATGATGAGGACGAATAAGATTCACAAGCTAATTATGCAAAAGACAATGTGACAAGACATTCTTTTATTTTTCTTCAGTATCTGCAAGGGCACAATATTTTTCTGTTAATTGTGGTTACATTGTGTTTGAGGATGGTAAAAAAATATTGCTGGGTTTGAGATAAAAATTAAAAAAAATAATAATAATACAAACGTGTTCATTCATTTGTGTTATGCATTAAAAAAAACTGTTTCTGGAAGCTTAGTCCTAGCAGTTTAGTGCTAAAAGTACTTAAGTCATTGATTTGACAGAAAAGTACTTAAGTCCATTTTAATTAACTCAATTAATAGAAGGTAGAAAGATAAAATATCTTATTATTTTACATTTTCACATTTATATAATCATATACTAAGAATATAACCTAAGCAGAATAACATCAGCACGAATACCCGATTTCACTAAAGAATTTAAACTTTGAAGCCGTTTTTCTCAGAACTGACATTTTGTGACTTAAGTACTTTTAATCCTAGGGTCTTCATTTGTGTTTTACTATATCTATCTGTTTATGTGTTTTATTATGTTATGGAATACCATGTAATAATGATGCTCTCACTGTGAGAGGAAGTGTGTGTGTGTGTGTGTGTGTGTGTGTGTGTGTGTGTGCGTGTGTAGGTGTGTTAAGTATTAGTACAGGCGATGACTGTATGCGAGCCTTTGGGTATGTTTGTGTGAGTGTGTGTGGTTGTGCATGCATATGTGTATTTGTGTATGTAGGTATGTGTGTATGCGTACGTGTGTGTAAGAGAGAGAGAGAGAGAGAGAGAGAGAGAGAGAGAGAGAGAGAGAGAGAAAGAGAGAGAGAGAAAGAGAGAGAGAGAGAGAGATGTTAAATATAAAACATTCTGCCATAGTCCAACACCAAATAATATTCTGATTGTGGTATCTATTACATGTCAATTGGCGAAGTAAATTCCTGTTATCCTATTATCCTGTTATAGTTATAAAACAATTGTAGCCAGTACGTGTACTAGGAGGAAAGCGCGAAGTGGGGGTGGAGTGTGTGTGAAGATATTTACTACCTTTCCGCTATCAGGGATCCACTAATTCTCTCCCAAACCCCATTCTTCTAAGATACATCTTTCGACCGCAAACATCCATAGGTCAAGTAACACCAAGAGAACACTGATTTTTTTTTTAATTTCTGTTTATTTATATTTCTATATTTATTTTATTTTATTACTTTTGCCCTTTTTTTGTGGGGGTTTGGGGTGTGGTCTGGAACTCCCTTCCCCTTCTCTCCCTAGATCCACCCCTGTAAAATACATCAAATAAAACGTAAAGCAAGTCTTTAATGATTATTATGTCAGAATCCAGTAAGAATGACGTATGCCGAGTTTAAGTGCCCGCTGAGCACTTCGGGCGAGGTTAATGTGGACTACGTGGCCTTCACCTCTGCCACCTCCTGTAACTTTGGCGACATGTCATCCTTCCTGCCTGTTGAACTTCCAGATATCCCTCCCAGGTAACTATGGTGATAATGAAGATGATGAAGACGAAGAAGAGAAGAAGATGATGATGAGATGTTAATTATGATGATGCGTTGATGGTGGTGGGGTAGGGGAGAAAGTGATGACGTTGATGGAATTGGAAGTGTTGATGATGATGATGATGATGATGATGATGATGATGATGATGATGATGGTGTCAAAGAGAAGGAGACATTGATTGGTAGCCTACTGAGAAACTAAGGAGAATGTGTGTGCAATAACGAGGAAACAAAGATATTTACCTTATTTCGGTCACAGGTCTGAAGGGATTAAGGAGCCTACGAACCAGTCCGTTTACTCACTTCCCACGGTGGCCCTGTGTCTTCCCGCTCTCTACGGCAGGCCAGACCTTCAGCTTTTTGTAAGTGTGCTCCTGTCGCATTGTGATTCTGACTTTGGTACAATTAGGCGAATGCCCACACCCTCCCTTTGCCTTTGTTTCATTAGTAGAAAGACGTTTTCAAACATTAGTGAACGAACATAACATTTTATCATGTAGTAGAAATATTTCAAAAATCATATATAAAATGCGTTTGAATTCATGGAGCACAAAATTCGTAACTGATATTCATTGTATATGCCAGCAAACAATGTCTGTACAACATTTATTATTTGAATGTACAACATTATTACCATTATGTAAAGCAAATAATGTTTTGATAAATGAAACCGATATAGTATCACAGATATTTTATATAATCATACACTTATTGAAAAAACATCGCTTACAATATCTTACATAGGCTACTGACATAGGAAACATTTTTTGATTAAGTACTCGTACATAAATATGTGTTTATGTTTATGCATGTGTGTTTGTGTGTATTTCTATGTAAAAGTCTAATATCATTTTATCAATGAAAAGACTTTAAATAAAAAAATCTGATCTGATCTGATCTGATCTGATTTACATCATTTAGAACACATCTCTTAAAACATATATAAAAAAAGAAATGAACATTAGTTGCAGTTAATGGATATTAGCCTATTAACAACGATAATTGTTTTTGGAAAAAATGGTTTTATCTAATGATTACATTGTTTATTTGTTATTGTTCCATGATGTTAATGTTATAACATTAATTTGTTGTATTTAATAGTTATTGCTAAAGCCTCAAGGAGAAAGATGTAAAAAAAAGCGTACCCATCGCTTACTCTTTTACCCTTGCAAAATAAAATTTTCTTCTCTTCTCTCTCTCTCTCTCTCTCTCTCTCTCTCTCTCTCTCTCTCTCTCTCTCTCTCTCCACTTTAGTTTCAAAAGTGCACTTATATGACAAAATTGATAATGGAGAAAACACACATAAGCTGCAGCTTACACAATAGGCTCTTCACATACAACAATTAACTAACAACTAATAAATCAACAGCACGGTATTTGTTTGTCAAAAAGGTATTTCATATAACACTATGAATGAATATGACGCAATGCACAAGCTCCTGCAATGACAACAAGGCTTACGCACATACGGACTTAACATAGGCAGGGCACCGTTTCGACCCCATGCTCTATGGGGGACTGAACTCTTCCGCACGCGAAGATATCAAGGGAAGGAACTAGAGGCAAAAGGTCTATTAAACTAAATAACATTAATTATAATTAAAATAAAATAAAACTAAATAAAATGAATTTTTAAAAAATTAATTAAATTGAAAATGAAATTAAATTAAATTAATGAAATTACACTGCAGGTGGAATGGCTGGAGGTGCAGAAGCTGTTTGGGGTATCCAGAATCTACGTCCACTACTCGCGGCATGAGCTTCATCCTGAAACGATGTCGGTTTTGCAACTGTACGAACAGCAAGGGCTGGTCAAGTTTAGGCCGTTCTCCCCTGCAGCCAAGACAGGTGCATGTGCGAGTGGTTTGTGTGGTGCGTCTGGCACACAGCGAAGCTGGGACTCGACGACTACTTCTGTGCAAGTGGGGGACTCTTCGCTAGTCTCAGCTACGCATTGTGTATATGTGTTTAGTATGCTGTGGGGTTTGGTCATTACATTGCATTACATTACATGATTATTGCTTTAGGTCCAGCGGACACTTCCGAGCCAAATCAGGACCAGAGAGACGTTATCTTAAAATAGGCCTATTATAAAATATTTGAAATCTTAAAAAACAAGCCTGTTACACTTAAATACTCAAACAAACTTTCACATGACACCTCTTTAAAAGTCTTCTTTAAAACTGATGCACTAAAAATATTTTCTCTTTCTTCAATCAAATCACTAAATTTAATCCAATCAATAAAATCCAAACTAAACAAAACATGTCGATATGATTTATATGCGATAAAACAAACCAACATCATGTAAAAATTGAAACAGATGTTGACCATTACATACTTTAAAAATCTCTTTGAAAGGTATTAAACCAAAATATGTTTCTCTTTCCTCTATCAGATCAGCACACTCAGACATGAAATGGCGAACGGAAAAGGATTGATCACATGCAAAGCACCATGGTGGTTCTTCTCCTTTTAAAAGGAAACTGTGGGTGACATAAGTATGCCCAATATGAAGGCGAGATAACACTGTTTGTTCTTTGCGAGTGGATGCAAAGTTAGGCAAAGAAGCGGACAAATTAGGAAGAATTTGAAATTATTTGTTGTTGATATGGTTAGACCAGTCAGTCTGCCAGTCGTTTACAATAAGATCCAGTCATACAACGTAGGTCAGAGTAGGGCACAAACTGAAAAATCTCTGGAGGGATTTTGAGATGCAGAGCATCTTTAGCTGCTTTGTCCACTGCAATATTGCCGCGGATGCCCATGTGACCAGGGACCCACATAAAAACTATCTTTTTACCCTCAGAGACAAGTTGTGTATGGAGGTCATGGATCTCTACCAGAAAAGGGTGTGATATCTTTCTCGTGGAAAGAGCCTGAAGTGCTGACAATGAATCAAACATGATTAAAAACGAGGTTCCTTTGGATTGATAAACTTGTTTCAGAGCTAAATGAATTGCTTTGAGCTCAGCTGTATAAACAGAACAAAAATCAGGTAAACGAAGAGAGGGCTGCGCATGTGCGGTGTCGGGAAGCGAGGGTGTGTGTGGTAGTGGTAAAAATTGAGGTAATGGAAGGGGAAGGGGAAAGGTGTGTTTGAGGGGTGTGTGAGGGAGATGTGTGAAGGTGGGGGAATGGAGAGGGTGAATGAACATTGAGGTTTAACGTCTACACCCATCATTGGCGATATGGCAGACGGGGATAACCATCCCAGGGAAAGAGGGGTAGGGACCTGAATCAACACTGAACCACCAAAGCAATCATACTGCTAAAATGGACAGTGAAAATGGCCACATTTTATATCGCCCACCACGGAATTCGAACCTTGGTCATCGGTGTGCCAGGCGAACGCTCTAGCACTTGAGCTACGGCGGTGGACTGGAGAGGGTGGATTTTGGAAGGGTTTTTGATTTGGATAATTTTTGTCACCCAAGCCAAGAAAGAGAAAGTGCAACATAATAAACTTCAACAACTCCAAACAAACCAAAGCAAAAAGCAAACAAGATGGCTTGCCATTCACATTTATTTCCAGACACTCACTAACATACCTAGGGGTAGGGTGGGAAGGCGGGGGAAGGGGAGACATTTAGAAGTGGACAGAACGATTGGCCATTCCTGGAACTATATGGAAGCCAAAATGTATCAAAATCAATTCAGCCAGAATTCAGAAATTGAGCACCACACCTGTTTAGAAAATGTGGACCCTGAGCGACCTTGATCTTTGAAAAAGTGCAAATATGAATTACCTAAAAAGCTGAGCAGTATAGTTAAAGTATTGATCTGTATAGTAAAAATAATAAAAATCAGTCAATTGTGATATAATAGCTAAAAATAACTGTTTTAACAGAAAAGTCAAATTCGAAGCGACGGACTGACCAACGATCTTACAATGATTGGCCGACAATGCCTGCATTTGGTTCATTTCGATCCCCGAATATTTCAAAGTATTTACAGATGTGCAGGTAGGTCTATGTGAAAATACTGAATAAGAAAAGAAATGTTTTAGGTGACCCACAGCGTGGCTTGGAGAGGACAAAGGCGAGAGACGACTACCAGGCGTGGGTGGACGCGTGGGTCCCGCTCAACGACTGTCGCCGTCGTCTGGCCCGGTACACCATCGTCATGGTGCTAGACTTTGACGAAATCCTCGTGCCCAACCCCCCGTACTCCACGCTCAATCTCGTATTTCAGGTCAGGAACAGCGCCTCCTGTCTCTCTCGGACTGTCTATATAATTATAAAGGATGTTTTTCTTCACATCACCAAGCAGTACCAAAGCCTATATGTGTACGGTGGCAACTAGAGAGGCCCCAGTGGTAGATTGCAAACTTGGCGTGCCAGAGAAATTGGGTTCGAATTCTTTGGGGAATACATTCTCCCTGGAGTCGGTTTTCTGTAATGATTCTTTTCTCGGTGGTCCACTTCCCCAACCCATCCATAAGGGGACGCAACTGGAGAGCGACCACCAGCCATTTTGTTGTCACCTCGCAGTATTTATAATTTCTTCAAGCGTGACACAAGTGGCTTTCCATATATAATTCCCAGTGATGGAGAAAGTTTTTAAGCTAGGAGTATTTATACCCTCAACCAAAACATGTGGGGGTTTTCATACCCTCATTGCAAACATAAGGGATTTTTATACCCCCTTTCAGTTTTTTAGGGGGTACACCAACATACTTAATAAACACTTTGCGTGGAAAGTCTTTTCATCAGTTTGAGTTTCTTCAGCCGGTGCATCACTATTATGTTTTAATAAACACTGAATTGTACAAGTTATAATCTTTGTTTGTTTGGTTTTTTTTATACGCCAAGATATTGGTTTTAATACGTCAGTGATTACATGTTTGGTAATAATTAACGTCGAGGTTTTCTTACTAATTGTCTAATATCACTTCATTCTTACGAACAGCTCACAACTGAAACCACTGAACCGCATCAAAATTAAACTGAAGACTGTTAGGTCCACAGGCGCCGTTTCGGAATATGAGTGGAGTCTATGAATAATACACTAATAATACAACTAATACCAGTGGTGTTCATAGACCAGACCTGATAGTGATCTAAGAGAGGTTTCCGCGGAACGTGCGACTATGTCACGCCTTGTGACAGACATTTTGAAGTCCAATGAGTCTGTTGACGTCCACAAATCCACAACTTGAACGGCGAAAATATATACACAGGAACAGTCAACGCTGCACCACTATTCCAAAACAAAGTATGGCGCCGCAAAACCGGAAGCGAGTAAAGCAACTTTCGTCTTCCGATACAAAACAACAACAACAAAAAAAACAAAAAAATTTTAAGTGTCCGCGGATTGTTTCGCATTTCCGTTTTTTTTTTTTCGTTTTCGCGGATTTCCGCGATTTCGCGGAGAACTATCAGGTCTGTAGACTCCGCTCACATTCCGATACGGTAGCCTGTGGTTCGGTCAAGAAGGAGAGCTAACCTGGGCCTGACCCTTTGTTCTAGCAAGCCATGAAAGCAATCCCAAAGGCGGCCTCCTTCAAAAGCAGCTCTTTTATCCACATCACAGACTGGGGTCCCTCCCACCAGTCCCCCCTCTACTTCCTTCGGTACCGCAACCACACCGCCACCAACAACATCGACAACGACTACAGTGATGGCGTCAGTTCTCCCAAAATCTTCTTCTTGCCGAAAGCTGTCAGCCTGTGTTTAAGGCTTAGCATGTATGTCCGAAAGGGATACTCGCAGTAAGTAATTATATACTACATCATCATCATCATCATCATCATCATCATCATTATCATCAGTAGCAGCAGTCAATGGCGCCAGCCCCCGTTGGGGTGCCGGGGGTTTCAGTATAAATAGTATCCCCACTTTCTGGAAATTTAGTGCTTTAAATTCCCACTGTCGCTGTCTCTCTCATTTGCTCTTTCTCTGTTCTATCAATCTGCTATACTATCTTCTTCTTCGCTAGACCAGTCACCTACCTTTTTTCTTGAAAACTCTTATTTGTGTACGAGGTCTGTTGGATCAGCTTGGGAGTATTGGACGCTTTCTGCCAGGCGGTCACTAGGGCTTCCTACGATGTTATTATTTAGCAATGTAGGCATTTTATATGTATGTGTTTTGTTGATAATTTATAATGATGTTTGTATTCTATTTTGTTTTTGTAAACGGGGGTTTGAAAATTACCGCACCATCAGCCTCATCAGCCATCCCAGCAAGGTCCTCCTGAAAATAATACTCAACAGGTTGAAACCACAAGCTGAACAAATCATAGCTGAAGAACAAGCAGGATTCATGGCAGGGCGAAGTACCACTGAACAGATTTTCAACCTCAGAATAATCTGTGAGAAATACCTACAGCACCAACAACATCTATATCATGTGTTCATAGACTTCAAGGCACAGTGCAAGGAGGTAGAAGAAGGGGGAGACCGAAAAAGAGGTGGGAGGACAACATTCGAGAATGGACTGGTTTGACACTGAGCGAAGCCATGAGGGCTGCTGAGGACAGAGAAAGATGGAGTATGCTGGTTAAGCGATCATCTGTGGTGCCCCTACGACCTTCGGGTTATGGGACAGGATAGGATAGGAAACGGGGGTTCGATAAATTAGAGTACAGCCTCAGCGTCCCTGCGTGGGATGTCTTTATTGTAAAGTGACTGGCTGGTGGAGAGCTTTCAGTTTTACCACTAGGGTTGTTTCAGCAGATCTTTTATGCGGATCAGGGGTTGTCCGGTCCTGATTTAGCTCGGAAGAGTCCGCTGGACCTAAAGCAATAATCATGTAATGTAATGGCACCAGCAGCATATTATTATGATCATGATCAACAGCAGCATCAAAATCACAGTGTGATCATAATATCGTCCTTATTAACACAAACATCATCGTCATCATCATCATGGTTTTTATTGTTTTAGGCTTGCACGTCTGTTTCATCGGAGATTTTAAGCCTATGAGGGCTATGCAGATTTTCTTACTCGGGGGTCAAACCCTGCCACAGCGGCATGTTAAAGGGACCGGTCAATCTGTCTAAAGGGCAGGTGACATACCCATAAACAAACACGCCTACATCTAGGGCCAAGAGGGTGGGTCAGTGGTCGGGGTGTTTCGCAGAGCGTTTGCTGATACAAGTTGGCGCCTTGTGCGGTTCGAGTTAAATATTGAATTAGGTCAAGGCCTGAGCGGATCTTTTACTAGCTGGTAAGTCACAGCAATTATAATTTCAACTATCTGGCTGTTACAGACAATGCAGTCGTTCTTATTTATTTTATTTTTTATTTAAACCCAGCATTTATTTTTATGTATCGTTCTTATTTAGCGCTCAAGTGCTGCTCAAAACGTGCCGATACAGGATCAGTTATTCAAAGAATCCACTCACCGACATTTTTTTTGGTTTTGTTTTTTTTGTATTTTTTTGTAGACAAATGTTGGCGCGAGTTGATGCCAATGTGTTGTATTGACCTACATTCTGACTGGTCAATGGCAGCGTTTCGACGCACGAAAATATGACTGGGTCTATCAGTGTTCGTACCCACCGAATGTATGGGATTCCCTTTGTAAAATATTTATTTGCGATTATTGTCGTTAATTTCTTTTCATTAAAAAAAAAAAAAAAATATATATATATATATATATATATATATATATATATATATATATATATATATATATATATATATATATATATATATATATATAAACCACTTTGAGCTATATAATCTTTATTTAGAAGCATATTTTCTCAATAATAATTTGTTTACAAACAAATATGTTACAAAGAAAATTCCATACGAATGGACCACAGGCGCTTCTATCTGGACTGACACTCGAGCGCCTATGCCTGTGACGCGTTTCCCTTTACGCGTCACAGGCATAGGCGCTCGCGTGTCCAGATACGAGCGCCTGTGGAATGGACATTGAGTGTCAATTCCTTGTGCGAGTGCTGATGCCGCGTAGTGCCATTTGTCAGTCTTGCACACGGTGCGGCGCGTCCAAAATAGGCGAGCGTTTTGACGACACGGACGATTGACATGTCATTTCGTGTCTTTTCTGCCCAGAGTGGACCTGCCGAACAACCTGGCGTCACTGCACCACTACCGCAACTGTAAGGGAAAATGGGGAAGCCAGTGCCGGACATGGAAAAGGGTCACCGACTCTAGGTTGCCTTTCTTCCAGCCACAGTGGGAGGCAGCTGTCGCCAGCACCATGAAGAGGATCAATGTGTCCTTGACGTCATTGTGACGCGCAATGTTTGTGAGGTCACTTCAAACGAGACAATGTAATGTTAAAAAAAAATGGACACCTCCCACTCCCTCCCTCCCCCCCCATCCCCCCCCCCCAAAAAAAAAAGAAAAAAAAGATTGGATTTATAAATATTATATATTTGACACCCATGCAGGAGAAATTCGGGTTGATTTCTCGGCGAAAGCGCTGCAGCCGCAGATCAGCTCCATACAAGACGAGGAGGAATAGGATCTAATTGTGCTTGTGTGTGTGTGTGTGTGTGTGTGTGTGTGTGGCGGGGGGGGGGGGGGGGGGGTGTTGTGTTTCTGTATCTTGCACTAGGAGTTCTGTGATGTAATTTTAACAGAACACTGAAATGATGTCAGCTTCCATCCCAAAAGATCACACTTGCATTTTCCTGGATCTCACATAGAGCAAGCAGCTCTTGCGCTGGTAAAGTGCCATGTAAAAACAAGTACCATAATTATTATAATATATGTTGTATATAGCAGCATGGCTACTGGTGGTATATATTGCATTACTATATTTTGCAAGAGTGGTTTTGGATTACTATATTTTACAAGAGTGGTATTGGATTACAATATTTTACAAGAGATTGTCATAATCAGAAATTTAATTAATTTCATGAAAAAAAAATGTTTTTTGTTTTTTTTTAAAGTTTTACCATAAAATCCTATAACATTTTTGGGGTGAATTTCATGAAATCCCTGTCTGAGGCAGTAATTTCATTAAACCCTAAACAGGCATGAGATCTTAGAATATTGAAATGAACTAAAAATTTAGCACGGGCCTGAGGGCAGGCTTAGGCCCCCAGTCAGGTCAAGGGGGGAAACCCCTTGTGGACAAAAAGAATGGGGGTGATGGGGGGAGGGAATAGGCGAAGCCCCATGAAGCTGAAGGTTTTTCATATTTCTGACTGAAAAAGTTAATCACTCTTCCTGACATCTGAGCTGTGAATAGAAGCACATTGTTTTGTTACAAATCACTTATAATCAGAGTCAAACACTGAAGCTGTGCTGAACATAAGCAGATGGCATTATTTAGTAGTTCATAGAATTATTTTAAAAATTTACTATGCTTAATAACAACAAAATGCTCAAAATGTAGATGTTCTGAATTGTTGTCTCTCAACTGTATTCAACACTTGCTCATGAATGTCCATGTAATAGAAAGGAAAGACTTGTGGTGCAAGGTTGGGTTGAAAAAGAAAGTGTCACGGACTCCTTCACCCATTTCTAACTCCAACAGTTTTTGACGCTTCCTTTCTTGTATTAATCTCTCGCAAGAGCTTTGTCTCTTGGTTTCAATTTCCAAAACGGCATGTTGATGATGACAAGAAGGCACACATATACTGGAACAGGAATTCTCAAACGGTCCGTTTAAAAACGTTGAAGCCGATAGCGTATCAAATAGTCCTTAAGATACTTTAGTACTTTAGATATCTAACCTCCTTGAACTAAGAGGCCGATCTCAAAGGGCTTAATATTATTAAAACCTGTGTTTGAGCAATTTGCTTTGGAAATAAAAATCGTCTGCTCAAGGTAACGTAAAACAAAACATCACCCTCTTCTCCCCCCCACCCCCCAGATTTTCTCACCGGTTCTGTGCGAATCTCAGAAATGACGCCTGGGGGTTCAAAATTTACGGTTTTCCGTTAATTCACTGAGAAATCTCATGCCTGCTAAAAACACTTTTTAAAAATGAATTTCGTGAAATCCTTGATTATAAGTTGCCTATAACATAATTATACAACCCCAAATAATTGTTTAAAAATTGACACCGCCAAAAAGAAATAAAAAAAATTAAATATATAAAATAAATAAATTAATTAAATAAACTTTTTTTTCCACATTTTGGATTTGGACATTTAATAGAAATTCAATGACAATGCATCACAGATGTAAATATAATTTATACAACACCAAAAACAACTCACAAAAATAAATTAGTTTAAAAAAACAACAACAACAAAGGTAAATTAAGTACATTTAAAATTCTGTCAGTATAAGACACTGTTTAGCAACAAATCAGCTTTTCTTTATTTTAAATTTAAAAAAAACTATATCGATAAATTCATTTGTTGATGTGCATATTAATAGCAGCAAGATTGATTGTAAAAATAACACTGCGGTGAAATGACATGTGTGTGTGTGTGTGCGTGTGTGAGTGTGTTTGTTTGCCCAAAATAATTTATCATTTGCTGTCGTTTAATGTTAACATGCATAAGTGTAATTATATTCATATGTGACTGTGCATTTTTTATCCTCATTGTCATTATGATTGTTGTTATTATTATTGTGATGTTTATTCCTTGTTGATTGTAATTGTACACCACAATGTAATTTCTTGTAAAATATAATAAGGTTGTCTTATCTTATCTTATTTTATCTTATCTTAAAGTGTGCATAGCAAGCGTAGTTTGTTTGCAAACAAGACGAGTAGAGGCCTACAATTTAAAGCTTAGTGGTTGGTTTAATAATAATAATAATAATAATAATAATAATAATAATAATAATAATAATAATAATAGTATTAAGAATAGTATTAAGAATAATAATATTAAGAATAATACATTGATTTTTAAAGAGCACATCTCTCACCCAGTATCATCGTTTGGTGTGACAATGCACTTTTCCAAGTAAACTCAACTCATAAGTCACAAAAATAATAAATAAATACAATAAAATTAATGTTTGATATTATGGCCCTTTAAATTGGCAAATATACACATCAATAAATTAGTAAACATTATTATTTAAAAGCATGCTTATCCATTAAAATGACATAAATTGCCCATGAACGTGTAACTCAAGATGCTTGTACACCTGTGTCCTTGGTTGGTTTATTTAATTATTAATTTACTTATGTCATTGTATTTATTTTGTTGTATTTATTTATTTCATTGTATTTTATTTTAATTCATTAATTGATTTCATTGCTGCATGTTTTTAAATGTGCTTTTTGAAAGAGGCTACTTTGGGGACTTCATCTTTTTCTTTTTTTTCCTTGGGGCAACACTTACTGTGAATATGAAAAAAGATCTATGATGGTGAAATGTGTGATTTAGGGCCCTTTACATGCACCTTGAATGACAACAATAACCAAAAGAATTCAAGGTTCATTCATTTCAAAAATGAAACAATAAATAATACTAATATTATTATTAATGATAAAACATCATTATTTCATTATGCATATTTAAAGTTCAGTCTCATCAATTCATCACAAACACACACACACAAGGGTTGGTTCATACGTTTTGAGACTTTTTAAAATAAATACGAGAAGGTTTCATCAATTTGAAAACAATATTTTTACTCACAAAGCCTCATCATTTGGAACCACTTTAGTGCTGTTCAACATATTCCCCACCGATTTCAATGAACTTTTTCATCCGACTATCAAAACAGTGCCTAAAATCAGTGCCTAAAATCAGTCAAATGGTTCAGCCACTCTTCCACGCTTCCACGGCAGAAATGAGGCTATCTCTGTCTTCAAAATCAATTCCTTTCAGCTCATTCTTAATGGTGGGGAACAGCCAGAAGTCGCAAGGTATCAAATCTGGTGAATAAGGCGGTGGTTCGAGGACATCGATCCCAGATTTGGCGAGAAACTCTGTTTTTTTCGATTTGTGACGAGGCGCGTTGTCATGGTGAAGGATGAAGTTCTATAGGGCAATTGTTGAAAACTTCCGGAAGGCACAAAGATTGGCTGTTAATGTTCCCCAACATTGAGCTCAAAGGAATTGATTTTGAAGACAGGGATATCCTCTTTTCTTACGTGGAAGAGCAGGTGAACCATTTGACTGATTTTTGGCACGGTTTTGATCGTTGGATGAAAAAGTGCATTGAAATCGGTGGCAAGTATGTTGAACAGCACTAAAGTGGTCCCAAATGATGAGGTTTTGTGAGTAAAAAATTTTTCTCAACTTCATGAAACCTTGTATTTATTTTAAAATGTCTCAAAACTAATGAACCAACCCTCGTATATTATATAATACCAATAAGATTAAGAAAAAAATAAATTAACCTCATTAAAGTAGAATGATTGATGTAATTCCCTGATAATTTTACAATCAAAGCAGCTAAAAGAAATGGGTGACATTTGGGTGGGAAATAATCGAATCCTATGGGTGACATTTGGGTGGGAAATAATCCTGTCACAGTTTGAACCTTTTGCGTAACCAGAGCCATGGGGTTGGGATGTCATCAAGGGATGACATTACATTACGTTACATTACATTACATGATTATTGCTTTAGGTCCAGCGGACTCTTCCGAGCCAAATCAGGACCGGACAACCCCTGATCCGCATAAAAGATCTGCTGAAACAACCCTAGTGGTAAAACTGAAAGCTCTCCACCAGCCAGTCACTTTACAATAAAGACATCCCACGCAGGGGACGCTGAGGCTGTACTCTAATTTATCAAACCCCCGTTTACAAAAACAAAACAGAATACAAACTTCATTATAAATTAATCATCATCATCATTATCATCAACATTGGAGAAAACCAGCAGTAAGACTGATGAAAGGGTTGAAACTCACAAAGTAAATAAATTTAGATTTTGAGGAAAAAGAAAAACACCTCGCAACTCATATTTAAAAAAGACATTTTCTCCAATTAAACAAAAGATGCCATTTTTCGACCCATATTTTACCAAAATAAAATTTTAGTACATGTTCACCAAAATATATACATATATGGTGTTGTTTATTTACAAATGTAATAGTAAATACACGCTGGCCTAGTAAAAACAACAACAGATAGTTAAGGTAGACGAACATACCCAAACATTATGCTGATAACAGGCTTTCTAACAATAAATCATGCTGATAATGGGCTTTCGAAGAACGCAAACTAAACGTAAATATAATTCTACATCAAGACGCAGTACAGAAACAAAATAGATATTGCTGATAACAGGCTTTCTAAGAATAAATCATGCTGATAATGGGCTTTCGAAGAACGCAAACTAAACGTAAATATAATTCTACATCAAGATTAGTACAGAAACAAAATAGATATTGCACTAAAAGATATAACCATCTTACAGTTTACAAAGAAAAATATTTACAAAAGTCGCCTATAGCGTATCTGTAATGTTTAATAAATAAAATTATTATTATGATTATTATTATTATGTAACACACGGGAATTAAAGTCGGGATTTGTTCATTTGCCCAACTCCTCACACCCTTCCCCTTTTAAATTTAACAAGATTCGAAACATTTATCATTTTAAAAATCTAACTACTTTTATTATAGTTTCCACTGATGCTTTTATCATAGGTTTCCACTGATGTTTGTTAAAATTTGCACCAATTTATTAC
The DNA here is from genome assembly GCA_036898135.1 of Oncomelania hupensis. Classification (NCBI taxonomy): domain Eukaryota; kingdom Metazoa; phylum Mollusca; class Gastropoda; order Littorinimorpha; family Pomatiopsidae; genus Oncomelania; species Oncomelania hupensis. Next base: position 72,686,668 of record CM072514.1, on the reverse strand, counting down.
ATATATATTTCACATTAAAGAAAACATCTTCAAAATGGAAACTTGTTTTTGGTGTGTTTTTCTATAATTTATTTCTATTACTGTTGTGTACATTTTTTTTTAAACACAGCTGCTGCTTGTACATAACTGAAAGTGGATACTGTTTTTTTTTAAAGTAACTATAACAAAATTTTGTATTATTGAAAACAGAAGACACCATATTCCAAAAAAATATTTATAGTAATACCACAATCTGATTGCAACAGCAGCAGCAACAACAACAACAAAACGGGCAGTATCACAATCATATTCTCACACAAACTCAAACACTGGACTACATCTCTCAAGCGATTGCTCTTCATCAACCAACATTCATCAGCTGATTCATAACAAGCAAATGTTCATTTGTATAGCGAGTAAATTTTGTGTCTTGAAGTCATGCTCTGTATACTGGAATATATAATTAATGCTGCGGAAATTGGCAAACAATCACACATAAATCTCCTTTGAACATTTTATGGGTTCGATACCGAATTTTCTCATTCTGATTTTGCCCCCATCATGTCTTTCTCTCCAACCCTTGATCCTACAGCATTTTAATGGAAACAGTAAATTCTTCCGATTCTGATTTTACCCCACCCCCCCCCCCCCCCCCACCCCCCTAATCATCACCTCTCTCCGCAGTCTTCTTTCAAAAGAGCAAAACTACCTACTCTCTGCATTCAACAACAACAACCACCTCTCGTCCCTCCCCCCTCTCTCTCAGGGTTGGTATGGAGGAGGGGCACTGGTGTATGGAGGAGGGGCTCGGGGCTTGATGCCGTATTTCTTCATGTACCCCACCACCTGGTCCGGAATCTCCGCCAGAACTTCCTTCGCCAATGCTCCTTGGCAGGTCTGAACTGGCTGACCTTGGGCCCCGCCCACCAGAAACTGCCGCATCGGAACAAACTAAAAAAGAAATCAATATAATTTTTAATGATACATTTCTTTTATATTAACAACAATAATAATAATAATAATAATAATAATAATAATAATAATAATAATAATAATAATAACAGTAATAATAATAAATAATGATAACACCATTTTTACTTAGTCCACAGACATACTGTTTGTGTGAAGCACTCATCAGATGCAAACAAACAATAAATCCATGAATAAACAACATGATTGCACATTTTTTTCCTCTTTTTTTAAAGCAAGGGATATTCATTCCTCTAATGAAATTTTGTAAACAAATGTCTTCATACCCCCTAAGAAAATACCCCATAAGAAAACTCATGCCTCCAACTTCTTCGTACGAAGTTTAAGTTTATTCAACATCTTCCATCAATCAATCAATCAATATTTTATTTAAAGTCTGTTTACACATTTAGGCTATATTAGACAATTAACACTAAACTTTTAAACTATTTATAAAAAAAAAAGGAAAAAAAAAGAGTTACAATCAGACCATAACAGTCTACTAACAGGAAATATAGCAATAACTTTCACAACTCCTGTAATATTTTTAATGACAAACAGGGATTGCCAAATTCCTTTTCCCAGTTCCCAGAGCAAAAAAAAAAGTCACCGGGAAAGACAAATCATGAAAGTCACTAAGTTAACCGCTGTGAACGTAAAACAACACAACTTGATCATCAGCACCAAAATTATGTTTACTTTGATCTGGATGGAACTTGTGTTTAGAATGTTGACATCACACTCTAATCAGATATATTACAGCGGATTTGATTGGTCAATTGTGCAACCTTCATTTTTGAGCGGGAAGGTAATTTTTTTTAGTGTGAAAATAAAAAATGACATGTTGCTTACCCAGGGCAAGCTCTTGTTGAAAAAAAAAGAAGAGGCAAACCCTGATACAGAACCACATACGTCTACAGAATGTCCCTATGCCTACATTTTTGTACACAGAATAAGTTTATTGTATTATTATTTTGTAACAAACGCTACTTTACCTGCACAATATCACGTTCGGCATACTGCCCTTTGTAAGACAATCTGACATCATCTCCGTCCAACACATTCATTGCTGAAAACAAAACACTGAGTTTGTATTGATGAGACAGAAGTACTTGTAGTAAAAACAGAAGGCATAAAATTTATTCAGCTAAATGACCGCACACACTGCCTATATGGAAACTGCCCCAGTGTTGGAAACGGTCTCACACACACAAACCCATACAACAGGCAAGGCAAATATCATCATGACTACTGTTACAAATCTCTCACACACACTCTTTTTAAGGCTTCGGCTATACAATCTTACAGACACTCTTGCAACATGCATCCACACTGGGCATACAAAATAGCAAAAAATGAACACGTGTGTACATGCTATATCACATACACGCTAATATCGTAAGAAATAATGACGAAACCAACTGACAACTCCATTCTTGTTGCAAAATATGCAATGGAATGCAAAAATAGAAACAAATAAACAACCTCCCCAAAAAACGCAGAAGGAAAAAACACTCACGTTCAAAGTCAGCGTTTCCAACTCCTACAATGATTATGGACATAGGCAAGCCTGCTGCCTGTAAAATAAATTTTTAAAATAAAATAAAATACTCAAAATTTTCATTATTATGACGTAAAAACAAATGCAAAACAGACATCAGGAGTTTACAGCAAACATTCGCATAAACAATCAGTTTGTGTTATCATCGCATCCATTATCATCAATATCATAGCATCCATTATCATCAATGTCATAGCATCCATCATCATCATCATCATAGCATCCATTATCATCAACATCACAGCATCCATCATCATCATCATCATCACACTGTTCTTTACCCTGACAATGGCTTCCGTGGTCTGTGGCATGTCACTGATGATGCCGTCTGTGATGATCAGAAGTACAAAATACTCTGACCCATCTCTCTTGGCTGCTGCAAACCTGCCCAAACAGCACACAACAACGACAAAACCATGAAGAGAATGCAGCACACAAGACATGTTGTGGACAGTGATATAAACTACATATCACACTATACAACAGCCAAGTTATAATTATGATGTCTGATATGTTAAATTATTTCATTATCTTGTATCACGTTGTGTAAGTATTTACCCTTGCAAGTTTATTATGTATGTGTGTAGTGCAAGCTGTAAGTTTGGTACTGTGCTTTATAAAATTAATTATTATAATTATTATTATTATATTATTCATCATCATCTGATATCATCATTATTATTATAATCATCATTACAATGTTCCCATCAATCAATGTATCATCAACAGTGAAACACGGAGGTCACCGCAAATGCTATCATATATCTAATACTCTGTTATGGATGTGGTGGGGGGAAGGGGAGTTGGGAAGGCCCGTGGAGGGGAGGGGCTGTGGAATTTTGAGGAAAACAAACAACAACATGCCGATACTAAAACAGCCCCAGTTTTCATTACAAATTCTCAACGAGTTTTTCACAGGTCAACTTGGTATGCTATTGAATCATTTCACAGTGGTGGTAAGTAGAAGCTCCCTGGTAGTATCAGAATGGCAGTATCAGCTGACTAATTTCCCATGGATACCAACTAAGGTTTTTGTTAACAATGATGGCAGTAATTAAGCAGATCTTCAGCTATAAAACATATATTCTTCTTTAACTGTGTTGTCTAGTTCTGCCAAGTCCAGTTTTGTTTTATTCCGTCTTGTTTGGTCTTTGTCTGTCTTGTTGTCATAGCTTGTCTAGTTTTGTTTTATTCTGTCTTGTTTGGTCTTTTTTCTGTCTTGTTGTCATAACCTGTCTAGTTTTGTTTTATTTTGTCTTGTTTGGTCTTTGTCTGTCTTGTTGTCATAGCCTGTCTAGTTTTATTTTATTCTGTCTTGCCTTGTGTGGTTTTAATCTAACTTGTTTTGTTTCATTCTGTTTTGTTTTTTGTCTTATTCTTTTTTTTCTTGTTCTGTCTTGACCTTGATTTGTCTTATTCTGTCCATCCTAGGCTTTCTTGTTTGAACGGGGTGGAGAACAACTGAATCAAGAAATCTCTGAAATCCGGCCGGGGCCCAGGGGCCGCCTTCGGCCCTGGTGGGGTCCAGGGGCCAAGCCCTGGTAGGGGGTCCATGGGGGCCAAGCCCCAGTAGGGGGTTCATGGGGGCCAAGCCCCCTCGAAGAAAATGAATTTATGCAATTTTGAAAGTAATTTAGGGCCTCTCCTGAGAGCAAAAAGCACTAAGTAAAAACATGAATAGAAACAACAACCAAAAAAAAAAATGTTTTTTATGCACATGCCTTTCAAAGAAGCTAAGAATCTTGATTTGTAGGCCTAACAAAGTTTGAGGTCCACCACTGTTACACACAAACTCCACATTTCCAATGCAATAGGCTTCTTCAGTTTTTGTCACTTAAGCAGCACCCCAGCTTCTCACAATTACAGGAAAGTTATAATTTTAAAACCACATATCTGATATCAATTCTTAGTTTGTCATCTGATTAGTTTGAGGCCCAAAACAAGTATGAGGTCCTCATGTATGTACTTCATAATGTAAGTTGTCACATGAGCTATCTCAGTTTGTCACATTTATGCATGTTCCGCGCTTTTTTGGAATCTGCGCAATTCTAGAATTGCCCTGCCCATTTTTGGAATTCCAACATTGGCCGCCATTATTGGAATTACAAGAATGGCCGTGCCCTTTTTTGGAATTTGTGTTAGAGTTAGGGTTAGGGTTAGGGTCTGGGCTAACCCTAACCCAAATTCCAAAAAAGCGCACGGCACAATTCTAGAAACGCCCGGCCATTCTTGTAATTCCAATAATGGCGGCCAATGTTAGAATTCCGAAAATGGGCAGGGCAATTCTAGAATTGAGCAGATTCCAAAAAAGCGCGGAACATGCACACCAGTGTCTATCAGTGTCACACAAAAAATAATGTACAAAGCAACACCATAAAAAAAATGTGCAAGACATTGTTTGTGATTTCAAAAGACTGCTAGACATTGAAAAGAATCGCTGAAGCGTAACACAAAGAAAGGAGGACTCGCGAGCTTTATAGGCTATATGTTCCCAGTCGTGTTCACCTGAGTTTGTTTTTTTTGCTCATAGTAGACCTATATAGCAGCCCTGAAAATGAAAAAAAGGTCCCACTAGCCTTTGGCTAGTAACTTAAAAATTTTACTAGCCAAACTAAAAACGTTACTAGCCAAACTAAAAAAAAGTTCATTTTAGCGCACTTGCATTTGGCGACTAAAGTTTTTTTTTCAGTCGCCAATTTATTTTTTCACTAGCCATGGCGACTAAATTAGTCGCCATTTTCAGGCCTGTATAGTAGGCCTTATAGCATAGTTCTGTATAACAGTCGCGGGCGGGCGCTTTCTCTGAACGCATTGAATGACCAACAAAATAACTTGGATGCGGCATGGAGGTGTTCCGCGAAAAATATAGCTGACGAAAAATAAAAATCCCGGAACTCAATATTTTTATCGGAAATGCAACTGTCTTCCGCGGAAATCCGCGGATCCGAGGAAAATTCTCCACCCTGTTGAAGTTATTCAGTTTACATCTTTGTTTTGTTCTGTCTTATTGACTAATTTTTGTTGCGTCTCGTCTTATATTTTGTTTTATTCCGTTTTTGTTTTGTCTTATTCTGTCTTGTCCTGTTTGTGTGGTTGGTATGTGGTACCTGGCTACATGGTTGATGATGGGAGCAAAGTTAGTGGGTCCGTACAGCTGAACTTTCTGCAAAGCGTTATAATAGGACTCCAGGACTCCTTGTACCCCTTCACAGAAGGGGTTGGAGGGGTTGAAATTCTGAAGAAAAGTTAAATAAATAAAACAAATACATTAATTAATTAATTAATTAACAAATTCATAAATAAATAATTAAATTAATAAATAAAAGTAAAAAAAGAAAGAACAGAAAGAAAGAAAGAAATAGCCTGGCTTACTTTGGGAATAAACAAGAACACACATCTGCAGTCTATTCTGGATCTCTGTTAGGGAAAGGATGACCACAGAATCTTGAGAAAAATGGAGGTAGAAGTGGTATGCAACACAACACGATGATAAATACAATACAATACACCACAACAAAACAAACACAACACAATTTTATTAATATCCTTTGGAATAATTTGTGGTGAAATCAACCGTCAAAAACTGCAGTGCTTTGGAGATTTCGGGTAATGTAGGACCCAAATTATTCCTAGAATTGAAACTTCCAAAACATTTTTCTTTGTTTTGAATTTTATATTCTACAACTGCAGTCTCCAAAAGTATATTATTCAGATCTCAGCACAGAAACAGAAAAACTGTGGTCTCTACAAAATAAAATGACAATCTTGCCTACCATCATTGAATGAAACAGGGATAAAGGTCTAGCTACAGACATTAGGATATCTATACAGGAAAAGCACGGATTGTCTCAAATACATTTACACGAAAAACAATATTGTACAAAGTGTATAGAGAAAGACAAACAACAACAAAAAAGGATGTAAAGTCATGGAGCTCCACATGCACACATCGAATCCAGCTCAAAGCATTTTTAGTCAAGTTATTATAATTTTTTAAATTATTATCTGTATTATTATTTTTTATTATAACTATTAATTATTATTATTATTATTCTTGTTGTTGTTTATAATTATTATTAATTTATTATTTATTGATTATAGTTAAAACATTGCTAGACTAACAAATGATATATTGAGGATTCCTGACATTATAATATTCTAATTTAGGAATTGTTTTGTTGGATGCATTCACATTCAAATTGGACCATTCACATGTACACAAATCAGTGCTAATATGTCTCAGGATTAACATATTTTTTGCTAGAGAAGTTTGCCAGATGTAGTGTTTGTAAACAATCCGGCATTTGGTTATTAATATTATCATTTTTATTTGTTTCCTGTAAAAAGACACGAAAAAAAAGATGGCAGCAAGAACAAGCCTGTGTTTGCAGAGTCTCTGGTAATGAATGTGTGCCTGCCAGTGTCTAAAACAAAACGTACACACCCCCCATACCAGACACCGCCACACCAGGCATGCACAGGCATGTGTACAGCCAGAACTGAACATTTATCTCTTTGCCTATCTCAAATCAGAGCACAGGCTCTGAAGTCTCTTCTTACTTTCAATATTACTATAGATATTGTACAATAAGTATCTATAGTAGTGATATTAAAAGAAGAGACTTAAGAACCTGTGATCAAAGGAACATAATTTTACCCTATTTTCTTGGCTAGACATGCTATGCACATGTGCTTTTCAGGCAGAGAGATATAAATACTTATTGCGCAGCGTATTCTTTCATTTGTACATGTGGACTGCCTATATCAAAGAAGATGAGTGCACTTTGATGGATTGTTTTAATAAACATCTCTGTTGAAAAAAAACACAAAAACTTACAATTCAGGTTATGAGCGACAACATTTTCTCCTAAAACTATGACCTCTCCATAGCTTGTTTGTAGATTTGTCCGATGATATGGACTTTCCTGATGACACGTTCAGGTTAGATCATGTTGTAGCCATCAATTTTCAGTCTTTTGTGGCTTATAGCACCATGCAGCTTGTGTGTGTAAAATTCCTAATTTTGTGTGTGTGTAAATTTAGGGTATGTGGCTTGTATACCGATGCATTCAGTACTCCGATTTTTACGGTCAAAGCATTTGCTGGGCTGTGTGGAACTCTCATTACTTAACACAGAAAACCAAAGAAAATAATAACCTACTACAATCAACACAAATTTCACAAAACATACATTCTACCAGATGTACACAATCTTTAACCATTTCCCTGCCAACGGAGTCTTAGAGTAGTGCACTTCTCCTAATCAAACATCAAACTTAATCATGCACCTTTCAGGCCTATGATATTAGTTGAAAGACCCCTTGAACCTTGCAAGAAGGCATAAGATGTCTGTTAAACCCACAATGGCTAGCTACACTCAGTGTAAACTGAGGTCTATTCTGCGCGCATGCATTCCATCACCAGGTCTTTCAAGATCCTGAGGGTCATGTCCTAGGCAAATGAGTTCCAGCAACAAGAAATACACCCACTAAGCACTATAGATCCTTCTCCCACATCCCTGATTGCCCACACTGTGCCAGGTTGTCCGAGCGTCAGACGATATGCCTCGGGCAGCAAATGGGCGCCTTGGGCATTGATCGAGTTAGACCCTGTATCAGCCAGGGCATTGATCGAGTTAGACCCTGTATCAGCCAGGGCATTGATCGAGTTAGACCCTGTATCAGCCCTGGCATTGATCGAGTTAGACCCTGTATCAGCCAGGGCATTGATCGAGTTAGACCCTGTATCAGCCACGGCATTGATCGAGTTAGACCCTGTATCAGCCAGGGCATTGATCGAGTTAGACCCTGTATCAGCCAGGGCATTGATCGAGTTAGACCCTGTATCAGCCAGGGCATTGATCGAGTTAGACCCTGTATCAGCCAGGGCATTGATCGAGTTAGACCCTGTATCAGCCAGGGCATTGATCGAGTTAGACCCTGCATCAGCCAGGGCATTGATCGAGTTAGACCCTGCATCAGCCAGGGCATTGATCGAGTAAGACCCTGTATCAGCCAGGGCATTGATCGAGTTAGACCCTGTATCAGCCAGGGCATTGATCGAGTTAGACCCTGTATCAGCCAGGGCATTGATCGAGCAGCTCGTTTGCTGGAAAAGCACTATATAGGGAGGATTTATATTAAAATAAAATAACAACTGCCAGTCTGTACCAAATTGAAGAAACTTTTCAGGCAGGGAAAGGGTTAAAATAAATCTATCACAGCCTCACCAGGGGAAACTCGTGCGAAACAGTCATGTCAGGCAAGCGAGCACCAAAACCAAGCGCAGGAAACATCTTGTCACTGGAAAAATAAAGATCACTTATCTGTTGTACAGAGCACTTTTCCACTAAAAACAATGTCGCTCAAGGCAACTAGTAAAAACAAACCCTGTGTAGGAAATAGCTTGTCACATTAAAAAAAAAAAAAAAAAAAAAAACTCTTAAAAGAAAACAACACAATTATATTACTATACCTATTACTCGGCTAAAACATGCTCTAAGTATTTTTCTAAACACTGAAAGCCATTTTATTGTCAAATTTAAGCCTAGCAACAACCAACTAAATCAAATTATTAATCAATACTAAGAAAGAACTGTCCAAGTCTATGGCCAAAGTCCTTTAAAATACATTGGCACACAACAAGGATACAGTATTTACTCAAGCACTGAATATAAGACACAAATGAACCTTCAGTACATGCGTGCACAGCATGCTAATAACTACAGTGCCCCCCTGAGAAACCAGTCAAACAAATTAAATCAATTGATGTATCATTCTATCTATCAATCCAATCGATCAATCAATTAACCAAGAACGATAATAGCAAAACAAAAAAAGTTACTGAATTAAACAGGCATCCAATTCACCCAGTCAGCAAACAAACCTAACAAACATCCCATTCACTCCGTCAACAAATCTAACAATGTAACTAAATAAGCAAAACAAAACAGCACTAACATAGTCACAGTTATTAATGATTTCTAATACAGCACACACCAATCAGTCAATTGTCAATCAAACAGCTAATGCATAATTCAGTAGCTTTTACAGCCAAACAGAGCTTTCATTTATGCATTATGCCAGTGCTTTCATTTATGCATTTCTGTTCAATGACAATGGGAAAATTTTATGTACTATTATGAAATGCCATGTACACATCCAAAAGACAGGGTGGAGAACAACTGAATCAAGAAATCTCTGAAATCCGGCCGGGGCCCAGGGGCCAAGCCCCGGTATTCGCCCCCTGAAAGAAAATGAATTTATGCAATTTTGAAAGTAATTTAGGGCCTCTCCTGAAAGCAAAAAGCAAAAAGTAAACATGAATAGAAACAAAAAACAACAAAAAAAGAATGTTTTATGCACATGTATTTCAAAAACGTTAAGAATCTTGATTTGTAAACCTAACAATGTTTGAGGTCTACCACTGTTACACACAAACTCCACATTTCCAATTTTACTGGGCACACGTTTGTCTATTTTTTAGCTGTAAACAGGCAAGAATTTTTATAATTTTAGAGATATTTAGGGGTACGTAAGTAAAAACACCACATCTTAGGTATTAGTGACTAGTGTATAGATTTAAATGAAATAAAATGCAAAATGAACAGAAATAAATTCTATTTTGATTATCTACCTTTTTATACTTCTCTTGTCATGTCTTGTTTTTTATTACTCCATGTGTATACAAAAAAAAGTTTTAAAAAGTCCAAAAAAGCCCCCTCTTCTTCACTTTCATGCCAGTCTGAAAGATCGTATGCATGCACACTACTGACACTAATTGTCTAATGTCAGTACCGATCTCTTCCTCCGACTCCATGTCCATTTCTCTCACTTTAATGTCTGATAAATGGAAGCCTGTAAACTCCCCTTCATCAGTCGAAGAATCCAAACCATCCCTTTTAGGCACACACACAAGAAAATTTGAAAAAAAATCGAAAAAACGAACGCATCACAGAGAAAACTTGTGGAAATGCAGTCGAATGTTTTCACAACATAATAAACCGGAAGTCAATTGCCGGCAGTCTCGCAATCTTTCAAACAACGCGAGAATATAACCACATGGTTGATACGGACGCTTTTGGACGTTTTGCCTGTTTAGACCTTCGGCCGCTTTTGGCCGTTATGCCCAGTAAAGGGTAGCCCCTCAGCTTCTCACACTCGGAACTCAATATTTTTTTCTCGGAAATGCAAATGCTTTCCCCGGAAATCCGCGGATTCGCGGAGAGTTCTCCACCCTGAAAAGAATACCCATCCTCCCCCTCCACTCTCTCACACACACACATGTCCACACATACATAATTATATTTACAGTTTAAATTAAATTTCCTTTTTGTGCCACTATCGGTCGCCACTCGAAGATGTGAAAAGTACACATGTAGAACATGATTAACAGAAAATATAAAACCAGAGCCTCTGTCACACTGACTCAACCAAAGCTTTTAGGTTTTGAAGCTAGTTCAGCCAGGCTAGCTATAAATAGCTTCGTCGGTGCTCTTCTTTCCTTTCCTTTCACTGAAAGGGAGGGTGTAGGCAAGCTATAAATAGCCCGCAGGCAGCAAAATGTGGGAGAACCTAAGAGTGCTGCTCACATAGGCATTGAGCTGGTGTGCTGTCTCTGTGAGCTTTAAAAAAAACAACTTGTCCACACTTTGACCTTTTCAGACTTGTTCAAGGAATCATTATGAAGGAGTGACACAGTTCTGCATAGCAACAGGACGACCCACTGACCACGGAAACCACAAAAAAAGAGTACCTACGTGTCATAGTCCTGGATGATTTCACCAACCGCAGTGATGGCTGTGGCGTACTGATTGAGAGTGTAAGGGTTGTAGTAATGTAGAGACTGGGGGTTCTGCGGGTTACCATTAGACGCCGTAAAGTCTATCGCCACTGTAAAGTTCATCTGCATCCTGAAATACGGGGTAAAAATTGGGACATTTAAAAACAAAATGTATAATGTATTTATTTATTTGTTCTTAAATAGCGCTTTACCAGCTCAAGAGCTGCTAAAAATGCTGGCCAATACAGGATCTAACTCCAACAGCCTGAGGCGCCCACTTGCAGCTTTTGGGCACAATGTCAAATGCCCAGACAACTGAGCACAATACTTCTACTTAGGGTAGTGGCATAGCACCGTTTTACATACTGTCTTGCACTTTGGTTATGAAAACCTGTGTTAAGTTTTATTCATTCTGTTACGTTTGAGACGCGCGCGATGGTAGGCTTACGTGTGATGCGCGCACGATAGTAGGCTTGCGTGTGGGACGCGCGCAATAGATTTGATCGTTTTATTTTGCAAAGCATGCAATAATAGAGCGTATTTACCTTTGATTTGATTTTGCATTGTTGTTAGAAGAAGCTTTGTATAGCGTTGATAGTTTTAGTTGGTAGATATTATTTGAGAATTTTCTAGAGTTGGTTGTTTACTATCCATCAAAGCGTGTGGATAATTCTAGTGGTAACTAGAGACGCTTCCATTCTAAATATGGATGTATGATGTGAGATAGTGATGACGAAATTGGTTCTGATTGGTTATAATTGTGTCTTGCCCGAACGTTCTTTATTTCTCTGGAGCATAGAGAGACTATATAAGTGCCGCACTGTTTCAAAATAGAGTGTATTGATTGTTGTGTTGAAAAGTGAAAAGTTGAGAGTGGAAAAAACTATTGTATGCAGTTGTTGATGTTCGCTGAATAAAGTTGGAAAACTACATACAACGACTCTCTGCCTTGTTGTTGAGTGGACAGGTTGCGTGGATAAACGAATCTGAGTTACACTTATCAGGAGGATTCAAGCATTGGGACTGAATCAACTACTGATAAAAACAAAACCAACATCGAGTAAAACACATTCTCATTCATCACCAATCACACTACAAATTCCTCAGGATTTCGGATAACGCACATACGTGAGTGTGTGAGGTTTTAAATCCTGACAAGACCATCAAAAGCTTCATCTTGCGGGTACCAATAAAAGTAATCCCCAAAGTGCTACATTCAAACCAACAAAAACAGCAACACAGGTAAAGTGCTATTAAAAGCAAATTACAGTCTTGTTTTATCATCAATAAAACCAATCAAGCTCTGTACTATAAGATAATACTCACCCTCCTTTGACAAAGTCTAAGAAACTGTGCTCTTGAGTGATTCTGACCATCATCAAGGCAACCTAATATGAGAAAAAACCACAACCCAATGAAATCACAATTCAATAACTCATATACATTTTCACACACCGACAGCAGTATTTGTTGCTGTTGCATGAGCGGCCATTGTCTTCGATCATTTCAACAGCGAAGGAATGCTGACACAACACAACTAGTTACAAATAACCTAATGCATGTGCTGAATTTGAAATGACATGAAAAAAAGAAAGTTCAAGCCATACACACACAGAATAACATAGTGGGAAAAAAAATCACACGATCACATTTATGCACACTCACGCACAAAGTTACACACATCAACTAAATAAGTTGTTCAAACTCCTACCTCTCCTGAATTCTTGTACTTCTTTTTTAATTTCTTGCTAGGGTTGATGACCTGGAACGAATAACAATAATTAATAAATAAATAAATAATAATCTTTCTTCAGTTCAATAACATAAATAATCAATTTTACATCCAATAAAATACTGTTGCTCAAAATGTAAATTACAAAGCTGATGTGATGTTTAATTAAAATTAGTCTGAGGTCTACATTCACAATTGCGAAAATACTTATAAAATGTCTAATTCATGTTAAGAGTAGATGACTTTGAGTTTATAAATTCATGCACATCTTTTGTTTTTTTTAGTATTTGCTAAATGTAATATCTACATGTTGTGACCCAGCGTTCACTCTCCTATAGCGGTAAAATGTCTTATCTCCCTTGTAATACAGGCATCGCAAACCACAAACACAAGCAGGTGAGCATGACCAACAAAACCCCATGGATTAATCAATGCTGTGCCTGTAGTCTGAAGTGAGGCTCAATGACTGTATTACAGACCCCTTGGCTAGCAAAAGTTCTTTCGTTATCAGTGACCTCAATGACTTTATAAGCTGCTTACATGCCCTTTGCAGAGCTTTGACCGGACTGGACTGTGATATCTTGCTCGTAAAACTTTTTGTGTAATGTCACTCTGTGATAACTGTACCCTGGCTGTATTTGTGATTAGATGGAAACAGCCTCTTCTGTGAGAATTTCTTTAACATTTTATTACATAATTTACTACATCAATTAATAGTGTGGGTGTGTATTAGTTTGTCCATATATAATCGTAGCCTACATGGGGTAAAGATTTTAAACAAATATTACATTATACCATGTTTAATTTTTTACTTGCATTTTTATTTTTATTTTGTTTTATTTTAGTGATCAAATGCCTGTCATAATTCCTTGTGAGAGGTAATAAAGATTTGTTGAACTGAATTGAATTGAATCAATAATATGGATTGATACACCCTTCCATGATCACATTTTCACCTCAATAATATAGATTAATAAACTCTTCTATGATCACATTTTGGCCTCAATAATGTGGAATGATAAACTCTTTGATCGTACTATGTAGTGTACAAGTGTGAAGAAAACATGACCTCAGACTCACTATAAAATATTTTTTTACCAGTATTGAGGGAAAATTGGGGTTGGTCAATCATTATGCTAGATTTCTGGATCTCCTAATACATGCAATTTACGGCATGGCAAAACAATGTCCCTAACTCAATCTAAATGGTACATATGAAAAAAATTCATGCTGTAATCATTGTCAAATCCAGTTGTCAATGAGCTGCTCAAAGTGCTGGACCACAAACAGAACTTACCTCAAATTGTGAATGCACTCCGGGCCCTTTAGATAGCTCTCGCATGTTGGTCAAAAACTCTCCTATTATTTCATGACTGGAAACAAACCAAACCAAAAAACAAACCAAAAATCAAATTTCCTAATATTATTTACAAACCAAACCTCCAGCATTTTAAAAATTATGTTTTAACACAGATTTTTGCAGTTTTAACCATTCATTAACTAAATGACTTGAGACCACAGCATAGAAGTGGACAAAAAACCTGCAACACCCATGACACAATATTATAATGAATTGTTTTAATTGTCTGTGCAGGATGTGTGTGGTTTTGTCAGGTAAATGATATTTTATATAAATGTGTTATTCAGATGTGTGTGCATTAGTATGAGAGTGTGTGTGTGGGGTGGGGGGGGGGGTGGGGGTGTGTGCGCATGTTTACACGGCGTTCTTTGGACAAACTAGTGCACATCTACATACGTTTTTTGGACAGACCTCATTGTTGGGACGTCCATTTAATAATCCGTTAGGGTTAGGCTTAGGGTTTGGGTTAGGGTTAGAACACTTAAAAGTACTTAAAAAGGGGGTCGAAAAACGACCCATTGTCCACACAACGTATGTGGCGTTTGAGGAAAGTCCAAATAACGGTGTCTGTGCAAGTGTGTGTGTGTGTGTGTGTGTGCGTGTGTGTGTGTGTGTGTGTGCATGTTGAGAGCATAATTGGAAGTATAAGGTATAATTGGAAAAAAATGTAATTTTCGTACTGGTTATTTTGTAATTTTATACATAATTCTTATTTGTTTTACAGCTTTTTTCTTATTTGCTGAGATGCAGTGTGCTGAATTGATTCTCCATTTGTGGGTAATAAGATTGGTTGATTTGATCACTACGAGGTGCACTGATGTAGATTAGTGTGAACAAAACAAATGGCCTTGCAGCAAACTTAAAATCGCTCCAAGCACTTGCCCGATCACCAAATGCAAAACATATAAATCCTCTCAGGTAATGTCAACCTTGTAGCTGACTTGCCTGACTCCAGCACGTTTTTGCTGCTCCCTACCCCTATTCTATTTATTTACTTTATTTATTGAATCGCTATTTTATTCAGCGCTTTTCCAGCTCAAGGGCCTCTCAAGGTGCTGGTTGATACAGGATCTAACTCAAGCAGCGTGCCCGAGGTGCCCGTTTGCTGCTTTTGGGCGCATGGCCTGACACCCAGACGACTGAGCACAATCCTGGTCGACCGGGGTGGGGAGAAGGGACCTAGTGCGTGCTGGGTGTATTTGTGTAGCCGGCACTAACTTATCTAGGACATGAGTGTCAGGATCTCTAAAGTCCATGTGATGGAATGCGTGTGTGCACAGGCTAGACTTCAGTTTATACTCTTATTCGAAGGTGTAAGTGTCTGCGTTTTTTTTTTGTTTTTTTTTTTCAGGCCTTTAATGGCCTTTGAATCCCTGCCTGTAAAGGCTGCAATGTTATCGCCCGACATTCAATTTTCAATGATTCTTTTCAGTTTCACTGAATTACATAGGATGACAAGTAAAAATATTGAAGGAGATAACACACAGGAGATTACAAGATTCTCTATACATGTCTTTCCGTTAAAGTCTTCATCAGGAGTTACAAGCAACCTGAGGTATAAAATCCATTTCACAAACTCTTGTTCCTTTCCGTACTGTTAACCGACAAGTGAGAAATGCTGCAGTGCAGGTGGGTAATTTTGCCTGAGTTACTGAAAACATTTTCTGGCTTGCAGCACCCCTGCTAATAAAAAATAATAACGATATAGGGTTACCTTCCATCTCTGTTCCAGTCATAGCATTCTACCCGTATCGACCTGAAAGAAACAAAATCAAATAGTAAAATTAGGCCGAAGTGTCTGTACAGTGACAGTGAAAAATTGCCAGGTACAAGTCATCAATATTATGTATATTGGTTTCAGATCGCAGCACTTTTGAGTCTGATTTAGGAATAGGATGCATACAGCATCTATTATTATTATTATTGACTAGCCTGAATAGCAATGTGAGTCTATGTACTCACTACTCACCCACCCATCCACCCCACCCCAAAAAAAAATTGATTCCAGATTTGTGAAAATCTGTGCGAGATGAATCCTAAATAATCCAAAAATGATATCGTAAAAAAAAGTTGTCCATCTGTCTGTCTGCCGTATGTGCAAACCTTTAAAGTAGCTAAGTAGTGACCCTATGAGAAATATTCAGTCCAATTTTGTTATATTTAGAGATGATATCATATATGTTCTAGTTTTGCGTTGATCTTGAGGTCAAGGTAATTTTAGGCCTTGCAAAAATATAAAAAATAGGTCATTGTACAGGGGAATGGCTGTTTATTGAACCCATAGTATGCAACAACCTTGGGTTATTTGATCAAACATGCATGAGAGATCACGTGAGGGTCAAGGTCATCCCATGGCAGGGTTCGTACAGACATTTAGCCTTCAAATTAAAAGACTTTTCAAAGACCTTCTAACCGAAATCAAGAGCAAAATACGAAACTACAAATGTCGAGTAACAGCCTAAAAATGGCAACATTTCTTCTGGAGTTAGTAAATTTTATCAAATTCAAAACAGTACCTGCACTACTGCGTGGTGGTGTGCACGTTTTAGACTTGTAATACAAATGCCAATAAACAAATGGTCAGTCTCAAACACTTGGTTGAAAATGTGTTTTTTCCTTTTCTCTTTATGTTGTTGTAAGTGTTTCAACCCTTTGGATAGCATTCATGTTGATCTGGAGAATGGGTTAGCAACAGAAAGTAAGAAAACACACACACATACAAAAATGCTAATTTAAAGTTAGATTGACCCTGCAGTAACAGCACATCAAACTCCTTCAGTGATGTTTCTTTTTTTTTGGACACCCTTTCGGATGGCATTAGACTCTGCCAGTAGTCCCAGGCAGCCATGTTTTTCTACATCCAGCGCTTTTTTTGTCTGTAGACTTGTGAACTGATTTGATGTCAGACTGAAGTCTGTGTTGGTTAGCCCTCAGAAATTTTAAATACTAATGATTCTTGTGGTATGCCCATATTAATATTATAGGAAGAAAAGTAAGAATTGCCTACCTTTGTTATTATTTTTCTTCCATTTAAGAAATCTTTAAAATATAAAACTTTTTTTTCCGGCTTTAACAATTGGATTGAACAAACACAAATATGGAATTGTTGCAAATAAATACTTTACTTTGACAGTTTTCCCAAACTTTCAAAGACCCAAGTCAGTTTTTAAAGACTTATAAAGACTTGAAAAGGCAATGCAATTTTTCCCAAACATTCAAAGACCTTTAAAGACCGTGCGAACCCTGCAAGATAAAGGTCACTGAATGTCAAGGTCATCCCAAGGTCACAGTTGGTTTTTGGGCATAATACAACTTTTGTTGTACTTTATTTGATAGCACATGAGTGTATTTGAAGTCAGAAATCAATGTCATTTCAAGCTCAAGAGCATAAAAAGATCAAAGTCGGTATTTGCATTTCAATGCCACCATTTCAATTTTGTTATTTCTGGGCACTCATTTTCATGTTGTATACTGCGAGTTCCATAAGGAGCATGTGAGTCATACGGGGCTTTTGCTCTTCTAGTCATTATTATAATTCAACATCACAAATGCAAATCACAGAACAATTAAAATAACAGGGAAATGTAATAGGAGCTGTCTAAAGGTTGCTGGGTTTTTACGCCCGTAGGTCGCGGGTTGGAACCTGCATGGGACAACTTACGAGACTTATGTACAAGACTTTTCAGGACACCGAGGGCTTTCTCCGGGTACTCCCCTTTCCTCCCTCTTCTCAATAATAGTATTGGTTGCAGTCAATCTAAATTTCAGAAACAAATATAGGTTTCTATTCCGCCTTCAGCAACAGCGATCTCATTATACTGCAGCGCTTTTGAGTTTGATTGAAGCTCATGATCGCAACGTGTATAATGAAACGGCATAAAGTGCTGGAGCAAGGCGTACCTGTCGTAGTCACCATTACACAAGAGACGTAAGGGCACGGTAAAAGGCTGCCAGGTAGGGTTCAATGTGTTCTTGATCACCTCTGTTCGGTGTACCACTGTAAAGCTGAAATCCAAACAAACCCAAAACATTAAACAGTAAAAACAGCAGTATTTGCATAGTTCTTTTTTTACTTTGTTTTTTCGCTCTGACAATTTTGAGTTTTCTTCAATCAAACTGTCACGGACTGGTTTTACAGTATTTGGGACTTTATATTATTGTTAGTCTGTTTCTTGTTAGAAGATATTGGCAATTTTTTAATGAGAGCTAAATTTTGATTGGTTGAGCTGGTCACGTGACAAGTTCACTAATGTACATTCAAAAATCTACTCATTCTTCTTTTGACTATACTAGAGATGGTTTGTTTTGGACTCCTGGCAGCCGTGTCTGCAGGTATATATTGTTTATTATTTGAAATGTCGTATTATAAATGTAATAGTATTCTTAAATGATTATATTGTACTTGTGTGTAATAAAATTAATAGTAAATAATGTTAAATATTAGTCTGAAGGATGGAGTGAGGAGTGATGAACATGGTGGTTCACTGTAATTTTCGAATAAAGAATTGAATTCGGATAATTATTTGATTCAAAGTTGAAAGTACAATTGCAGTGTACAGTATTAGGTTTATTTGTATGAATGAAATTAATTGGTGTAATTGACGTAATAATCAGTTGTTATAATTAGTTGTAGAATTTGTGTTTATGTTGTGAACTGTATTCGGTATGGATGAAATTTGAATCGTATTGCTGCACTGGTCCCGGCACAGAAGAGAAATAGGCATAGTGTAGTGGCCCCAAGAAAGTTTATGTATCAAGAAACTTAGTTGTGGTTAACTCCTTTGTCTGCCCAAGTCTCTTGCTGCGGGGGCCTCAATAATAGGCGAAGAAGCAGAAGAAGAACAATAGAGAAGAAGAAGAAGAAACAACGACGAAGAAGAAGAAGAAGAAGAGGAAGCAGCACCTGCAGAAGAAGAAGAAGAAGAAGCAGGAAAAGAAGAAGAAAAGAATAAGAGGAAGAAAGAAGAAAAGCACGCCGAAGAAAAGGCAGAAGAAGAAGAAGAAAGCGCAAGAAGGAGAAGACGAAGGAAGGGAGAATGAGGAGGAGAGAAGAAGACAGGAGAGGCGGACGAGGAGGAGGAGAAAAAATATGTGGACACAAACATAAGTATCTTGCGATATTTGAGGAGGGAGCAGGATTAGGATTACTTTAGTGTGCGTGCCTCAGGACGTCTTGAGTCAGATCCTGTTTTGGTCAGCGCCTAGAGCAGCTCTTTAGCTAATATAATAGAGAGAGAGAGAGAGAGAGAGAGAGAGAGAGAGAGAGAGAGAGAGAGAGATATTATATATATAAGAATGATTAAAGAAATACAAATAAATAATAAACAAATAAATGGTACCAAAATGCAAGATTTTAACACGCTCTTCAATGTGCAACATTCATAAGGGAGACAATCCAGCCATGTTTTTTTTTTTTTTTAACTCTTTCCCTGCCAATCGACGATATATTGTCGATCTGAGCCGCCATGTTTGTGCCAATCGACGATATATCGTCGATTTCAGTATTCCGTTTCGTTCCGTTTTTTTTGCGCAGGCCAATCCAAGTTTTATTTTAACCAAAGAGAGATAACTCTTTCTACTTTCGTTCCCGATCGACACGCGCGTGGTTTCTTCAAATTGATTCATTTTTAGTGTTTTTTGTGCATTTTACTAAGCATATGTGTTGCCGCATGACAAAACCCGGCTAAAGACGCCAGGATTGATTCGCTGCTACAGCCGTAAAACACTAAAAATAGGCTACCCCATCAATTTTAAGATTGTTGCCTCTTTGTCTTTATTTAAGACTTTTCTTTAATATCCCAAACGGATTTTGTTCAAAAATTACTAAAACATTGTTTATTTTGTTGATTTTGATAAGGGTGTTGATCACACCTTGCTAAAACAATGGCACTAATTGACCTCCGATACCCCAACTTTTCTTGTCCGACTATGAAGGGAAATCCCCAATGTGGATTGATATATAACGTCTGGAGAGTGAAAAGTCCCTATTGCTACTACTTTTTGGTACATAAAAGTGTGTGGCGTATGAATTTTTCATGACATTCCTTGTTCCGAAGCTTGCTTGTGACGCAAGTTGTGTTCGAATGGTGTCTCTAGCCAGGTCGTGAAAAACTGAAGTGTTTCCTATAGATTTTCGACGATTTTTAGTTCAAAGTGATTTTTTTAATGTAGATAAACTCATCATACATCTATTTCAAGTGTTTTCTTGCAATATTTATGTTGCATTTGTTAGAAACAATTTGTCAAAGTAAGTGACCGATTCTTCTTGGAAACCGGAAGTGATGGCTTCGTCTTCAGCGTCAATAGATGTGTCGTCTGCTAGAGTAGCTAGGGCCTTGAATCGACCCGGTTTTGCTTCTGAAGAGCTCCAAGACCTGCTTTCAGACTATTTTTATGATGGTGCCAGTGGGAACTGTGATGAGGATTATGATTCTGACGAGCCGAAGCTTGATCCCGTTAATAAACTATACTGTTTGTTTTCATTCAATGATTCATGTTTCGTAGGCCTCTTCGCTATTGGCGTGTCTTTAATAATCCGTCATTCTACTTGCATAGATTTAGTTAAAGGTTGAAAAGGCGATATCAGTGAAAGAATTACAGTATGAGTGTGGAAAATATTTCAGTAGTATATTTTGTTGGGTGGAGGTGGGGTGGGGTGGTTGAAAAGGTAAGTAGTCTGGCCTGCATTCAATATTACTAGCATGACAAGTTGACTATGTTCTCAGTATTTATTATTGTTGGTTTGTCTGTTTTAGGAAATGAACATGAGGACTATTTACCAAATTACTAGTAATTAGTATTTGTTTTGATATTTGTGCTTATTTAAACTTTATAGAGCAAAATGACATGTTATTTTGATTTACACCTGTGACGCGACAGATTTATTCGACGTGCGGAAGGGAGTGGAGAATCGGGGAATTATTAAAGCTTGATTATTAGGACTGAAAACTACCTAATGAAACTTTTGTTTTCGGTTTGTAATCTTTGTTTGACTATTTGAACTGAGCTGATGTAGCTGCTTGCAATTAAACAAAAGATTACTTGACGGACGAGGGATTTAAGAGGGGGGGGGGGAGGGAGGGGGCATTATGATAGGGTTTATTTTAGAAAAATGATTGATTCAGGCCATGTTCTTGATATATTATTATGTGTTTGAGTTATTATAGACTTGCTAAACACTTGTTTGTTTTGTTTCTAATATGTTTAAAAACACTATGCATTATGGATGGGTACAGAATAAAATTGTGCGTACTGTTTTAATTTGTTTATGTTCAGTATTGTGTGAATGGTGTATAATGTGAATTTTCTCATCTTATCTCAACTCACTGCCATATTGCTGCCATCTTCCTGATTGTTTTGATACCAAATACATGCATGGGAAAATTCTGGTTGTGAAGTAATGATCATTTTACAATTCAAAACTTTGAAGGCAATTTCTGGAAATTAGCCCCCGAGAAAATAAAATATTTTAAAAAATCATAAAACATCAACCAATAAAGATACAACAATTCTGTTTTTTGCATTTTGAAGATTATTTTTAGTACTTTGTTAATAAATAAATAAGTAATTTTTCATATTTTGACACTTTAGCCTGGTTTTCTCATGCTGCAACACATATATGATGGGCACAATCGACAGTGTGTCAAACTCTGCTAATAATCAATATAATTTCAAACTGTAAAGTGTATTTTGATCCTAAATAAATTTTCTTTCTGGTGTGTGAAGCTGATTCAGTGATTGGAATTATTTCTCCAGATTTTTTTTATCACTGTGGTATGTAGAAATATTTTTATTTTATTTTATCATTTCAAAAAGATCAACATGCTTTCAAAACACATATTTCAATAACATAATCAAATTAACATTTTTGTGGTTTTTTTTCTTATTCTTCACTCTTTTACCTTTAATTTGATATGAAATATGTCTATTTAACAACTATTATTGAAAGAACAGTAGTTTAAATGCCTAAGGTACTGAACTTTCTTTCCGGTGCCAGAGAAATGTCTGGCACAAACGTGGAAACATGCCTGGCAGGGAAAGAGTTAATGTAACGCTTTATTGTCCCTTTTTATCCGGAAATTCTGGGCCGACTCCCCTGGGAAAGGCGTAGTCGCAGCCTGTGGTGCGCCCAAACCCAACCTACCTAATATTAGTTGTGTTTTTTATTTAGACGGGAGGGAGATGATCCTGTCAGTTCCATGCTATTGCCGCGAGCAGAAAAGCTGACCATTTCAAGAATGTACTGGAAACTTGCCATAATTATACTGGCAGCACGCTTGTTGTTCTTCATATTACACGCACATAAGGGCTTTTTTAAGTCAGCTGTATCGCACACTTGTTCTTCATATTACACATACATATGGGCTTTTTTTAAGTCAGCTGTATCGCACACTTGTTCTTCATATTACACGTACATATGGGCTTTTTTAAGTCAGCTGTATCGCACACTTGTTCTTCATATTACACGTACATATGGGCTTTTTTAAGTCAGCTGTATCGCACACTTGTTCTTCATATTACACGTACATATGGGCTTTTTTAAGTCAGCTGTATGGCACACTTGTTCTTCATATTACACGTACATATGGGCTTTTTTAAGTCAGCTGTATGGCACACTTGTTCTTCATATTACACGTACATATGGGCTTTTTTAAGTCAGCTGTATCGCACACAATCTATATGACAAAGGTTTTCAAGGATGACTAACAAAGGTGTTAAGCTTAACCACCTGTCTGCAAAAGTAACACTTTCATGGTTTGTTTGTTTGTTTGTTTGTTTTGGAGGGATTGGCAGAGAGGGTTAACACCACAATAGTATGGAACACCTCAGTTTTGTTGCACCCTTTTTTGTACACATCTGATCAGTTCAATCTCATTAAAGTGGAAATATAATCTTTTCCAACAGGAGTTAACCTTCTTTTAAACCGAGAGAAAATACTAATAAGAAATAACTAGATAAAAACATAAATACATTTATTATCGATAAATGAATAAATAAATACACGTATCAGTTAATCAAATTATTAAAACCCATTACCTGTTGTCTTCATTAGCTCGTGAAAACACGAGGAAAGGGTCAGATTTGCCAAACCAATCTTTCTTGTCCAGCTTGTTAGCTCTGAACTGCATTGTCACAATTTCCTGTAAAACGGGAAAAACATTGTTTTCATATTTGCAAAACAATGATTGGATGACTTGCATAGATTTCTGCAGAAAAAGGTCAGCTGACAGTTCCCAATGTGACCCTGTCTTTGTTCATGTGAAAGAGTCCACTGTATAGAGTAAAAATAGAATGTGAAGGAATGTTATTTCGTTAAGAGTTAAGATCTGCTAACATTTACCCTAAGCTTAGGGACTATGATTTCACTACAGAAAAAATCTGTTTGGCAGGGAGGTTAAAAATGCATAGCACAGCCAAAGCAATTTCGCTCAATTTTATAATGATGTTGATAAAAAAACAGTTCCCACTAAAACACATGTACACACTTACATGGATAACTACAATTATAATAATAATAATAATAATAATAATAATAATAATAATTTATAATGATATTTATAAGGCGCCTGACCTTATTAAAGAATAATTCCACAAGAGTGCACACACACGCACTCCCAGACA
Source organism: Oncomelania hupensis (assembly GCA_036898135.1). Classification (NCBI taxonomy): domain Eukaryota; kingdom Metazoa; phylum Mollusca; class Gastropoda; order Littorinimorpha; family Pomatiopsidae; genus Oncomelania; species Oncomelania hupensis. The sequence continues at coordinate 72,662,665 of CM072514.1, read as the reverse complement.
CACACTCACAGTCATAGTTTGAAGGAAAAAAAAAAGAAGCAAAAGAACGGTGCGAGGTTGAGGTGGGAGGTAAAAGAAACATGAGCTGTTAGGTGTACAGAGTTAGTTGTACAGACAGAATTAGGTGTACAGAGTTAGTTGTACAAACAGAGTTAGGTGTACAGACAGAATTAGGCGTACAGTGTTAGACTGGTTTTGGCTAACTTCGTCATAACAAACAACTATGAGTTTGAAGGACGTAAAAACACCATAATTATTCATTCAATCACGTACTACTACTACTAAAAAAACTATTATATGTATTGCAGCATTATACTACTGAAAGCGCTGGTCCATTGGCCAAATGTGAGTAACGAATTGTAGGTCTCGCATCTCATCTGATGGGTAACCATTGTTCTTACTGTGATTTATACACTTGTCTCTCAAATGTTATTGTACAAGTTGTGTTTATTAATGAACTATCTTGCTGTACATAGTGCACTGTATGACCTGCAGAATACAATGCTATGTATAACTGTAAGCAAAACAAAATCAACACACAACTTCAATATCTTACTTTGCTTGAGATCAGCTCCTCAGCTGCCACTGAAAAGAGGAACATAATAAAATAGCAATAGTTACTGATGGAGATGAAAGGCAGGCAGTTAAATATATGAAGCATAAAGTACACAAAAATGCTTACTTTGCTTGCGCTAAGCTCCTCTGCCCTGACTGCAACATGTCAACACACAATATCAAACAAGAGTAGGAGAACAACAAACGACACTAGCAAAAACCCTGCTTCAAAGACGCAGGGCAGCTACTAGGGGCAAAAGTGCTGAAGGGTATCCAAGGCTTTTTCTCCTATATACTCCAATTACCTTTCCATCCTCTCTTAAATAATTTTTGTAATTATTATAGCGATTTTCCAGCTCAAGAATGGCTAAAGTGCACTGGCTGATACAGTATCAAACTCAAGCCAGCCAAGGTGCCTGCTTGCTGTCTTAGGAGCATCGTCTGCTGACCACCCAGCAAAGTTAATGTAATAATAATGTTGGATTTCCGTGAATTTAATTTCAAAACAAAAACTTTATTCACTTTAAAACTGTTATAATTATATGACCTCCTTAGATTGACACACTTTAAGCTCAATGATGGAGAAAGAGCATGTGTATCCATATTATTCATACAGATATAATGAACTGCTGATGAAACAATCATTTTTCTTATAAATAAACTTGAACACTCCTTTCATAAATTCAAAATAAAGTCCAAAAATACTAATTTATACATGAGTTCATTAAAAAATAAATAAAATTCATAAAGAAATTAGTATGCTTGCTACTATTCTAAGTATATGTGTTCAATTCGTATAATTTTTCCCCGTGAACTATTTGTAAACATGGCACCAGAAAAATAAACTTACAGATGATCTTTCCATTATTCGGAATTGGTCCCCTGCACACACAAAAAAAGACATTACAAGTATTAACACGTCTGTAGGATTTGTTACTATAGAGTGCAAATAGCGGCTCAATGTGTAGCCCACCAAAATACACCAAGCACAAAAACGTTTTTTTTATTAAGCAAAAAATAATCAACCTACTGATTATTGCTGCTGAGCCCAAGATGAAGGTTGCTGATGCTGAAATCAAACACAGCTAGGTCAGATAAAGAAAGAGAGAGAGAGAGAGAGAGAGAGAGAGAGAGAGAGAGAGAGAGAGAGAGAGAGAGAGAGAGAGAGAGAGAGAGAGAGAGAGAGAGGGAAGAGGGGGGGAGAGAGAGAGAGAGAGAAAAGGAGACAGAGAGAGTGAGAGCAAAAGAGAGAGAAACAGAGAGAGACAGACAGAGACTGAGAGACAGAGGCATAGACAGACAGACAGTTCCATTACTGACTTGAGTAGCTTCTCTGTCTTGCTGCCAGGAGAACCCACAATCTCTCCCAAAGTAAGTTCCACCGAGCCCAGAAAATCCTGCCAAACAAAAACAAGGAACCTGATCAATACATGAATAAATTTAAAAAAACAAATAAGTAAATGTATATAAATATATAAATAAATATATAAATAAGTAAAATACATGTTCTTCCCTAGTCTCAAAATTCCTGATATGATGCCAACTAATATCTCATAACTTTCAAGTTCCCAGAGGCTTGCATGCATGTTGTTGAACCCACTGGGCTGGATTTATCTGCTATCAAGGCATTATACTGTTATAATACTATGCAGTATTTGCACTGACAGGGACAAACGAGTGGCAACTTCATTGCTCTGGGTCACAAACTCAAACAGTCAAAGGCACTCTTTCTACCAAAACATTAACATCGTGTGGTGGCTCTCTTGCTCAGGGTCTCAAAGGTTATGCTTCTATTAGATGCTATTATCTGAGACTGCCGAGGCCTGCATCTACAGGCATGTGCTCAGACCGTACTAGAGTTTTCTATGGCCTATGTCGAAAATCGAATGATAGAGGAAGGGACGTAACTCATGGTTTTACTTTCTAGCCTTCCAATGCAAAAGGTCTTAGCAATTCAAACTACTGCAAAGATTAGACTAGCATAACTTTCTATAACCATCTTTATAAATTTACTTAATTATTGTTGCTGTATTATTATCATTATTATTATTATTATTATTATTATTATTATTATTATTATCAATACTGAAGTTTTCACTCACATGTTGATCTAGTCGAGGACTGGGTGAATCAACATCATATCTGTAACATGAACAAAGGAACACATCATTACATCCTCAAAGAAAATTGGAGTTCATGGCGCACAGGAATATAGATGGATGTGGGGGATTTAAGGCTGAGAACAAAGGAAGGACTTGGAATTTTTGCATTTTTTTAAAAGCTGCAAGCATAGATGATAATTGTGGCAGTAAAAGTGGAAATCATCATCACCTTCATTTTACTTTCATAATGCTGACAGTTCATTCTATGGAATATTAATGATTGATCAAGTTGATGACAGACTGGTCACGTGGGTGTTTCCAGTAGTATATAGGAGATCCGAGAATAGTATTTTATATGAGGCTCAACATTTCATGTTAACATGTTACATAATTATAAAATATATATCTTTAATAAGTGGAATTCTTTCCAATACTCTGTACTTTATGTACTATATCTTTTATATGTGGAGTTCTGGCAAAATTAGGGTGTGAATCTTGTAATGTGAATACTTCCTTTTTTATGTGCAATGTTTATGGTTTCTAAATGTTTAGTCATCGCCAGAGTAATTTTTTTTATTTATAGTTGTGCAAAATGTGCCATGTACTTACACTTCAAACTTTAGTCTCTGTGCCTCTTCAAAGAAGTAGCTGAGTACAAATTTATGTGCAAAATCAGGATTGAGGTTATCCTGAATGACTTCCGACCTTCCCACCTGAAAAACACAATATATATATATATATATATATATATATATATATATATATATATATATATATATATATATATATATATATATATATATATATATATATTATTATTGAGGATTTTCATAGCGCACTTATCTCGCCGTACTTGACCAGACTCTAGGCGCTGGCCGATACAGGATCTAACTCAAACCGCCCGGGACGCCCACCCGCAGCCTTTGGGCACATGGTCTGACGCCCGGACAACTGAGCACTATCCTGGCCAGCCAGGGATGGGGGAGAAGGACCAAGTGCATGCTGGGTGTGTTCTTGTTACCGGCACTCACCCATCTAGGACATGAGCGTCAGGATCTTTAAAGTCCGTTATGATGGAATGTATGCGACACACAGACTAGACCTCGGTTTATACTCTCATCCGAAGGAGTAGGAAACAAAAGTAAAGTGTCTTTCCCAGGGACACAACACAATGGCCCGGACAGGGCTCGAACCCGGGACCTTCAGATCCGCAAGCCAAAGCACTACCATTAGACCACCGTGCCTCTCTCTCTCTCTCTCTCTCTCTCTCTCTCTCTCTCTCTCTCTCTATATATATATATATATATATATATATATATATATATATGGGTTAGTCTCCAAAAACCTGCCCTTGGGGGGTACTTCACTTTGAGAACAAATAAAATATATAAGAAACCAATTATCTGTGTCTGTTTTGTTGTTATTGTGTTGAGTATATATTAATGTTATATTATTTAAAAGGATTTCCATTTAAAACTAAAGTGATTCTCTTTAATTTGTGTTTTTCTGCTAAAATTTATGAAATTCCACAGCGCCATTTTGTGACATGCTGACGGTCAGAATTTTTTTATCAGATTATTTGTTTATCTCGCTCAGTTTTATGGCTGAAAGTGGTACAAACTTTGAAAATGCCTATTAAGGTTTGCCGATACACGCTTCAGCGTCATGCTGAGGTGCCACTTGATAATCTATTGCGTCACCAAAACTAGTTGGACGGACGCAACGCTTCGTTACTTCACATATCACAGACACCGACAGCCTCCTCTCACTAAAGTTGTTCAAAATAATCGGGAATGAATGCTTTCTATTTTTAGCACTGCACTATTTTTTTGTTATTAAAAGATAAGTAATCTTGATAGACCCCAATTATGAATAGAATTTGGTGTTCTTTGATTGCTGGTATCCTTCGTTACTAATATCTTGAGTTGCGTCCGTCCACCTCTAAATAGAATAACTTAGGTTTAAAAGTAAATGGAACTATATTTTAGGTATAAAAATAGTCACGGAAGTAGCGGATTAATTTTTGTTATAATTAGATGCTGTATTGATGCGCGGTATCGTCGAAATTTGAAAAAGTGTTTTCGTTGCTTTGAATCCACACGAAGTTGCGTCCGTCAATATTCTGATTACCAAAGTAAAAGAATCAAACTTTAATCTTTATTTTTACAATTATTATAATGTTTCCAGTTTTAAGAATATTATTGATGTGAATATTTATTATTTGTGATTGTCGGGAGAGGGTTAGTTTTAAAAAGTAGGTCGGACGCAACGAAGTAGCCACAGCCAATAGTTACTTAGTTGCGATCGGCCTTCGGAAAATTTATTTATTTTATGACTTCTCAGAAGCACTAAAATTCTTGTTAATGTATTTTTTAAAATGTTATCTTCTTGAAATAGATACTTTTTTATAAAATGATTTTAAAATTTACATAACTAGGAGTTTTGGACACGTTTTAGCAGTTCCTTTGGTTACTATGTTGCATTTGTCCATATGCTTCTACCTATACCTTTAAGGTTGGTCCTGATTTGGCTCGGAAGAGTCCGCTGGACCTAAAGCAATAACCTTGTATTGTATTGTATACCTTTAAGGTGTTGGTACTCGGTAACTAAAAGAACAATTTTAAAAAAAATTATAAAGGGAGAAAGGACAAATATATACTTAAATATTGTGCATGTAACAACTTTCTCTTCAAAAGTTTTTTTTTTTACATCTATGTCACACTTTCAGCATGTTTCCAGAGAACGACCCATATATATATATATATATATATATATATATATATATATATATATATATATATATATATATTCATATATATTGTGTATTATCATTTAAATCTTCAAAAATCAAGTTAAAGGTGTAATTATTCACAATTATACTAATGTAGATCTAAAAAATCAATATATTGAAAATATATTTCTAGCATGTTTTCACCAAAACAATTGAAAAGGTTTCTTATTCATCAATACCAATTAAAATAATGGCATATAATAATATTAATATAATAATAGAGATTGCTTACTCATCAATAATGATTAAATAAAAGTCTACTCATCCTGTCTCAGCAAATGAAATAAACATATACTTTGTACTCGCCTCATAATACTTGTCTGTTCTGGCATCCTTTTGAAAAAGAACGCACATTGGATCAGATTTGGAAAACACATCTGTATCTCTCAGGTTTCTGCAACAAACACATATTATATAAAGTGTTGTTCTTGCAACAATAACACGCATGCGATTTCTTATCTATTGGTTATTTTGATGATTACGCAATGACACTTAACAGGTGAATGTAAATTAACTTTACACAAATTACAGTTTACGGTTGCCTACTAATACTAGAGCAAAATTGTTAACGCTGCAGAACAAAGACCAGACTCGGCTGCAAATAGCTATAAGAACGAGGGTATTTAGAATCCCAAATTTCAGCAGAAACTATGGATTTGTTTGAAAACACGAACTTCCAAAACTGAAACTAAATCTCTAAGACTCTATTTAACTTCCGTCTGCTCTTGCAATAAAATTAGAATGTTCTGAAATATAGTGCAAATGACATCATATCAAGCAACTGTTTTTGATTTACTAGTATAAAATGCTGGCTATGAATATACAATTCACCTGCAAGAAACGCTGATTTCCACTTGAGAAGACGGGACAGCAGCTGTACCAGCTTGAAAACCTCCTGGCACCGCCATTTTGACGCTCTTTTGAATTAAAGTTAAGATAGGCCTCGGGCGTAACAAAGTGCGATTAGAATCACTGTCTCGATAAGGTACCTGCAATACAATATAATATAATACAATACAATACAATACAAACTACTGGTACAATATAGAAAAGACTTTATACTTTATTGGTAGCCTTTATGTTTGTTTTAATGCCAGTCCCCTAAGTGATTTTAATGATTGTATACGATTACGATTACGAATATAGATTGTACTATTTGCAAAGAGCTTAGTCTTTGCTATTTGTACCAACTTAGTGAAAAATATGTAGACTTTCGTGCGCTTGACGTTCACACATCTAGTTTAACTAGACCATAAAAAGGGGGAGGGTGGGAGGTGGGGATAAATGCTATCATAGGATAGAGCGTTGTGACAGCCTCTCTGGTTCTGGTGTTTTAATGTATAATTATGACTGTTCGGATTTGACTTTATAGACGGTCTGATGGTATAGCCTACACCAAACATACTATCAGACGATGTTGTGATAATTTTATTGCTAATCTTTATATTTATGAAATGAATGAATTGAATGAATGCCTATACTTCGAATATTTGCTACGTTTTTAATAGTCCTAAGTATCCTTACTAAGCTTGGTTATGGCCATTCGCAGTCTTTGACTTCCTTAATGAAAGGAGTATTCTTTTAAACTGAAAACTCTTAAATTGACTGTGGAATGAATGTTGTAACTGATATGTTTGTCTTTTTAAAGTTTAATGTCTTAATCAACCCTTGTTGGTCCTGGAAGGATATTAACCTAGTCTTATGCTCTTTAAATATTTGCAATCCATACTTATATCCCTTATACGCTTAGGTATCCGGGGACGTTAAATCTACAAAGAAGAAGAAGAAGAAGAAGAAGAAGAAGAAGAAGAAGAAGAAGAAGAAGAAGAAGAAGAAGAAGAAGAAGAAGAAGAAGAAGAAGAAGAAGAAGAAGAAGAAGAAGAAGACGCGTTGCTTGCCGCTATCACAAAACGTACCTTAGAAACACTCTCGTAGGCTATAACTTTGATTACGGAACTCAATGAAACGAACTTAAACAGCTTGATCGATCAGACCACCCAGAAAGGATACGCAAATTAAGCATGTACTTATATATATTCTGCGCCAACATGCTTTTAAAATTAATGAATGTGAAAATTAGCCTACATGTACGTACAGGGTCATAATATCATGAGATCAAAACGGCTGAGATCGAAGGGTTGTAGAAATACAGAAAATGTCGGATATATTCGATCAAGTTTTCTGTTTACTCAAATGCCGCCTCGTTTCAAAATGTATTCAAAGACAGCGTAGCAAGGACTTGCCAAGGCGAATTTAGTCTCGGCCACAGGAGGTTGTGTGACGCGTCACCCTTTGGCTATTATAGATCACCATAGGGAGACGCGTCACAGGCAGAGGCGCTCGCGTGTCCAGATACAAGCGCCTGAAGTCTCGGCCAGTCTCTGCTACGCTTGTTGCATTTAAATAAATTAATTAAAATCTGCTATTGTTCGAAATTTTTAGGTAATTCATCAGTGCTGATCCTGCAAGACTGGACCTTATAAATCGCATGTGTCAAACACAAGGCCAGCGGCCCACATCAGGCCCGGCGTACAATTATATCAGGCCCGAGATGTCTTGACCGGCTTACAATTATATATATCCGGCCCGATAGAGAATTTTAGGCAAAAATTTTTTTAATAGCCCTGCGATATAAAGTGCAAATCAAATTCCCTAATTAGCAGCCTTGCCGAACAACATACTTAGATGCGTTCTCGGTTCGATCAGAATAAGAGAAAATAACATTTGTGTAGTGAAGAGATGCTCATCGTTACAGTAACCTAGCAAAGTTCAGGTATTGAATGTTGCTTATTTATTCTGTTACCCCCGTTGGGGTGCCGGGGGTTTCAGTATAAATAGAGACTTTCTGGAAATTTAGTGCTTTAAATTCCCACTGTCGCTGTCTTTCTCATTTGCTCTTTCTCATTCCTGGTCTGTTCTATCAATCTGCTATACTATCTTCTTCTTCCCTAGACCAGTCACCTACCTTTTTTCTTGAAAACTCTTCCGGGGCAAGACTCCTTATTTGTGTATGAGGTCTGTTGGATCAGCTTGGGAATATTGGACGCTTTCTGCCAGGTGGTCACTAGGGCTTCCTATGATGTTAGTATTTAGCAATGTAGGCATTTTATATGTATGTGTTTTGTTGATAATTTATAATGATGTTTGTATTCTATTTTGTTTTTGTAAACGGGTGTTCGATAAATTAGAGTACAGCCTCAGCGTCCCCTGCGTGGGATGTCTTTATTGTAAAGTGACTGGCTGGTGGAGAGTTTTCAGTTTTACCACTAGGGTTGTTTCAGCAGATCTTTTATGCGGATCAGGGGTTGTCCGGTCCTGATTTGGCTCGGAGGAGTCCGCTGGACCTAAAGCAACAATCATGTAATGTAATGTAATTTATCCTGTTCGGCCCGCAACCTTACGTGTTTTGAGTTTTGGCCCTCGGAGCGATTGAGTTTGACACCCTTGCTATAAACAATGATGAACTAACTATTCTCCACGTTTCAGCAACCCCAATACCTATACAGAACATATATAGATATAAGTTGAAGATAACTTTCGTTATGTTCCAGCATCTAGAAATCTGAGATGAACATCATACATACAGATTTCGAACAATAGCAGATTTGTATGTATGTATGTATGTATGTATGTATGTATGTATGTATGTATGTATGTAGCCTACAGTATGTATGTATGTATGTATGTATGTATGTATGTATGTATGTATTGTGGGGGTGGTTGGAGGGGAAAAGGGAATAGATCAAAGAAAGGGTAACTAAAGAAGAATTACATCGTGCAGCTGCAGAGAAGTATGCATTCAAGTTGTACGGTTGAAGATTTGGAGTGGCCGTTGAAATCACAATCGGAATAAATCCAGCAAGGAATCGATCAAATCCAACAGGAAACCAACTGGTAACAACCGAACAATATCGCCATTTGCGAACCCAAATCACACTCTGATTCTCTGACTAACTAGCCCTTTGTTCATTGGCCAATTTATCAAGTCTCGGGGTCTCCCGAGTTTGAGATTGTGTTGAAAACAATGCTGAGTGTTTTGGCACGTCTGAAAAGAATATGTGCAGCGTATCTCCAAAAGATTGGAATTTTCTGTTGCACCTTCCCGTAAAAGGTACTCCAGCAACTATACGTCTGCCCGATTGGCCTCGGAAAGAAAGACACAGATACAGAGAGACAGAGAGAGAAAGAGACAGAGAGAAAGAGGCAGGAAAAGAAAGAGAGAGACAGACAGACAGACAGATACAGACAGAAAGAGAGAGAAAGACAGGCAGAGAGAAAAGAGAGAGAGAGAGAGAGAGAGAGAGAGAGAGAGAGAGAGAGAGAGAGTCCACATATTTAAGAGGATTTAACTTGAATGATCGATTATGAGTATTAGTAGTGTGTGTGTGTGTGTGTGTGTGTGTGTGTGTGTGTGTGTGTGTGTGTGTGTGTGTGTGTGTGTGTGTGTGTGCGTGTGTGTGCGATGATGATGATGATGATGATGATGATGATGATGATAATAATAATAATAATAATAATAATAATAATAATAATAATAATATCAGTTAGGTGCTTTTCCTTAAAAGAACTCAAAGCGCGGCGATCTAAAGAGATCGCTATTACAGAAGGTGGAATAGAAGTCCAATTTTATTTTTTGAAATTTAGATTGACTGACCATTATTGAAAGAAAGGGAGGAAACCGGAGTACCCTGGAAAAACCTTTTCTGATTCAAACCACCGCCGTCACGTTGCACACCTTCAGCCCCCTCACTCCTCAGCTACTTTCCTCCTTCCCGTCCCTTCCTCGTCTGTCATATTTTACTTGTAAATATTATTTTTCATATTCGTATGATGTCTTTGCATAGTTAATTAGAGTCTTGTTTTTGTTTCACTTCTTGCCGTATGTATTTCGATGTTAACCTATCCTGTCCCGTAACCCTGAGGTCGTAGGGGCACCACAGATGATCGTTTAACCAGCGTACTCCATCTTTCTCTGTCCTCAGCAGCCCTGATGGCTTCGCTCAGTGTCAAACCAGTCCATTCTCGAATGTTGTCCTCCTACCTCTTTTTCGGTCTCCCTCTTCTTCTACCTCCTTGCACTGTGCCTGCCTTGTAGAATAGTCTTTGCAAGGCCTGATGATCTGGTGACGTGGTTCGATGTTAACGTTAAGTATAAATGCGTGAGGACTGATCTTTGAACTGATGTCATTAGGAGAAAAAGCGCTATATAAATATTATTATTATTATTATTATTATTATTATTATTATTATTATTATTATTATTATTATTATTATTATTATTATTATTATTATTAAAACCCTCGGTGTCTATAAAATAAACGTCACGTACCTAAGTCACGTGCGGTGTTCGAACCCGCGACCTTCGGCTTAAGAAACCAGCGCCCTACTACTGCGCTATGGCACAACCACAAGAGTGATATCAGTGGTAAGAAGATTTCAAGACAAAAAGCGTCAATGACTTTATTGTATCACAAGGAGGGAAGGAGAGAGAGAGAGAGAGAGAGAGAGAGAGAGAGAGAGAGAGAGAGAGAGAGGGAGGGAGGGAGGGAGGGAGGGGGAGAGAGAAAGATCAGATAAGATAAGATAACAATTTTATTTTGCAAGAATAAAAGTGTAAGCGCTAAATGCGCTTTTTTACATCTTGCCCTTGGGGCTTTAACAATAACTATTAAATACAACTCGATGTTATAACATTCACATCATGGAACAATAAAAAATAAACAAAGTCATCATTAGATAAAAACATTTGCAAACAATTGAAATCAAAGTAATGTTGTTAATATCTATCAACAACATTAACAATTAATGTGTCTTTAAGTTTTAATGTGTTTTGAGAGACGTGTTCTAAATGATGCAAGTTTAGATGCTGGAGTGCGGAGATCTTCAGGAAAGTTATTCCACAAAGTGCAACCAGAATAAGCTAGACTAGTTTTGAAGAGATCAATTATTGGAATTGGAACAGTTAATTTTGTGGACGAGCTGGCAGTTTTTTGGGGAAAAAAGAGAAGAAAGATAGAGAGGTGCATTGCCAGAAAGGACCTTGTGCATGAAAACATCTGTATTAAATTTCAGTATGTCGGTAACAGGTAGAATACTGATCCGTTTATAGTCACCTGGAGAGATTTTTTGTTTAAGAATAACTTGTTTAACTGCACGTTTGTGAATTCTAATTGAGAAAGAGAGAGAGAGAGAGAGAGACAGAAACAGAGACAGACAGAGACAGAGACAGAGACAGACAGACAGACAGACAGAGACAGAGACAGAGACAGAGAGACGCATTATTATACAAGATACAGGATCTCATACAGAAACCAAGTCAAGCAACCCGAGGCGGCCATATCTATAATTATGTGGGCCTACATCCTATACATTCCTTCTTAGTATTTTGTTTTGTTTTCGTTGTGTTTTTTTTTAAATAATGAATTATTATTAGAATTATTATTTTAATATACACCTGTTGGCTGCTTCGCTTTATTTTTGGATCACTTTCCCTACCCTATTCCACTCCCTGCTTGAGCATGTCTACCGAGGTGGAGGATCGCGATATACAAGACAACAACATCAACATCATATGCACCATGGCATTAACTAAGTAGAGTGGATCCGCGAAAGCAACAAGAAAGTGGATCGTCGATCGCGCAACGGTAGCACACATTCTTAAATAATTATACTGAAACACATTGCAATTATTTAGATATGGGAGTGCGTAACTCTAGTGCAAACATTATATTCAGCATACATATGTCATAGATGTTAAGGTGGGGTCAGATTGCATCGTTGTCGAAACGAATCAGCCGGTCAAATGACGTATTCTTAAGCCGCGTACCCACGAACTTCTTACATCTTCATTTACATTGAAAAAATACAGTCCTATAAGTATAACTTGGAAGACACTGATATAAAAAGGTAAAGGTAAAGGTAGTCCTAATCACACTTTTCTGCTATCCTATGCACCAACGGGAATCCCCTCTATGAAAAATACTTCCGGTTTTTTTTTCTCCGCGTGTTTTAGTGAGTTATTTCCAAATATTCAAGAATAATAACATGTGTCACTGGCCACCTGTATCGTACCCTCACATATTTTTATTTTTTTTGCTGCAGTTTATTATCCCTTTCTATCGCCAGTGGCGCGCCTAAACCCTACCTACCTAACATTATTTGTGAATTTTTGAAAAATATTCGGAAAAACATAACGCCCAGATGCTGGCTCGAACCCACACCTGTCAGGCGCCATTGGTTTCTGGCTTGTGGACAAGGCAAGTTAGTCCCGCCTTAGCCCACTTGGCCACAACGCTAGCCTAACATAGTCAGTTACTTCGTGTTTTGTGAAGGTTGCGACGGCGAAGCTATGGAAAACTACAAGAGTTTTCAGGTCCTGTTTCACTTTTTGTCGATGATCGACGCACCTCCGAAGTCGCCACAAATACAGGCCTCTACGATTGTTTTTTGCATTCTTTCACTGAGCATGTACTTCCTCCACCGTTTTTATACTTATCCCACTCGTTTTCTGGCTCTAACAATCGTCGTTTTCGGCAATTTACCATATTTAAAAGTCACGCATCAAGCTTTGATAAAAGCAAAACAAGCCAAACCGGAACTTGGTTTCATATAACCTCGTTTTAATTTATAATGGCGATACCCACGAGTTTTTATGAGAGGTGCCGGAAAGTTGTGAATAGCCTTGTGGCCGTAGGGGAGCGTGATGTTGGAGATCACACTTATCTTGGGCCAGCGTAATGAGGGTGATGCCCATCTCTCTCCCTCGCTGCTTTACCTTCCCCACCCTTAAGAGAGTAGGTACTCAGTCACAGTTGAGTCAACTGGGGGCATTGTTATTTGTCGCTTCACATTTTGCGGTCACCCATCCAGGTGCTAACTGCACTGGACGGTGCTTAACTTGCGACACAGTAGCGAGTGCCCCAACCACTGCGCTATCCGACACTGATATAGATCTATTTTATTATAGGCGGCACTTACACATATCGTAGGCCTGTATCGTTTGGATATAAGGGAAGATTACATGTTCGTTCTTACGCTGTTTGTACGGCCGACTCGTTTGTTTCGCCAAAGATGCACTCTAAATAATGTAACTGTAGATTAAAGTCACACGACATCGAAGCGTATACATTATTCTGACGACATCGAAGCGTATACATTATTCTGACACCAGCGAACCCGTAAGGGGAAAATAATATGGTCGGTCACACATTGGCCAATCCGGGATTCGAACCAGGTACCTTTCGGTTACTAGTAAGACGCTCTACCAACTGAGCTACCCGGCCCCACGATGCACTCTCATCCCACAGTTCCTATTTATAATACAAATGGCTGTGTGTTGTCTACCGTTGCGCGATCGAGGATCCACTTTCTTTTCGCTACCGCGGATCCATTCTACTTGGGTTCATGCCCCTGTGATCATATCATAGGCGCTCGCGTTTCCAGATACGGGCGCCTGTGAAAAAAAAACCAAATGAACATTCTGTATTCACGCTCTGAATTTCAATAGCTTTGTAGAGGTGGAACATCGCGGCCCCTCGCGGCTCATTTCTTTCTTTTTTTTTGTTTTTGAGTTTCTTTCCACGACCGACCATCGTGTGGGCGTTGTTTGGGAGCGTACACCTTGTATAACCAGACGCCGAGTTCCAACAGCGTGAAATGCTGATCATCGATGATCCTTACCTCAATACTGAGAGGCTCCGATTGAAGAAAGGCGCCGTTTAGCATTTAATTTGAAGTATTTTATTGTTGTTGTTGTTGTTGTTGTTGTTGTTTTAGTCTTTACTTATGTTGTTGCACATGCATGAAAAGCGCAGGTTTTCTTTTACTTACATGTACACAATTGTATTGTATTATATTGTATTGTATTGTATTGTATTGTATTGTATTGTATTGTATTGTATTGTATTGTATTGCATTGTATTGTATCGCTCAGTAGTAGTATTTACCACTGAATGCAGGGAAAAAAAAGCAGTCCAGAGTGCCTTACAGGTCAATGAGTAGTGAGTGATTATTCGAATGCAATTAGCCTCACTTGCCTATTTTGCAGCGGGAGCCTGTCTATGTTCCCCTAGGTCTAAGTTTCCCAAGGTCTATGTTACTCCAGGTCCTCCACCCCCTCCCCCCCCTAAGTGTTCTATATATACAGTAATTGGTGTGTAATATATATTTAGCTAGCTAGTTCTAATTCACACATATAGGCCTGAGGTAAAAGAGATCTGAGAGAGAGAATATAGATCTGGAAAATCAAAGAGCTCGGGGAACATTAAGGGAAAATGTAAATGGAGGAACATAGCCCGGTGGAAACATTGTGGGAACATGGACTTGGGGGAGGGTGGAACGTAGACATGCTCCCTTTCGTAAACAGTTCAGTATTAACAAATGAACGTTACAGTAGCTTGCTTATCTTGCAACCGTCCCTTATTTTCACAATGAACAACAACGGATTTACAGGGCGGGTAAAATAATTATTCCATGTGAACGCAAGTTTTCAGGAAGTGAAACTTGGCACCGATGTCTGTGACGCCAGGCCTGTGAAAGCTGAATTGATAAATGGAAATTGTGAGTTAATATTGGTGAAGGTTTCTTCGGTGTGCCTGTGCCATGTCACACAAAGTCAAAGCTTAATTGCCAGTGTATTAAATTTAGTTCAATTTGAACTAGTGTGTTCATGTTGAATGAGCATCCTTCAATTGCGTATTGGTTTATTGTGTCGAACAAAATCAGAACTTCATTGTATGCTGACTTTTTTTTTACAGTGTTAAAAAGTTTCTTTTTACATTTTGACAAATAAGTGAGTTGAGTTTGTTTGAAAACTTCCCTTTCGTGCGGATTGTTTTATTGTCAAACAAAATCTAAACTTAATTGTAACCGGACTTTATTTCAGCGTTGTAAAGTTTCTTACTACATTTTGAAAAAAGTTAGTTGTTTTGGGAAGCTTCTACAGTGCACCTACATATTGCCTAATCTCACATAGAACAAGAATAAAGAATAAGAATAACAAGAACAAGAACTTTTATTGGCCTCGTGCAAATGTTACAATTAAGGAGACACTTTTGACAAAAGTGATAAAAAAAATATGTTTTAAAAATAATAATAAAAATAAAACCAAAAATGTATTAATTGTGTATGACTGCAAACACAACACAATACAGAACGGTGCAAACGAACACAAGAGAATGTGTTAGTAAAGACGAACGATTGCAGAGACTAGCCAGAAAAAGATTAAAGAAACGCTACAGACCCATGCCCTTTGTGTTCCATCGTGGCATCTGTAACAGTATAAGCATTAATTTGTATAATTGAAAATCGGAATTTTAAATTTGCAAATTGGAATTGCGAGAAATATTTGAGAAAACTGATTTGCACAAAACCACAGAAACATAATGAATTTATTTAGTTACCGAACTGTGTTTTACGCTCGATCAAGAGATTCCAAAGTTAAACCGTAAATGTAGTGTAATATAATGTAGCTGAAATATAATCTCGTTTTTTTTTGGGATTAATATGTTTACAGTTCGGTTTTACATATTCCAATAATTTGTAACTGACCGTGATACTATTATTCATGCTAAAGGAAACGCTAATGTCGGTGAATATAAGGTTATTGCCAGAGCTTGGGTTTAGGTTAAGGTTAGATTTTGGTAAAAGATTTTTACTGCACTTTTCAGTCGAAAGAGAGCGAGGCAGTAGTAACCTCACTTTCTTCATTTCCAGCTTTGTGAAGGTGGTAAAAATCTCCTCTCTCTCTCACTGTTTAACCGTCTCCTGTTCTCAAGAGAAGCCAAATAGGACCGTCCATGCATTTACAAATGTAGACTGTGGTGATTTTTGTGCGATGTTTCGTTTTTTTTTCAAAACGTGTGAAGGTCACCCATCCAAAAGTTAAAATGGGCTGCTGGTTTCTCTGTTTTACTTGCCGAGACTGCTGTGTGTCCTCATTACTAGGCTTATCCGTCTGTAATAATAGGGGACTCGAAAAATAGAAGATGTTGAGTTGAACTGTCACCTTTAACTTTGCATGTTGATTTAACCGCGGTTAGAGAAGAGAAGCTGAGTGACGTTGATGTTTTTATGTCTGCATTGTAGTGCGTAGTTATATGGGTCCAGGTTATACATGTAGATTAAAATATAATATAGCCTATATGCCACAGAGCAAAGTGGTGTTCAGTCAAATCCTGCTTCCATATTATTCCTATAAAATGTGAGTAGATTTGGCAGTTTATCAATAGAGTTGCTCTTTACTTTTTTATTTTTAATCAACAGAGGTGCTCTTTTAATGTTGATACTTGTATAAAAGAATTTGTGTGAATGGCAGGATCAAAATCACTTGAAAACATTCTTGACATTCAATTATCCGAACCTTTAAAAATTACAGTTAAAAACATAATACGTGAATTCTACACTAAATAAAAACGGAGGTGTATGACAAGTTCCTGAAGAAAATGGCATCTAAATCTTCAAACAAAGTGGCACTTACCCTATACATCTGTGAACAAAACGGGACCTACACCTTTGAACAAATTGGCGTTTAAATCTTTGACCAAAATGGCGCCTTCCGTCGTCAACAAGAAATACTGTCGCTTCGTTGTCGTCTTCTTCTGTCTTCATGTTCACGTTACAAGAAGTCAGCAAGTATCTCCGAACGTGAAGGAACTACAAAACCACGCGTTCCCCGCATTTCAACACAAATTTACAGAATTTTCGACCCGAGCTCTGCAAAAGGACAGACTGCTGAGCTTCTTTCAAAACGGTGCCGGAAGCAGAACGCGTCGATTTTCCCACATTATAAGAGACAGACGGCAAGGTAGTGTGCCTGGTATGTGTGTGTGTGTGTCGGGGGGGAGGGGGGGTATTTTATTTTATTATTTTTTTTATTTTACCAACTTTATTATCACCAAGGTGAAATTCGGGCACTCTCATTTTCGAAAGTACTGCAGCTTCAAGTGAAGCGCTTTACCCAAGGTACATGCTGGGTGTGTTCTTGTCACCGGCACTCACCCGTCTAGGACATGAGCGTCCGGATCTTTAAAGTCCGTTATGATGGAATGCATGCGACACAGACTAGACCTCGGTTTATACTCTCATCCGGGGAGTAAAGTGTCTTTCCCAAGGACACAGCACAATGCCACGGCCTGGGCTCGAACTCGGGACCTTCAGATCCGCAAACCAGCGCTCTAACCACTCGGCTAGTGTGGGGTGTGGGGTTGGAGTGGGGAAGGTAGGGCAGGCTAATGTGGGGTAGGATGGGCGAGTGTGTGTAAGAGAATAGGGGTAGAGCGTGAGGAGTTGAGTGTGAATATGGGGGAGAGTTGATGAGTGTGTTTGTGGATGGAGGACGGTAGGAGTGTTGGAGAATGGGTGTGTAAGTGTATGTGGGTGAGTGTATGCGTGTGTGTATGTGTGTGTGTGTGTCTGTGTATGCGTGTGTGTACGTGTGCGAGTGTCTGTGTGTGTTCGTGTCTGTGTGTGATGCCGTTGGTGTGCGCGTATGTGTGTGTGTCGGTCTGTGTAAATTTAGCCTATCTTTATAACCGTATGTTTAGTTTTTTTAATTTCTGTATCACAGTTTTGTCTTTTTCCGTATCTATGTAATTTCAGTGTTTGACAGCTTGCTTCGAAGCCAAATACACCCTACCTCCTCGCTTGTCCCTCGTAACAAATTTTTTTTCCGATACAGGCATTACCACAAGGACATGTAATTAAAAATATAGTGTGGCGCTGAGTTCTTTTTTCAGTCTCTACTTTCGTGACTTGGCGAGCGTCAGACTACTCTCGCAACACACGTTTTTCGCTAATGTCAGCTCCTCTCCGGAGCACATAATGTGCACGGATAGTATTGAACGGGATTGAATTGCTTAGTTCTGGTAACCTTGGAAAGAAACCCTAAGTTTTAATTGTTCTAAGCATGAAAGGTTACTAACTTGTAAATCTCTCACCGCACTAACTTCCCAAGGTTCTCGCCAAAGGCGCCAAACCCCGCAGATGACAGCGGATGAAGTCAAGCACATCATGGTAGACCTGAAAAGGAAGGTCGAACGCAGGTACTCGGATGCCATGGCTGCGCTGGATCGACTGAAGGTGGAGTTTGAGAAGACTTTCAGCAGACCTCCATCCCTCCCCCGAACTGGGCAAACCGAATTTTGTTGCTCTCCTCCAGGACCACCTGGTGCCGGCACATCTGCTAAATTCAGGTAGATAGATTACTCTAATGGAGTTTGCATAGAAAGAGAAAAACAAATCAGTTGTGTCCCTTGCCGGGTCAAATAACTGGCATGTTTGTCTATGGTATAGGAACTCAGATTGTACATGAGTCTGTTGTGGGTGGCGTCCTAGAGAGAGAAAGGGACGTGACTCTTGATCTTCTTCTGAGCTTTCAGGTACGCAAATAATGTTTATATTGCTGCTAAACGTCACGCTATACTATACTATCTAACTAGACATAGAGAAGGACGCGGATAGGCTAGGCTTTTTCCGCATCCTCCAGTACAGGCGCCTGTGGTTAAAAGTAACACTGTCTTGCTGCCTTCAAAGACAAGCGTTGTTACTGCTAAGTGTACAATTTTATAATTCTAATTCCAATTGTATTTATTTAGTTAGTTAGTTGGTTATTAATGTATTTATTTATTTATTTATTTATTTATTTATTATTCAGTCATTCATTAAGTTATTTATTCTGCTTTCATAGCTATGACGCACGGCACCAAGACGTGGTCAACGTGACCAATGAGTGTGTGGGCAAGTCGGCCTCAGCCTTGACCCCCTTTCTACAGAACGTTGACGACACAGTCAGAGTTATGAAGGTCAGTGCATGACCTTTGATCCTAGCTGTGACCTCTGTCTTTAACTTATTTGACCTTGACATTCAATTTAGCATTGAAAAAAAAATATTATAAGCCTCCTCTCCACCATTATTTTAAAATTCTAATACATTCGTTGTAATTACAAACAAAAGCAATTGATGAATGAAAGGGTGACCTCCGATTCTTAGAAATAACAACCAAACCGAAACAGAATTAGTCTAGATTTTACAAACAAATTAACAAGAAAAACACAATTTTGGCCTATTTCGCCAAAACAGATAGAAATGACGTTTGGGGACCTAGACCCTTTATAACATTTTTAGAACCTTTTGAGTTCCTGCCCAAATCACATTTTTACCGTGAACAGCGTGCTTGCCTCGCCTCGCCTCAATCAGACAACCTTGTCCTGACCCTTTAGGTAAAAATTAAAGATCCTGTATATACAAAACTAGTGTTTTTTGTACCATGGCAAGCCAGGGTACACAGGTTGCTGTTTAAAATGTAGACAGAGAGACAACTGTTGTCTGCGAGTTTCATTTGGACGATGATACCTCCCCATATCCCCCTTGATACCTCACCATACCCCCCCCCCCTGATATCTCCCTGTCCTCCCCTCCCCCATGATGCCTCACCATACCCCCTTGATACCTCCCCGAACCCACTTGATACCTCCCCATACCCCCTTGATACCTTCCGTACCCCCCTTGTAACCTACCTGTACCCTCCTTGATACTTCCCCGTTGATCGTTTCGCAGGTATGGATGAAAGGAATCGACCATCACTATACCCCCTTATATATAACCGTATCCCTGTTATGCCTACCCATGCCCCTTTAAACCTACCCGTAGCCCCCTTTTACCTACATGTACCACCCATCCCGATCCTTGGTAATAATAATAATAATAATAATAATAATAATAATAATAATAATAATAATAATAATAATAACAATAATAATAATAATAATAACAATAATAATAATAATAATAATAATAATAATAATGAAAAACACCAAGGTTTTAAAATAAAATTTGATATAAGATATAATAATAATAATAATAATAATAATAATAATAATAATAATAATAATAATAATAATAATAATAATAATAATAATAACAATAACAATAATAATAATAATAATAATAATAATAATAATAATAATAATAATAATAATAATAATTATTATTATTATTATTATTATTATTATTATTATCATTATTATTATTATTATTATTATTATTATTAGTTTATAAATAATAATAATAATAATAATAATAATAATAATAATAATAATAATAATAATAATAATAATAATAAATAAGCTAAAAGTAAAAAGTCTAAATTAAAAAGAAAAATATCCATATTGTAGTGTAAAAAAAAATAAAAAAATATGGCCCACGGGAGATTTGAACTTGGGTTGCCTGCACGGTAACTAAGTGAGCTACCAAGGCTTCGTATAAATACCATCAATTTTTTGGTCTATATGGAAAAACATGCTGAAACCTCGATTCGATTTTTAATTAATCAAATTTAATTAGTTAAACACAAAATTTTGTAAGATTGGTGACATGAGTGCAAAAGTGTTTTGAATGGAAATAAAACAAAATTTGCGGTATTACGGAATGGCACGTTCTTGACACGCGCGGTATGAGGCTATTGCAGTTTGTGGACATTTTGTTTATTTATTTATCTCAGAAACGGTTAAAAGTTCGGTAAGGAAATGTCGGCTATAACGATTTCGCGGGTTTAGAGCGCACAGCAGGCCGATCCGCAGCGCTCAGCACCTGCCCAGATCAACGTCCATACCGGACAAACTTTACAGTAGAGGCGAAGAAGGACTTCCGGCTAAGCAATTTATATATATAGGCAACAAGGCTAAAGAACCCAAAGTTGATTTTTTAAAGTAAGATTAAAGATGATTAATTGTCCCCAGTTTTACACAAGTAAATTTGACATATGGGCAACATAACATGAACATGAAAGTATACAAGGACAATATCATAGTCAATAAATAAAACATTAGATAATATAACATCAACATTCCTTCACACAAACATTCTCAGACACTCCAGCAATCAAACATAAGCTCCAATCCAATTCTTTAGGCGAGAAAAGTACTGGGTCTGCCTGTGTTTCACACGTTAGTTTTGTCTCTCAAGTATCCCAAAATCTCAAAACCATTTCTGGTTGAATTTTTTGTTTTAAAATGTACACAATAGTCTATCTTCGTTGGTCGACATAGATAGCTCAGAATACAGAACACAGAATACAAAATTTGTTTCACTAAGTGACATTACACAAGGAATTTGCTAGGATGTTGATCAACACACACACACCACAGGCACTCAATCCATTCTTCATTTATTTCCTACATGTACCATACCATTATAGCCTTTGGTTAACAACTTGCAGTGACTTAATTACTATCAAACCTAATGACTCTATATGTGTTGATTTAGACGGTGTACCTGCTGCCTGTCCATATTTAGTATTGTGTGATGAATCTGAGAAACTGAGAGATTGGTCACTCCCATTTGAACCAATGTATATTTGTCACAAAGAAAGGGGTTGGGGGGATTGGGGGTAAGCTACTAATCTCTAGCACTGCATTGCCTCCCTTGTTTAGGCCAATATTGTGATGACATTCAAGAGACTAGAGCTGGAGAGACTAAATAAATGAAAGACAGTCAGAGTGCAGACGAGAAAGATTGAAGGCTACACTAGTTGAGAAATTCAAACAAGGGCCAGTCCAGATAGGTACAATTTCTAACTAGGAACTTTTATTAAATCAAATTGGGTCGTCTGAGTTGAGTAATTCTAAGAGTGAGTCATAGGATATTGTCCGTATTGGTAGGGAGTAGCTTGGAGAAATTCTGGGTGGACGATTTCAGGGGTACTAGTGCTACTGAGGACTGCTATCATCACAGGGCAGGAGTGTATCTGGATTGTCCAGGGTACTTCCAGATAATCAGCGAGTGGTGATGCTCGTAGGGCTAAAACTTAGCTCGGATTTCGAGGGCGGTGGTTGGTCCAGGATAGTCTGGGTGGTCAGTTGACCGAGGTTGGCGTGGCGTCAGTGGCAATGCGGGTCAGTCGGTCACTCTATTGAATAATGACCGGTGGGGCAATCCTGGTTTGAAGATACAGGCGTGGTTTTCAGCTTACGTTGCTAGCTGTCTGGGAGATGATGAAATTCAGTGAAACGCTTCTCGTTGACTCCCTGGGTTGTCAGGGGCCTGCAGCGGGTCAGCGACCTAAGGCTGGTACAGGGGTGAGGAATACGCCCTGACAGGAGCCCGTCTTGACTTGGACGGGTCGAAGCACCAGAGTACTGCCGTAGCTCAGAGGTCGCCAGTTGATGGGGACGTGTCCAGGACAGATTGTTGTGGCTTCGAAGTTTCGTGGCTTGCGACTGACCACGGGTCTAGCTGTGTGCCAGGTTTTAAGGTGATCCCCGAGGGGCGGGGCTTAGGCGAGTTAGCCAGCGAGCGTGTTAGGGGCGACTGGATGTGTGGAGGGTATGAGTGTGCTGCCTGCCTCAGGGCTCGGTTGTCCGCCTCGTCACAATATTTGTGTGTTGTAGAGGAAGGAATTGGGTATTTGTATTGTTTAACAAAATTGGCAATAATGTAATACCGCTTTTATTATATTTTTAGGATCATTTATAGTCGTAATTTGCATGCATAGATAGTACATATATTAGCTAATCATTTTAAATGTTGAAATGTTCTCGAAACGTTTGATAAATTTTTTTTAAATCATGTTTGAGGGCTGTGTTATTAAAGACATAAAAAAATCAAATTGTAAAAATTCTCTCTCTCTCTCTCTCTCAGACACACACACAAACCACACACACACAGGCACACACACATACATACACACACAAAAAGGCGCGCGCGCGTGGCTGCTCGCTACAATATGGTGGAATTCACTAGGCTTATTTCCCGAACCAAATGTCGCTCAGTTTGGTCGAATTATGTCCCTTCCACACGATGGCATGCTCACAGTGGTGAAGGAACGGAAACTCCGATTGTACGGCAATGTCACCAGAGCATCAGACTTTGTAAAGACCACCCCTTGGGGTCATGAGCAATCTTGCCACTGTAGATTGTTCTAACCTATAAAGGGAAAAGTGAAAGCCCCAGTTGAAAACCTGTCTTTCCTTTATAGGCATGACCGATTCACTGCGGCAACAGTACCCCCGTTGGAGTGCCGGGGGTTTCAGTATAAATAGTTTCCCCACTTTCTGGAAATTTAGTGCTTTAAATTCCCACTGTCGCTGTCTTCCTCATTTGCTCTTTCCCATTCCTGCTCTGTCCTATCACTCTGCTATACTATCTTCTTCTTCTTCGCTAGATCAATGACCTACCTTTTTTCTTGAAAACTCTTCTTGGACAAGACTCCTTGTTTGTGTATGGGGTCTGTTGGATCAGCTTGGGAGTATTGGACGCTTTCTGCCGGGTGGTCTCTAGGGCTTCCTATGATGTTATTATTTAGCAATATAGGCATTTTATATGTATGTGTTTTGTTGATAATTTATAATGATGTTTGTATTCTATTTTGTTTTTGTAACCGGGGGTTCGATTAGTTGGGGTAAAGCCTCAGCCGTCCCCTGCGTGGGATGTCTTTATTGTAAAGTGCCTGGCCGGTGGAGGGCATTCAGTTTTCCCACTAGGGTTGTTTCAGCAGATCTTTTATGCGGATCGGGGGTTGTCCGGTCCTGATTTGGCTCGGAAGAGTCCGCTGGACCTAAAGCAACAATCAATCAATCAATCAACATTTGTAAAGACCACCCTGCATGGCACGGTGCAAGGAGGCAGAAGAAGAGAGAAAAGGAGGTGGGATGACAACGTTCGAGAATGGACTGGATTAACACTGGGCGAAGCCATGGAGTTGCTGAGGACAGAGAAAGATGGAGTACGCTGGTTAAACGATCATCTGTGGTGCCCCTACTACCTTCGAGTTACGGGATAGGATAGATGTCCCTTTCGCTCTTGTTGACGTCCTACAACAGCTTTGACAGTCCGCACTTTGACAGGATTATCTCCCGCCCAATTAAATGTCTCTCAATATTGGTCGACTTGGGCAGCAGTTATGTCCCTGCGCTCTGATCTTGTTTTACATCCTACAATTACGATAGGGGTCCCAACTTTGACAGAATGATCTCCCATCCAAAATGACACTCACTCACATTAGATCATGCAGGAGTACTAAACAGTTTGTCTCTAGACAACAACAGTTCTCCCAGTTCAAGCCACCATTTTATTTATTTATTTGTTCCCCCCCCCCCCCCCGCCCTCAAGTTCAGTTTCAAACGAGATAAAAGTGCTTGAGGTTGTGATTGTCTCGCCTATGAAAGTGAGACCGGAGTTAAATTGCTAGCATCATGGACATTATCATTATTAGAAGCTATCCTCCTTGGATAAATGAATGTGAAAAATAGGAAAGATCTACCTCCCCTTATTTGCTGCCAGTGGTTTCAGTTTTGTGGAACTGTGCCCTTGATACAGATAGCCATTTTGGCTGCGTTCTCAGCTCGTCAGTGTATCAGCTGGGCTTGCGGGCTTGCTTCTACATAACTTAGTTCCAAAGGTCTTATTGCCTCACTATAAGGCATCCTGCTTGCGATCAGCACCTTGAGCACCTCTTTGAGCCAGCTTTTACGGCGCTACATAAGAAAAATTGATAATAATTAATCGCTGTGGTGGTTATTTCTTCAGGACAACTACGTGAACGACACGGGGATGCTCTGGCAATACGTCACCACCGTTGACGGCCATTTTCTTCAATTCCCGACCAAGGCCCGTCACTGTGACAACAGCGGACATATCGAGTATCCCTTTACTCAGTAAGTTAGTTTATATATAACCAAATCATATGGTTTAATTAAGTAAGTTATATTGCATAAATGCATACATAAATTAAAGTGCCATATATTATTTATTTATTTATTTATTTATTTACTTATTTGTTCGGAGGTTCAATCGTCCGTCCGATCGTTCATTTGTTTGTTATAGTCCTATTGTTCCGTTGGTCTGTTTATATATTATTTAAAAAAACAACAACAACCAATGTTTAACCATTCGTTTTACGTTCTGTCTAACATTTTCTTTCTTTCTTTCTTTCTTTCTTTCTTTCTTTCTTTCTTTCTTTCTTTCTTTCTTTCTTTCTTTCTTTCTTTCTTTTTTTTCTCTTTTCTTTTCTTTATTTTTTGTTCCGCCCTTTTTTCTTTCCATTTCTTCCATGCGGTTTTCTTATTTCTGTCTCCATTTTCTTCCATGCTGTATTTCTGTCTGTCTGTCTCTGTGTGTCTGTTTCTGTCTGTCTGTCTGTCTCTCTCTCTTTCTCTTTCACCCCACTTCCTTTCTTCTCTCTTCATCTTTCAGACCATGGATGGTGGACAAACTGCTACAGCGGACGATGAATGTGGTCATTTTGCTGGACGCCAGTCAGCCCATGAGCAAGAGCCTGGCAGGGAGACCAGGGCCTCCTGTGACCCATCTGGACATGGCCAAAGACGCCGCCAAGCGAGTGGTCAGCCAGCTGGCTTTCACAGACAGGGTACTTACTATCCACTTTGTTGCTGTAGATCAATAATGCTGGATGTTATACGCGCCTTATTCTTTAATTAGGCTCAAAGCACGGCGATCTGTAATCAACATTCAAGCTCTCATATTACAGACAAGAACACAACAACCACACATTCATCACTCTAACAAGTGGAGTAAAGACAAGTCGCTATGTTGTATGTAGATTATAGTCACACGACACTTTCGCATATAGGTGACTACTGGACCAATTTATACTGACACCAGCGGGCCAGTTGTTGGTAAAGGGGAAAATAATGATTATGATCACACGTTGACCAATCCGGGATTCGAACCAGCGACCTTTCGGTTACTAGCAAGATGCTCTTACCAACTGAGCTACCCGGCCCCACGAAAGTCGCTATTAGAAGGCGGAAATGAAATAGAATAAATTTTATATTAGAAATTATATAAAGACTGCATCCAATTCCATTACGGAAGGGAGAGAAAGGAAACCGGAGTGCCCATAACGAGAGAAAGCCATCGTTGACCTGAAATGTCTGTCTGTCTATCTGTCTGTCTCTTTTTCTTTCACCCCCTTCCTTTCTTTTCTAAGCCACATACGTTCGTCCCCTGTGAGATTCGAACCCGCGACCTTCGGCACATGAAACCGTTGACTAACCAACTGTTCACTTGTTTCTTCAATAATATTGTTGTATGAATTTCGTTGTTGTTGTCGTTTTTTTTTTTAATGTTGTTGTTGTTGTAGGTCTACTTGTACTAATGGTAGCCTATTTCTTCAGACAAAAAGTATAAACCGAGGTCTGTTATAGTCTGGCCACGCCTGCATTCCATCGCATAGACTTTACAGATCCTGA
>CM072514.1:72618510-72626010 GCA_036898135.1 Oncomelania hupensis | reverse complement strand
TCATCCAGACAATGGAACAATCTTCCAGCCAACGTCAGACACAAGCAGACCATACCCTCATTCAAGCAAGCTCTAAAATCTCACCTCTTCAAACTCTACTATCCTGACTAAATCCTTCATTCTATAGACCCTAGCCGCAGCTAATATTTGTTCTGCTTTTGGCTATGCTTGTGGATTTGCTGTGATTGTGATGACTTGTTTGCAGACAGTTAACTTTATGTTTTTTTTTAATTTTGTGTGTGTGTGTTGTTGTTTTCTCATTGTATAATTTATAATGCAGTATTGTAAGTTGTTTCCTGTTTGTTTCTTTTTTTTTCATGTAATGCGCTATGCGCTTGTCTATAAAAAGACAAGTAATAGCGCTATATAAATGTCCATTATTATTATTATTATTAATTTCCTTGATTAAATACGCAATAGGTATAAGTCAACAATACTACCAGTATTAGACTACTAACAACTCTTGTTTGTGCTGTTCAGCTTGTACCGGGCAGGGGTACGTACATGGCAGGCATGGATCTATCACATGTGGCGCCAGCTGCAGCAAAGGTGCTGTACTCTCGTCTCCAAAACACTGATTATGTCCTGGCTGTGGTTGTCTTTCTTGATGAAATGGCGGAAGATGGCACCACCACCCTGGGTGTACATGTGAGTGGCAATATTTGCAATGACATTGGTGAAAGCAATGCAAACTCAGCATAAATGGTAGTCTATAAACATAAGCATTGATCTGGTTTTTCTTCAATACACATCTCTGTCCGAAACATTTTGGACAGTAACTTTCATGATGATGATGATGATGATGATGTTGATGATGATTAAACAGAAAAAAGAAAAAGACTACGACACCCTTGACTTAAGTCAAGTGTTATAGGGCTCCTTTGTTTGAACAGGGTATGTACTTTTAAAGGTCTGACAAACATGCGCTTCTTTTCAAAGTTTTCAGTCCAAACTCGTGCGCCCAGTCCACAGATCCATTGTCTCCACGCGTTTTGTTCTATGATTTAATTTTTATTTAAAATGTGTAACTGTAGATTATAGTCACACGACACCGAAGCGTACAGGCGACTACTGGTCACATTATTCTGACACCAGCGAACCAGTTGAAGGTAAGGGGAAAATAATATGGTCACACATTGGCCAATCCGGGATTGGAACCAGGTACCTTTCGGTTACTAGTAAGACGCTCTACCAACTGAGCTACCCGGCCCCACTAATTTTTGTTTTCCCTCATTGCATGTATTTATATGAACAGCAACATCTAATCACCAATAGAACTTACGGGCGTTAAGTAACCTATAAAGTTAACTAAGCAGCGCTTGCTCACGTGCCATGCACACGATTCTCCGGCCAATAGGACCTAAGAAAGAAGACAAGCAAGTAGGTTGAACGGGGATAATAATAATAATAATAATAATAATAATAATAATAATAATAATAATAATAATAATAATAATAATAAAAATGGGGTGTCGGATAGCGCAGTGGTTGGAGCACTCGCTACTGTGTCGCAAGTTAAGCACCGTCCAGGCGGTTAGCACTTGGATGGGTGACCGCAAACCGTGAAGCGACAAATAACAACGCCCCCAGTTGACTCAACTGTGACTGAGTACCTACTCTCTTAAGGGTGGGGAAGGTAAAGCAGCGAGGGAGAGAGATGGGCATCACCCTCATTACGCTGGCCCAAGATAAGTGTGATCTCCAACATCACGCTCCCCTACGGCCACAAGGCTATGGGACTACCTTTACCTTTTTTAATAATAATAATAATAATAATAATAATAATAATAATAATAATAATAATACTGGATGCTTTATACGCGCTTTTCCCAAAATCACCAATCAGGCGCAAAGCGCGGCGATCTGTACCAACATACACTCTCACATGTTTCACCCCCTCTTACACACAACAAACACACATCTATCACTCAAACATGTGGTGCAAAGGCAGGGAGATCGATATAAAACATAGCAGATTAAAAGATTCCCTGTAGGCCTACATGCATTTCGCCGAAACGCTTCGTCAGGAGTTACACGTCAACGGAGCTAGCTGTAAAATCCATTTTACAAATTAAAAAAAAAGGCTATACAACACCGAGGATATACACAATCCCGTAACGGTAATGCCCTTTTTTTTTTTAGAATGGGTTAGCACGGTCCTATTGTCCAGTTTCCAGTAAGGTCAAAGTATTCTATTGTCATAACGTTTTGGCCTACTTTGGAATCAGCATAGTGTAGTCTGTGGACTTCGCAATATCCAAGCAAATGGTACAGTGGAACCTCCGGTATACGACCGTCCAAAATCTGAGAAAAAACGGTCTTATAATAGAGGTGGTCTTATACCGGAAACAAGGGGTGGGGGTGGAGGGAGGGAGGGTCAGGCTTGCAGGGGTATGTATTCATAATTTTCACACTCACCAGCATGTATTCTCTGACAAAGAAAACTGTTAAACGTGTTTCATTTTTAGCTTTGTCTTTTATTCACAACTTCAAAAATAGAAAACAGTCGTGTCTTCAGACATTTTGAACAGGGAAAAACTTTCCTCCAAACTCAAAACTTTCCTCTTGCGCGACACCATTTTGACGAGCCAGTGTAGGCGTGTAGGCGAGTAATGTCCCTTACTTGCGAACCGGAAATAGCAGACAACAGCAGACGTACACTAACATGATAGAAAAAACGAAAGGTGCAGACAATAAATGAACTAATATCTCTTTTAAATTGCCTAAGATGGTCGTATAAAGGGCTTAAGACACGGTCGCTGGTCGCATAAACGAGGTTGTCGCATACCAGAGGTCATTTATTATTGGAAGTGAATCCGTCAGAAGTTTTCAGGTCACATAACGGAGGGAGTCGTATATTAGAGAGACGGATACCGGAGGTTCCACTGTAGTAGGTACAGAAACGTGGCCATGCAAGCGCCTCGAATACCTATATCGTGTGAGATGCGAGCGCATTATACATTCTTGTAGTGGTGGTAGTAGTAATGGTGGTGAACCTTTATTTCCACAGGTTTGGCGACCTAAATACTATTTAGGTAGCCGATCACTGTGAACTGGCTACCTACTATTTTGAACGGCTACCTATAATGTGAATGTCTACTTAACCATATTTGTGAACTGCTACTTAATTTTGAACCCATTTTTACGACAGGCGACCTAAATGTGAATGGTTACCTGCCTGTGAATGGCGACTTAAGCAGTTCACCACCACGGCTACCTATTACGTGAAATGTTACTTGATGGTGATATGGCTACCTAATATGCTATGTTGTTAAATTGACATGAAACAATTTGTTAAAAAACATTGACCAGCTAATAAATAACCTTACAGCCATTAGTTCACAGTTTTATAGTACAATTCAGTTGTATTCTGGGAGAGCCGACAAATATTACAATACATATATAACTCATGGATGATTTGCAGTGTGCAAATTTCAAGGTAAAAGCGCGTTTTAAAGAAAAATAAGCGAATGTAAGTGGTCATAATACCTTTGTAGCCCTTGGTATTGTTTACTTCGACTGTTGAAGTGTTGGCACGTTCGACAGCATTAACGGGAAATGATACAGTGTGACCTGAACAACTCTTCTGTTGATGTGATAGCAATGTTGGTGTTATATGTCCCTTTAAACGTCTAATCCTTTATCTATGCACTTCATAACCTTCAACAACGAATACCAATGGAAGCAGCAGTTAATTTGATTTTTAAAATGAAATGTATGCATTCGATTTTTAGATAAGGTGATGCCGACTGTGCGTTGATTTTTATGAGCAAAAAAACCCAATAGTTTCCAAGGGGTAACCTTTTTTTTTTGGTGCACACACACGGGAACTTATAAGCCTTATAAGTAACAGTTCAACATGGAATGTAACTTATAACGATAGAACTGTAACTTATAACTGTGAAACCTCGAACTCAAAATTCGGAAAGTAACTTTATTTTGTGGAACTGTGACTTTGTTAAAATGCTACCTGGATGTGAAACGTAACTTAGTAAAACATGTTGAACTGTTGCTTAATATGTTGTAATGTAACTTAATGCGGTGGTTTAGTAAGACCTTCATTCATAGGGTTCCATAACATACTGAAATGCATAAACAGACATTTATGTGAGAACACACCACGTAAAACAATACTTTCAAACAGCTTCACATCACTTCAAGATTCTTTATTGTCCAAACACATGGCATGGATATTTGTTTTGCAGTGCAAGGAAAGAGATAACATCAAAAATATGGACATACAATATTAATACATTTGATATACTATCATGCTATACTTTCTTCTTCTTCGCTAGATCAATGACCTACCTTTTTTCTTGAAAACTCTTCCTGGACAAGACTCCTTGTTTGTGTATGAGGTCTGTTGGATCAGCTTGGGAGTGTTGGACGCTTTCTGCCGGGTGGTCACTAGGGCTTCCTATGATTGTATTATTTCGCACTATAGGCATTTTATATGTATGTGTTTTGTTGATGATTTATAATGATGGTTGTATTCTATTTTGTTTTTGTAACCGGGGTGTTCGCGTAGTTGAGGTCAACCCTCAGCCTTCCCCCGCGTGGGATGTCTTTATTGTAAAGTGACTGGCCGGTGGAGGGCATTCAATTTTCCCACTAGGGTTGTTTCGGCAGATCTTTTATGCGGATCGGGGGTTGTCCGGTCCTGATTTGGCTCGGAAGAGTCCGCTGGACCTAAAGCAACAATAAATCAATCAATCAATCAAATACCCAACTTCCATACCGAAATACAAGTCTATCACCACTAGCACACATGCCTAAACAGATATCCAGTCACATACCCATGCGTACACATTAGACACACAGATAATTATTCAACAATACACAAAACCACTCAAACCCACCCATTCTTTCATGCCTTAGACCCATCCTAGCCATCCACAACACTTCACTCCTGTATCTATACACTCGTACTTGAAAACTTTTCATACTTCCTACCACTCAACTCGTTGACTCACACATACATCCATGCACACACATACACCCATGTACACATATACACACATGCTTACTCGTGCACCCACCCCTCCATTCATGTCTGCATACACCTTGCACTAACGACAGCAACAATGGAATAGAATATAATATTATTAGGTTCCTGAAATAACTAGGTGCGACAAAGTACTAATGACTTCAGCAAAGCTATCTTTTTAAAATTACAATACTGAGTACTGGTGAAAACCTGATGAAGGTGAAAATGGTGATTTAATAATAATAATAATAATAATAATAATAATAATAAGAAGAAGAAGAAGAAGAAGAAGAAGAAGAAGAGTAATAATAATCATAATAAAAAATAATCGTAATCATAAGAGTAATTATAAAAATAATAATAATAACAATACAACTACTAAAAATAATACAACAGCAGCAGCAACAAAACTAATAATATATGGTAACAATGAAAACAATAATAATAACAATACTAATAAAACTAATAATAATAACAACAACAAGGATACAAAACCAAGCTTCATGATGATCTAGGAGAACACAATTAGCTGTTCGTGGGTTTAATATCCATGTTAGTTATTGTCAACAAAACTACCTAGTTGGAAGTAATAATAATAAAAACAAGAAGGATACCAAACCAAGCTTCCATGATAGTTATTGTCAACAAAACTACTTAGTTGATAGTTATTGTCAACAAAACTTCCTAGTTGGTAGAAGAAAGAAGGATACAAAACCAAGCTTCTTGATGATCTAGGTGAACAAAATTAGCTGATCGTGGGCTTAATATCCATGATAGTAATTGTCAACAAAACTACCTAGTTGGAAGTTTCTCTCACCCCATCTCTAATCAAAAGGAACAACGGATGGACAAATATTCACCAGAGCACAGCACACTGTGACAATTTGGTCCAACATGGTCACAGTTGCACCTTCTGCACAAGTCAACATAGTGACTGGAATTGTAGAATCAATAATGGCATAGTTTTAAACAATGTTACCAATCACCCTTTCAACATGAATCATTACTGTGGCTTACATGTGCTATTTTGCGTGTTGATTCTGCATCAAAAGCAGATAGTTGCTTTTTTACCTTTGGTAAAAGCTGGTATCTTATATATGACAGCCAGCACCTTGAGAAATATGTGTGACACTGAAGTGTCAGAAATGTCAAACAAATCAACAACGACCTGTACAGTCAGATTCAACCTCAGTTGAGTGAGGACAATTAACACTTCTTGAAATTTGCTTGTGATAGATCTGGGCCCACTAGTAATATGAGGCATCAGGAATGACACCAGAGCAGCAAGAGTCAAAAAAGATGGTAGGCCTGTGTAATATTTCACTTTCTCATCATCTCTAGACCCATCTTCTTTTTTAAAAAAAAGTCATCTGACATAGTGCTGGCATTCAGTTTCATACGAAGAGTTAGGTTTTCTGTTCTTAGAGTCTGAAGCTCAGATTCCATGGCTTCCAGGTAGGAAATGGTAATATCAGTCTGGACTTCCTGCTCCACAGTTCGTTTCAAATCAGTAGCTTCTTCACCCAGTTCTAAATCAGTGTCCCCTCTAAGATCACCCATAGATACAGTAAACAGTAAACAGTAAACTTTATTGTCCAAATCTTTACAAAGTGGAAAATGATGCGTCACTGTCTGTGGTGTTCTCACCGTCCTCAGCATGATCTGCACAAATAAGAACCATAACATACACATAACTATTTGTTTACTTCAAGCACATTCTATGTTTAGGTGATCATACTGCCTTGAAATGTTTCACTTTTGTTTTTTACTCAAAAGTATGAGTAAATGCCTATTTTGGGCAATCAGTGTTCCTCCCTTCTATAAGACAAGATGTGGCTTTTTTTTATATTAACCAAAATGAAAACTGAAGACAGTTTATTTAACTGTAGTTTAATACTGATTAATTGAGATTCATAATGATGAAGTGGTGGGAACGGGTTGTGGTGAGAGAAAAAAAATTAACACTGGATCTGGGGGCATGCTTCCCTGGAAAACTGCATTCCTCTGCACTTACTAACAACTGCATTACCTTCAAAAAGCATAATTTCATGGACTACATCAAATATCTAAAGACGAAGGCGATGACATTATACATGACAATGTTAGATTTACAAACATTAAACATTGCATTTTAGAAAGGCAGCATTGTTTCAAAAACACAATTTCTTTACACTTGAAGATAAACTATGAAATATTTCATAAAGTAAATATTCATTACATACTGTTGTGGGCATTTCCTTGTTTCTGTTGCTCTCTCTTCTGTTTCCTTTCAAACCGGTCCACATCAGTGGATGCACATTTAATGTTGTAGCCAAGGTGCAAAGTTGGGATCCAGTTGGGCGTATCATCTTGATAGAACTCCCACGTTTTCCTGTCATCAAAATCAAGTCAAAATGTAATAACAACTACACTAAAATATTGACTTGCATGATAAACAAAACAAGCACTCTACTCGTCTCTAGTCTTTCCTCTGTGATTCTGGAAGAAAGGTAAACAATGTTTCTCCTCAGGTG
>CM072514.1:72606010-72613510 GCA_036898135.1 Oncomelania hupensis | reverse complement strand
GAGTACAAATGTCAATGTACGAGGGGGAATACATTTGAATTCATTGCCATCTTGTTTTTCATCATCATCATCATCATCATCATCATCATCATCATCATCATCATCATCATCATCATCATCATCATCATCATCATCATCATCATCATCATCATCATCAACATCCTCCTCCTTTTGCTCCTCCTCATCTTCCTCTCCTCCTCATATTCCTCCTCCTCCCCGTCACCCTCTTCCTCGTCCTCCTCCTTTTCCTCTTCCGCCTCATCGTCGTCTTCGTCGTCTTTCCTTTGGTCTTTCTCGCCATTTTGGTTGCAGGTTGATGGGTACAAGGAATGGTGTGTTTGCTGCGTACCCGGGAATTTCTCTACCCAACGCATTTGCCGGGGAAGAGTATGCTTGGTATGTTTGTGTGCTTGTCTATCTGTCTGCCTTTCTGCCTGTGTCTGTCTGTATGTCTGTCTGTCTACCTTCTGTCTAGTTGTTGTTTTTTCTGACCGATTCCCTATTTTCCAGGCTTCCAGCGTTGCTTTTTTGTGTTCCTTTTCAAGTTTTGTTACAATTCTCTTGACTGGTGTTCGTTCCTTCGGCCTTACTTAAAGGGGCCCACTGTGACCACGTCCCCGCGACAGCTCCTTTTAACATTCACAGCGAGCGTTGCCCCACTAAAAAAAAAAGCTTACAACCAAAAAAAAAAAAAAAAAAAAAAACTCTTTCGAAAGTATAATTTTTTTTTACATTCCGTATTATAGCAAGGGCTAACCAACATTCTGGAGCTAAAAATAGCAGCTACCAAAGGCGGTAAGAGACAGAACCCGTAAAAACAATTGCTCGTAAGGTTTTTCGTTTCAGGTTGATAAAATTGACTCTACCCTACCCCAGGCGCCAAAGACGCACACTTCAAACCGCGTGGTTCACCCAGAAATTGGGTCAAAGGTCACACGGCTGTACTGTTAAAAACAATGGAAAATAACTCCCTGTCAGAACCGAAATTGAGCAACGAAAGCTCACTTTATCATCGTTTAAAGTTTAAAAAAAAAAAAACAACTGCGAATTTGAGGGTAAACCCGTTTTTGTTTTCAAAAGTAAACAAACCTTCGAATTGGGGCCTTGTAATACAATACCCAACAATGCTTTTGATGTTAGAATGGATGTGAGCGCACGGTGGGTGAGAGAGAGAGGGAGAGAGAGAGAGAGAGAGAGAGTGCGTGTGTATATGTATGTGTGTAGAGTGTGTCTCTGGGGTAGGATAGGGTCTATTTTATCAACCTAAAAATACATTTTTAAAAAATACTTGGCAATTTTAAAAAATTGATTCCCTTTCTTACCTTTAGTATTTGCTATTTTTAGCTCACGAATGTTGGCTAGCGGTTGCTATTAATAGCCACAAACATTACGGAACTTACTCATTTAAAAAATAACTAAGCTTTCGAGTTCTTTTTTTTGGTAAACTTTTTTTTAAAGGGGACAACACTCACTGTGAATGTTAAAAGGATTTGTCGATGTGGTT
This sequence comes from Oncomelania hupensis, assembly GCA_036898135.1. Taxonomy (NCBI): domain Eukaryota; kingdom Metazoa; phylum Mollusca; class Gastropoda; order Littorinimorpha; family Pomatiopsidae; genus Oncomelania; species Oncomelania hupensis. The sequence continues at coordinate 72,612,006 of CM072514.1, read as the reverse complement.
CTATTTAATACCCAACACTGCTTTGGATGTAAGAATGTATGTGTGTGCACGGTGTGCGTGGGTGTGTGTGTGTGAGTGAGAGAGAGAGAAAGAGAGAGAGAGAGCGAGAGAGAGAGAGAGAAAGAGAGAAAATGTGTGCATGTATGTGTGTGGAGATTGGGAGTAGGGGTGGATGCGGGCGTGCGTTCTATTTCTGTACTTTCGGGTCACAGGTGGTCGCCACTTCATCCGTAAGCCATTTTCCTTTGTACGGCAGTGCTCGACACATTTCCGATCTTTGTTTTTGATGGTTTTTTTTTTTTTGTGCCGGAAGTTGCTTGTACTCACTAAAATCACCGTCTTCTCTTTTACCATTTGATACTTTTTGCTGAAAAATCACCATTCGTTTCTATGCTTGAATGTTGATGAACGAAATTTCAGGGTACCTTCCCACCTGTGCAAGGTAGTTATAATTTGGTATTCTTTAGACTCAGTAAAGGAGCGTACGAAGTAGATTTATGTGGCGTGTGGGAGTGGAGTTTGAAACTCAGCAATGGGGGTGAGGATCCTTACTTTTGGCTTAGCACATTGTGTTCCATCAGGTCTATGTTCAGCAATTGAAGGTTCTATCAGATCTGTTCCCGTTAGACATTCCATTTTTTTAGTGTGCCGAGGTCTATATTGATTCCCTAGGTCTATGTTTCCTCAGCTAGGTCTATGATTTCCAAGGTGAGCATCGCCCCAGGCCTGTGTTTTCCGCAGATCTGTCACAAACCTATGTGGGTGAACATTAGTAATAATAATAATAATAATAATAATAATAATAATAATAATAATAATAATAATAATAATAATAATAATAATAATAATCACAATAATAACTACTACATGATTATATCGCGCACTTTTTCTTCAGTCGAACTCAAAGCGCGGCGATGTGAAGATATCCCTTATTACAGAAGAATGGAACAAAAATCAATGCTATTTTTTAAATTTAGATTGACGGCATCCACATACTATTATCGAAGGGAGGGAGTCCAAACCGGAGAACTCGGAGAAAACCCTGGGTGACCTGAATAGTCTTGTATCTAAGTCACATAAGGTCGCCCTTTGAGAGAATCGAACCCACCGCCTTCGACACAGGCAACCGGCGACTAATCCACTGCGCCACCAGCCACTCCATAGACCTAGTGGAACAAAGACCTAAGGAATATAGACATGGGGGAAATATAAACCTGAAGGAACATAGACATGCTCCCGAGGTCAGCACAGAGCTATGTTTCCTAAAGTGGTTTCAGGTCAATGTTCTCCCAGGTTTTATGTTCTTCCCTTGCTTTTTATCTGCAGGTACCGTCAGAGCTTGGCCAGACCAGGACAACTGTGGGTATCACTACAGCGGTCATCAACAGTGCCGGAAAGACGTGTGGTCATCAGTACCACAGTGGATGATCATGACAGGTAAGAGCCGATAAGCATGTGTCGATGCATGCGGGTTGAAAGCGTAGGGCGTCGCTTGTGTACTCGGGCGCTGTGAGCATGTTACTTGCTTGGATTTGTGCGCCGTACATGTGTAATCTTCTTCTTCCTCCTCCTCCTCCTCCTCCTCCTCCTCCTCCTCATCATCATCATCATCATCATCATCATCATCATCTCCCTCGTGGTTTTACTCGTTCTGAATCCATGGGGCCGGGTAGCACAGTTGGTAGAGCGGCTTACTAGTAACCGAAAGGCACCTGGTTTGAATCCAGGACTAGCCAACGTGTGACCATATTATTTCCCCCTTACCATCAACTGGTTCGCTGGTGTCAGAATAATGTGACCAGTAGTCGCCTATACGCTCCTGTGTCATGTGATTATAATCTACAATTAATCTTTATTCTGACTCCACAGTATTGCGGTTTGCTTAAGAGTGCTTGAAATCAGATTGCACATTGCATGGAAAATATTTTATTTATAGGCCGTTTTTCCCTTCTCTTTGTTTGGCAGTATTTACGGCGTAGTGGCGTCGGTAATATCCAGACGAGCCTTTGCCGCCCTGTTCTACAACACACTTCCACAGTGCTGGAATTCACTTTACACATGTCACCTTCTCACACAGGACGGGTATGGTATCTAACATTTTGCCCTTCTAAATGATACCTAACATTCTCTTCTTTCCTCCCTCCCACCCACCCCCCCCCCCCCACTTCATATCTTCCCCTTCTAAAACTGTGTATCCATAATATGGAAAATTGCTCGGAGCGGCAGCGAATCGATTCTTTTATAGGGATACGGATACATGTTTCAGTGTACCCTGTGTGTTCGTTTTGCTTGTAGGCATATAAAACGAGAAGAATTCATTATACTAACGGTGCAGCTATTTGCTTTCGCTCCGCACGAATTTCCGTATGAATACACAACCTAAGAATGTCAACGGCAATTTTAGGAGATCGATCTTATAGAAGACGGAATGAAACTGTTATACATTATTTAGATCTAGAAACTTAGATTTGACAGCATCCAGTACTACGAAAAGAAGGAGGTGAAATCCGCAATACCCGAAGAAGCTCTCTCGGTGCGCTTGTTATGAATCTCCGTGATTGTTTCTATGCCAAGGCAAGTCGCTCTTTGTTTCAACTAAAATACTACTATATAATTAACCTAATAGATTTGGTTGATTGTTTTAATGTATTACCTGGCTGATTTGTTTCATTGCTTTTTTTTTTTTTTTTTTTTTTTTTTTTGTATCAGTTTATAGTCCCCTCTCTTCCCGATAAGGATTTTCAGAGAGGAGACTCGATAACTCGATTTTCATTGCTTGTTTCCGATGCAGGTATTTATTGGACGTGCTAGACGTGACGTCACCACTACCGTCAACGACGCAGCGTCATGTAACGTCAATTTACCCTTGGTTGGCCAATGAGTTGATACGGCGTGATCTGATGAAGGCAAGCTATTTTGAACTTGTGTTTGTTTTTAATAGGCATAATTGATATACTTATAGTAGGTAGGACTAGCTTTCGGATAGTTTTAGTAATTAAGTACAATTGCTAGATTTAATTTAGTAAAACTGTATAGGCCTTACTGTCGCTTTACAATGCAGCGAGGCAAAACGTGTTCTAGTACAAAAATGTAGCCGGGCGGAATGTTTTCTATAACAATCATAGGCTCAAAGTTCTAGCATTTACACCTGTTCAAAATCCAGCATACAATATTATTGATTTTGCTTCGTTCTGCATTGAAGTTTGAAAAACCATCTACCCAGGCAACAGTTTTACAGGTAGTGAGAGGGGGGTGAAGAGGAGAGGGGCGGGGGGGAGGGGGGGTGGAAACCAACATTTGGAAACACTGTATTTCTTATATGATACTTTCTGTATACTGTGATTTCGTGGCGTTTACATTTTATAATCGCCAGCCACTGTGGTGCACGATCCTATCGAAAAGGCAGCAGGTCTTGACCTACGTTTTGAACGTGCCAGAAGGAAGTGGAGTGAGTCACGCTGCGCAGGCGTCAGGCCCGTGTCGTCACTTCCTGTTGTACCACGTGGCCAACTCTAACCTCTTTCTGCTGTCCCTTGTCAACCGAAATAGCCTCAGCTGCACTGAGAAAGGAAGTCCAATGGAAGTATGTGAAAACAACCAAAGAAATTCTATCCTATCCTATCCTATCCTATCCTATCCTATCCTATCCTATCCTATCCTATCCTATCCTATCCTATCCTATCCTATCCTGTCCTGTCCTGTCCCGTAACCCGGAGGTCGTAGGGGCACCACAGATGATCGTTTAACCAGCATACTCCATCTTTCTCTGTCCTAAGCAGCCCTGATGGCTTCGCTCAGTGTCAAGAAATAAACAAATAAATAAATATTTTAAAAAAAAAAAATCAAAGAAAGAAACAGACAAATAAATAAATAAATAAATAAATACAGTTGTATTCTTTACAGATAACTAATAAATCTTAATGAGATTTAGTCTTTTAGTTGTGAAGGTGTTCCCGTGACCTTTTGGTCGTTGGGGAGGAAAGCGTTCGGGACCTCCATTTTCTCTAGGCCAGCTTAATGAGAACAGTGCCTCTCCATCGCTGTTCACCTTTCCCGGTTCTAAACAGACCCAGGTAGCAAATCACAGCTGGGTGTGCTGGGGTACAGGTGTGTCGTAACTTGTTTTAATCCTTTTTTGTCTTTTGTCAGTTTAGTGATTGGCTTCCAAGCATGGGGTTATTAACCCTTTACCGAGGGAAATGAATCAATCAATCTTTAATTAAATGTCTGTTCACACATTTAGGTGATATTAGACATTGAAAAAGTAACTTTTAAAACACTTTAACGATTTCACAACATAATTTCAAAACAAACAGTCTATAAAAGTCTACCAACAGGAGATTTAGCAATAACTTTCACAACGTCTGTAACATTTGGATGATATAGAACCATGTCTATAGAATGTCCATATTCAGTTAATTTAAATATATATGTCTTTTAAAACTGAGCAATCAAAGAGAAGGTGATGTACTGAAAGACTTGTATTACATATACATTTAACATCAGCTGAGTATTTAGTGTTCCATGCGTTCATTCTTAATTTATATATTAATTTAGAATGTGGTCTTGAACAATTCAGTATAGATATATTTTTAATGTTATTATCATGATACACTGCCTTTTCTAGTAAGGACAACATTTCATGATTACACATATTCAAATATTCACACTTTTCTGCTATCCTATGCACCAACGGGAATCCCCTCTATGAAAAATACTTTCGGTTCATTTTCTCCGCGTGTTTTAGTGAGTTATTTCCAAATATTCAAGAATAATAACATATGTCACTGGCCACCTGTATCGTACCCTCACATATTTTTATTTTTTTTGCTGCAGTTTATTATCCCTTTCTATCGCCAGTGGCGCGCCTAAACCCTACCTACCTAACATTATTTGTGAATTTTTGAAAAATATTCGGAAAAACATAACGCCCAGGGCCAGATGCTGGCTCGAACCCACACCTGTCAGGCGCCATTGGTTTCTGGCTTGTGGACAAGGAAAGTTAGTCCCGCCTTAGCCCACTTGGCCACAACGCTAGCCTCACATAGTCAGTTACTTCGTGTTTTGTGAAGGTTGCGACGGCGAAGCTATGGAAAACAACAAGAGTTTTCAGGTCCTGTTTCACTTTCTGTCGATGATCGACGCACCTCCGAAGTCGCCACAAATACAGGCCTCTACGATTGTTTTTTGCATTCTTTCACTGAGCATGTACTTCCTCCACCGTTTTTATACTTATCCCACTCGTTTTCTGGCTCTAACAATCGTCGTTTTCGGCAATTTGCCATATTTAAAAGTCACGCATCAAGCTTTGATAAAAGCAAAACAAGCCAAACCGGAACTTGGTTTCATATAACCTCGTTTTAATTTATAATGGCGATACCCACGAGTTTTTATGAGAGGTGCCGGAAAGTTGTGAATAACGAGGGAACATTGCTAGCTTGTTGCCCTAGCAACTGCACTACTGCGCCATCTTGTTAGTTATAATTGCTATTCTATATAGCACCTTACAAGATCAAAAGAACCGCTCAAGGCGCTGACCCATACAGGAGCTAACTCAAGGCGCCAGCTAATTTGCTGCTGTATTCGCATCGCCTAAAGCTACAGGGAAAAAAAACCCACAACATTTTATCACACATTCGTTTAATAATTTCTGTCTCTTTCTTCCGTTCTTTCATGTTCCCAATTTCCTTCCAGCACTGTGGCAGTTGCGCACCCCTAGGACCCAATGGAAATCGCTGCAGCGATTGCACTGCGACGTCATCAGCGGCTCCTGTGACGTCATCGTGCCAGTGTCCTTGCAGCTGTGACGTCAGCTTCAATGTTTGTCAGGACAGCTACAGATCTTTGGACAACGTTTCCATTCCCTTCACTCCTTGCTACGGTTAGTGAACACACACTCACAATAATATACACCCACGAGTACCTACAAACACACACAACCGCAAAGACGCACACACGTACATACACCCCCCCCCCCCCACACACACACACACATA